>CM035099.1:63390647-63990647 GCA_020205505.1 Panax japonicus | reverse complement strand
TGTCCTTTAGTTTTGCCCAGCCTAGCTCAAGGAATGGACTCAGAGTGTCTTGTAGCAGGTACTTGTTGTATTTACCAGTAGACTTATGTAAAGAACATAGTGTTTATATAAGACCATCCTGAGCTATGCTATTATCCAGATTAGTTTGATTTGTTGTACTTTTCTTATCTTGTCCGATTTTATATCTTTCAAGCTTGTCAGAAGTGAATCTTTTTGTAATATTGGTTTTCAATATTTGTGATAATATATACATTCATCTTTTTAAAAAAAAATAAATCATTGGTCATTTTGCCCTTCATTGGATGTTAAGTGAAAACCCAGAAGTTGGTGTTTGAGTTTGTCTGGATGCCGTCTGTTTTGGATCTTTTCTTCAATTCAAATGATTCGGGTGGCCTATGCATCTGTACATTGTTTATTCTCCTTTGTTTGTTGACTGAATCTCATCCTTTTCAGTTACATGCCGATATTTGGCTTTTGTTTTGGCTTTTAAAGGTGATATCCGTTTCCTAATGATATTTTACATTATTAGTTCTTTGACACGAATAGTGACATTTGTAGCATTGGTGCAGGATGAGAGTCCAAATTTCAAAGTAATACATATATGAATGTTAGCAGATTTCAAGAAGTGGATGTATCCATGTAATGTGTTAAAGGACAAGTTAAATCTTCTTGTGATTTTGTTTTTTTTTGTTTGACTGACACCAAACAAATGCTTTGTAGTATGTTGCTTGGTTGTATTTTGGATAAATGAAATTTAGGGAAATATGTGGCTATTAAGCTTTCCTGTTATAGTCTGATTGATTGAATCTCTTGATAAGTATGTTATGTCAATTCTCTTATAGAACTATTGGTTCCAATACATCTGCGCGTCCTACTATTTGTCTTTGACACAGATGTTTGATATTGATGTCTCGTTATGTACTTTGACACCGACTTATTAGATTAAGTGTTGAAATCTTGTACAATCATGAAGATCTGCACTTTGAACTTGATCATGAGGTCGAAATTATAGGGAAAGAAAATATAGAGGAGTATTGGAGTCTATGAAGTATTTTAGTAAAATCTGTACTTGAAAGCATGTTTGGTTGTTTGGGAACATGATTAGGTTTCTGTTATCCATCTCCATCAATGCACTAGCTGTTCATTTAGATGATGTTTTTTATTTTTTGACAACCACAAGAATAAGTTTGTACTTTATATTCAATCCTACATTATTGGGGCACCGCCTTGATCTGAAAATCCACAAAATTGTTATTGAGGGTGCTAGCTCAACCTCCCTTCTTCATACATGTTAGCTGTTTACAGGGACAGAGCTAGGCTTCTTTGGAGGGGGCCATGGCCCCCCCAAGATTTTAAAATTTATCAAGTACCAAGGCTCATCCACTTGAATTGTGAGATACTATTATGTATGTGCAGAAATAAATTGAGGTTTAAAATTGTTGATACGAGGAGTTATCAATTCAATCTATGTTTGTTTATGTGTTATAATTTTTCATTGCGTATTTGCGTTGTTAGATTTACTTTTATTGAGATTTATATGCACTCCCAAGTCTCAAATAATGCTAGGAATTAGGATTGGCGGAGATAATGAACTGTTTCGTAAATACAGTGGGACCTATGGTTAGAAGAAATAATGCCCGGAATTAAGATTAGTTGGAATTATTTTCTAGAATATGGACTTGGAAAGCTCAATGGCATAGCCTTTGGCTAAAAATTTGATTTGGCCCCCCGCAAGATCAAATCCTCGCTCCGTCCCTAGCTGTTTAGATTTATTAAAAGGACAGCTAAACCTTCCCCCCCTGAACATGACAGATGTTGATGTTCATTATATGTTTACATCTATCTGCCTGCATGATCAAATCTTTATTAGGATTGGATTTGGCGCGCTTTAGCTTTTGTTTTAATCCTACACTTTATATTCTGATAATGAGTTTTGTTTTTCATGAAATTATTTGTACTGATACAACTCTTTCTTTGGGATGATTTATTCAACTTTAATTGCTTAACACCTTAATGTCTACAGGGCACTTCCAGTGAACAAATTGCTGCCATATGTGTGCCTGAAGGATCCGGTTAGTATGAAATTATTTTTTTAACACAAAATTTCGTCTGCGTGTCAGTATTCTATTGATCAATTGACCAATTTATCCCAAAATAAACTTCATACTAATCACTTCCGTGCATGAAGTTGATGATGAATATGATTCTGTTGACCATAAGATTGTTGAAACTTTATTACACAATATAACAATTTTGTTGACTTTGATAAAACTGAATCAAAAGTTTTTCACGTTTAAGATTATCTGAATCAAAACTAAATACTGAATAAAAAAACGTGTTTGGAGATTAGAAACTTCTGAATATGTGTGGTTTTCCATTTTATCCTTGATCTTTTCTAACCACAATTACATAAACTTTTGAATACAAAATAAATAAATTCATAAATTCAAAATGAATTAAATAACAGTACTAATAAAATGTTAAATAGTATTTCATCCGTCCCAAACTAAAAGTAATATTTTTTTAAACTTGTTTGATTATCATAAAATTATATATTAAAACATATTTTTAATATTTTTCAATAATAAAATTTAATATTTGGACAGGGCTTACCAGTATGTAGTAAATTGCAAGCGTGAATAGCTTTCTGCTCAGTGACAGGGCTTTCGAGTTCAAGATTTTGCCATACCCTCAAAATTTTCATTTTTTCCATCACTTCATTCATAATTTCCCACCACAAAAGTACCCTTAACCTATTGCAGAGATGATGAACATCCTTGGAAGTTATACAAATATGCCAAATCTGCCATGTAATGTACTTTAAGCAAAGCAAATGAATGCCCTTATTGGTTAGTTAAGTAAACAACAAGTAATGCGCGGAGAACCCTAGGATTTACAGGGGTAAAAAACTGCAGTTTCCCCCATTATTACTTTTGTGGTGATCCTGTGAGATTGATGTGAAAATAAAACACAGTTGAGACCATAGAATTATGAATGCCAACTTGACTTGGTTTTTTGTAATTTTATATAACCATGATGTCGTATTAGTATAATACTGGTCAGGTTTTTCAGTCATCAGCATGTAGATAAACTGTACTGTGAGATAAAAAAAAAGTCTTCATTCTCTACAACACCTAACTATGCATACCAATTAAACACATTTTTTTGGTAATTATATCAACTAAACATTTGTTACCTCCCGGAAGAAACCGCAACCCTCTTCAGTAATACTCGCCAGTTTGACAACTTCAATCGGCTTATCTTTTCAAATGAACACTGACTACTCTCCTGATTCGAGGTCCCAAAATTTTCCCTCTTTTTACACAATGTCTTCTTGCACCATGATTTCTGCCCAGAGACAATTTCTTCTATCTTATTATCAATCATAAATAACTAGACCCAACATCACATGGAATTCACTCTTCGAAGAACTCGTTGTGGTCTTTTCTTCTCCACTACCGGAATCAGGTTCTCCATGAGCTGCATGTTAAATAACAACGAGATGGTCAAATCTGTAAGTTTGAAAAATGTCTGCAAAAGAAAGTTGAAAGAAATAACCGACTCTGTTCAACGGATGTCCCCATCTTTAGACAATATAGCAGACTACTGAAAGAACTTTCCTTTCTTTTCTCTATCTTTCTTTTCTTTCTAAATAACATTTCCTTTGCAAATATTAGCAAGAAAGAAAAATAAAATCTTACATTCAAGCAGAATGGCTATCTTTCCCACTTTCAGCTTCGTTTCAGAATAATTTAAGCAGTACACTCAACACCGCCAAAAGAAATAGAATTTTCCATTTTAATAGTATGTCTATCAACACAATAATCAAAATCTCAAAATTATCTTTAGAAAACATTTTTGAAACATCTTCATTTTTTGAGAAATAAGGATATGACAAAAGCTTATTGATTATTAGATAGTGGTCAAGCACTTCTATTAATCAAATTTTTGAAAATGAATTAAAACCAAAGATTTACCGGATAGCATGCCAAATAATCATTTTACCAACCTGTCAACTTATCTCAAGAGAAAAAATAAAAGATATCATCAATAAAACATAAGCCTAACAAACAAATGCTACAAATCTAGTCCGCTCAGCAACTATATTCAATATACAAAATACTTTTATTTTCACATTTAAATCATGGATAATATGACCTTGCATCGAACCTGGAGGTGCAATTTGAATGTGGATCTAGTACAATATGGACATGTCAACCAATTACTTATTGAAAATTTAAGGATGCAAACACTACAAGCCCAGTAGAACATTTCAGAATATCTCTGGTATATACATGTATGCACCATTTGAGCGCAATTACAATAACCTAGTAAAGTAAATTTTCAACCATTATTACCTAGCTAAGTATTATGAAATTTAACAGTAATGATATTCTTGATCTTTCTAGTAAAGTAAATTTTCAACCATTATAACTACATTTATACGTCTTTAAGAATTGGGTTTTCACTTGTAGAAATCAAAGCTAAGAAATTGGTAGACAGATGTAACACAGTAATACGTTCATTAATGAGCAATGAAACATTCACACGAGACAGAAAGTTCCTCAATAGTGACATTTTTTGTTTTATATTTCAACTGATCCTTTAATCCTGGACGTAAAGTGGCTTCAATATTCCATGTTGTACATTCATATATATGATCACAAATTAATCAGGATATCTTACGACTTTAGTGTCGTTGAAACTTAAGACTGCCACAATGAACTATAGTACAAATATATCCCAACATGCTGATGATATTTAATTGGTATTTAGTTGGGCGTGATCCAGAAGAAACTACAAGTCTACAGCCCAAACAAGGTGTTGATACTAATAATGGGGTATGCAAAAAGGATAAACAAGGATGCTAACGAAGAAATTTGGAATAATGGAGCCAAACTTTGAGTATCTATATACAGTAAAATATGAGTTATAAACCCAAATGAAGTAATATGTTAAAGATATTTAGTATATCCACACGTCAATGAAACATAATTTGTTTGGAAATCCTTTATATTTAAAGAAATTGTCTTGGAAATGAACTTTCTCCCAAAGATTTTCTCCAGTAGGGTTACCTAATTCATGTCAGACAAGTGATTATCAAGTCAATTGAAGTACAGGATAGCTCTCTATTAATGTACACAAACATATCTACTCACAGAAACTCACAAAGTCATCACTTAAGATACATAACAGTCCATTTTACATTAGATGTACTATATACTCTCACAAAGTCACCACTAAAGCAAGCATTGAGCGCACAAACACACACACACACACAGAGAGACAAGGAGATAACCATGTCCAAGACTCTTCCATATATTAAGAATTAGAAGTAGCTAATTTAAGTTCTACACATACGAACTAGTGGCACGATATGCCCAATATGCAAGTTTTTAACTTTTGGTCCAATTTCAGGATTTTGAAATCGCACCAAAAACTGAAACATTGCTCCTTTGGACAACAATATAGTGTTAGATTGCTTCCCTAATTGAGGACAGCAGGTTCATTCTTCAGTGCAAGTAAATAAAATAGGATTTGAATTCATTGCACTCATATAAGGCCCAAAAACCATTATGAGTAACGTTTAAATCTTCATCTTTCATTATTCATATTCTTAAATACTACCTGTCCCACTTTATAAGACAATATTTTGGGGTGTTTGACGGTACATATTATAAAGAAGTGCAAAAAAATGCATTTACACATTATATCTTTTCTATGCCTTAAAAGTCATTAGAAAATATAATATACAAATAAGTATAAATAAGCGGAAAGGGAGGTGTGGGCAACCACACAAGGTTAGGAGCGCACCCCTCCCAAACGACGTCGATTTAGAAGGATTAATATTGAAAATCCAACAAAAAAAATAAACGCATCAGTCATTGGCTCATTGCTTCTTCCCCCATTCTTACGTCTCTCTCTCTCTCATCTATCTCTTCTATCATTTCTTTCTCTGTTCTATTCTCTCAATCAGCAAGGTGCATGGTGGTGATTGTAGTTTTGATGAGATGGTGGTGGTACATGTTGGTGATGGATGTAGATCTAGTGGATCTGGTGGTGTATTGGTTTTACGGTAGTGGAATAGTGGTGGATGGCAGGTCTATCTTTCTTTGCCATTAATGGTGGTGGTTCATGTAGATGTTGAAGGCATGGTGATGGCAGATCTGGGTTTTGGTGATGGTTGTTGGGGTGATTGTGAGTTGCTTCAGCAGTGGTTCCTGTGGCATTGGCGGTGGTTGCCGGGCTGATAGTCCCTGAATTTGGTGGTGCTGATGGTGGTCGTAGTGGGTGGCAGTGGTGGTGGATTTGGTTGTAGTGAATAGTGATGAACGTGGTCTGAATTTTAAAAATAAATTACAAAATGGTGCTGTTTTACGCTGCACAAAACGTGTGGTTCCCCACACCTCCCGCGAACCCATATAAATATAAATATACATATATTTTCATTATGTCATAAGATCTGTGCTGAAAAAAAATAAAATTTGTCTGTTAAGAGGGCTATAACTGCAGGTAGTCTCCATTTCTAGGGAGACCTATCTGGGAAAACAAAACATCTCTTGGTAGTCTGCCAGATGGGCAAAGAAGAAATTGTAATATTGACCGAATAAATAAACGCACAAGTGAAGCACCATACCTGCTTAAAGCGCTCTTTAGTCTGCTCAGCCTGCAATCAATAAAAAAATATTCTTACTTTTCCACGTGAAAAAAATATTCTTAGAAACATTCTAAATCAACCAAGGTTGATCAACAAAAGTGAAACAGAAATCTTAATCCAGGAAATCAGAATTGTTGGTCGGAAATTAAGAGATGTAGCTTACATGCTTATGAGAACATAAAGATTTTGGTAACAACAATATAAGAAACTGGCATACTAGAAATTCTTTGGTTAATGAATACTAGAAAAAAAAAAATAACTTGTGTACTAAAGTCAAAACAGTGAGAATTCTAAATAAAAAAAATCAGTCAAAAATAGTATGCGAGATTACAAAATCAGTAACGGCGAGTCTGAAACCAAAGAACCAAATTAAGTGACCAAAAGCAACATTTAGTGCTTATCTGAACTCTGAACCACATTACTGTTGCCACTCCACTTTACTGAAATAAATTTAATTATTAGACAAGTACCCACATCATGATTATATATTTAAGATAACAAGAACAGAAATCAATCAAATCATAAATTCCAACTTAGCTGTTTAAACTACTTGTAGCTTAAAATTTTCTACTGGTTCAAAAAATTTTCAATCAATCTCAAATCTTGGGCCCCCTAGCAATTAAAGATTATTAATTTACACATGAACTTAACCCAAGTATAGATAAACCACTCATGCAATTGAATGTCAATTAAAAAGCATAATGTGAAACAATACCTCTTCTCTCAATAACCTTGCATTCTCCTCCTCCAATTGCGTTACCAGAGACTCCAACTCCACAGTGTAAGCCTAAATTTTCAACAAAAAAATAAAATAAATACATAGTAACCCCCGACACATAAATCAGTTCAATTTGAATAAATAAAAGTCAGATGATTATAAATAACAAACCTGCTTCCGCTCCCTTGACCTGGCGGCAGACTCTCTGTTCTTAATCATCCTTCTCTGTTTCTGCTGTGTTGCCTTATCCACCGGCGCTTCCTCCACCGCCCTCCTCTTCCCTCTCCCACCGCCTCCACTGCCTCCGACAGCTACAATTCTTCCATCAATTCCATTCCCAAATCCCACGGCCTCCACATCAAACCCCTGTGCCGGCGCCTGAAACGGCATCACGGCACCATTCATTATAGAATCCACCGGAAACCCCTGCGGGCCAGCCCCGCCGGGAAGCCTAACATCCTCCTCTCTGACAGCTCCGGCCTTGGTCAAAAAATCCTCTAGAATCATATGCGGCTCACTGTTGCTCCCTACGGTTCCACTCACGATCTCCTTCCACACCTCATCCACCGTCTTCTTCCCGGCGGCGGCAACATGATCTACCGGAAATGCGTCGGAATCGGAGTAAATGTTCTTGAGGAGCTCATCCATGTTCATAGAGCCAAAATTCTTGCTCTGATCAGATTGGAGCTCGGCAAGCAAATGTAAAGAGGAAGACTGGCGTGGCAGATCCGGATTCGCCGGTGACGTAGTCGCCATCACCTTTGACGACGCCATACACACCGAATTCTAGGGGGTTTCTTCTTCAGATATTTCTCTCTCCTAGGGTTTACTTCAGGATCGGAACCAACTAGAAAAAATCGTTTCAAAGAGCTCGAAAGTGTAAGAGCGTGAGTCTCGCGGACTGTTTGAATGTGGGCGCAGATATATATATATATATATATATATATATATATATATATATATATATATATATCTAATAAAATACAAATCTATCTAATAAAATACAAATGATTTTGAATTTCCCGCTCATTCAATAAATCATCTGGGCCGTCCAAAGTTTGGGATAAATCTCACCATCCATCTATCTAATAAAATACAATCTATCTAATTCTATATATCTAATTATTATTATATCTAATAAAATACAAATGATTTTGAATTTTCCGCTCACTCAATAAATCATCTAGGACGTCCAAAGTTTGGGATAAATCCCACCATCCATCTATCTAATAAAATACAAATAATTTTGAATTTCTCGCTCACTCAATAAATCATATGAGTCGTCCAAAATTTAGAATAAATCTCAAAGTCCATAGTGCCGGAGGCACGGGACTGTTGCTAGTATATCTAATAAAATACAAATGATTTTGAATTTTCCGCTCACTCAATAAATCATCTTGGCCGTCCAAAGTTTGAGATAAATCCCACCGTTCATACATTTATCTAATAAAATACATCTATCTATCTAATAATCTAATAATAATTTAATAAAATACAAATGACTTTAAATCTATCTAATAAAATACAAATGATTTTGAATTTCTCGCTCACTCAATAAATCATTTGGGCCGTCCAAAGTTTGAGATAAATCTCACTGTTCATACATCTATCTAATAAAATACATCTATCTATCTAATAATCTAACCATACAGTGCCGGAGGCACGGGACCCAGCTAGTATATATATATAGTAGTAGTAATATCTATGGATATAGATATAGTAAATGAAAGAGCATAGGGACCGGATTATTGAATCGGAAAGTTGGATATTTTTAATTATTTTTTTGTTTTTTTGATGACTTTTAAAAAAATATATAATATTTATTTTAATTAATTTTTTTACAGAATATAATATTTTAGATATAATTTAGATATATATATATACAAAATAGAGTTATTCTATTTTGTATATAGATTTAAATTATACTTAAAATATTGTAATATAAAAATTTTAATTAAAATAAATACTATACATTTTTTGAAAATCACTATAAAAGCCAAAAAAATAATAATAAGACCGGTCCAATTTTTTGATCCATCGGACCTGCCAAGACTTATTTTTAAAAAAATGTTTATAAATTACATTGAGACTTTGAGAGTACACGCTGCCTAAATTTCATAATTTCCATTTCGAAATTGTGATACGTACCGCGAATACAGACTAAGTTTAATTGAGTGCAAGGTGCAATTAGAGGTGAAATTACTTTGATTAAAACTAGGTTGCTAAGACATTGAAGCTATTAGTAAGAAGGAGGAGAACTTGAGTGGAGAGGAAAAAAATACCATATAATGCTATAAATAAGGGGGAGAAGGAACAATTGGCGCCAAATCTCCCGCCATACTCTCCTGCCACATCTCGATCTTCACTCGCCGTCCCTGCTATGCAACGGTCAGACTCAGACATCAATCGATTTGAAATTGGATGGGTCATGTATAAATCGCTGCGCCAAATCTCCCGCCTTCGCTTACCAGTGAGCGATCTTGTTTGGGACGATTACTTCGCTGCAGACGATTTGTCCGAAGTTGCCTTGCCAAACGACGCCGTCCGAAGCTTTAGAATCTCGTCCATTAATTTAGTTACTAATGACGTGTCGGCGCTGTAAGGTTTCAACTTACCGATGGTCTTGGTAGACCAAATTCATGCTAACTGAGTCCCGCGAATACATTGATATATAATATTAAATAACATTATAAGAACGATTTATTATATATATATTAAAATTTATTAATAATATTTATTTACATAATTAATAATAATTAAATATATTTTAGTATAGTAATTAAGACTGAAATATTATAATTATAGTGATTAAGATTGAAATATTATGACCGTTAAGTTTGATTTTTACTTAGAAAGATGATATAAATTAGTAATATATATATTATTTTTTTGAAAAATAATGTATTTATTAATAATATAATATAAAATGAGAAGATATCTTTGAGTTTTTTCTTTTTTTGGCAAATGGACAGGTGTCCCTAATATAAAGCGAGTATATTAGGGGAGTATGCAAATGGATTATGTTTAAAACTTGTGGTGTTAAGGTAGCAATGGTCTTTTAGGCTTAGCATCTCTCTGTTGTAGCCAGGTAAAGTGATTTTGTAGTAAGTTACTAGTAAGAAGTGATATGGGCGCTCCCATACATTAAACAGAATTTGGAGCAAAAGGTATCTAATAAAATACAAATGATTTTGAATTTCCCGCTCACTCAATAAATCATCTGAGCCGTCTAAAGTTTGGGATAAATCCCACCGTTCATACATTTATCTAATAAAATACATCTATTTGTCTATCTATCTAATAATTTAATAAAATACAAATGACTTTAAATTTTCCGCTCACTCGATAAATTATTTTGGTCGTTCAAAATTTGAGATAAATCATATTGTCCATACAGTGCCGGAGGCACGGGACCCAGCTAGTTTATAAGAATATGATACAATTTAATTAAAAATTACGATTATATGATAATCACTTTAACTGTATATATTTTTGTATTAAGATAGTATTTAAATAGTTTAGACTCATATTTATATCTTAACTATTAATATAAATATGTGGGCTCTTATTAAGGGATGGACTGTTAAGATGCAATTAAACACCAATTAAGTTGTTATTAATTTAGACATAAATTTAGATGCCATAATTTGTTAGAGGTAATTTGATTTATTAATAGGTAATACTACTATAAAAGTAATTACTTGCATTAATTATATAAAATCAATTTTTGCAATTTAATGCGATATAAGAAATTTAATTAGCATATATTAAAGTAATAATCCATTATTAAGCTTCATTCATTTTCTACAAGTAAGCTATAGTGAGTTCATTAATGAGATTGGAAAGTTGGGAAGGCATTATTGGATATACTAATTATAGTTTCTCTCTTGAAAGTTTAAAAAGAACATATTAATTCTATATTTGTTTATCTCAAAGAGTTTCATTTATCTTTAAATTGTGATATTTTTTAATTTAGAATTGACATAAATTAATTGAATTTAAATCAATCTATGAAATATATATTTATAAAATAATATGTATAAAAATTCTTGTTTTTAATATTTAAATAAAGTCTTATAAACTTTACATTTTCATTAATTGACTTTTTCTAAATTAAAACGAAAGTATTTTTCAACAAATGAATACCTCTTATATAAACAATAATAAATTTAAAGGTCTAATATAAATAATAAATACTATATTTTAGTAATAATGTACTCCCTCCGTTCCTTAATATAGGTCGTTTTAGAGAAATGTTTTTGTTCCTTAATATAAGTCGTTTTAGAATTTCAAGTAAGCATTAATTGCTTAGTTTCCAATACTACCCTTAATATTAAATGTAACTTTGGTTCTCCCAATATTTTCTGCCCAATAAATAACAATCTCTTATTTCAATACAAGGGTAATATAGACAATTAATATTATAGTTAATATTATACAATCATTACCTTAATGGTTGTGCATAACCTTAAAACGACTTATATTAAGGAACTGAGGGAGTACTATAACTCCTCCGGCTGCAGAAAATGAACATTTGCCGCTTTAATGGGATTTGCCGTTTTTGGGTTGACTGATCACTTTTTCTCTCCTCTTTTTTCTGCCGGCCCGACTCCCGAGGCTAGCCGGTTTTTCCCACGGACTCCTAGAAATTACTATTCCCCATACACTGTTCTGCTATTTCAAACAGATTCCTTCTGTCCTTCTGCGACCAACATTTTTCTTCGTGACCGACAAAACACAATACTACCTCCAATCTATAATAATAGTCTTTTTAGCTTCATACACATAAATTAAGAAACTCATTTAATACTATCATTTAAGAATTAAAATTTATATAAAATTTCATCATTACCCTTTTATGTGAAATTGAAAACTATTAATACAAGAAAAAAAAATTCTTTGGACAATGAGAGAAGTTAGGGTTGATATAGGAAAATAAATAATTTATTCTTCTAAAAAAGACAGTTATTATGGAATAGAGGTAGTAACTTCTTTGTAACTAGTGATTGAAGGTATTCGAAATAGTGTTTCGGGTGAAGAAGCTTCAACATTTACACTCTGTTTTGAGTTTTAAACAGAAAAGAAAAGAATAGAAAATTTAAATTAGAACAGAAAATAAAAGAATAGAAAATTTGAAGTTTTCCTTTGTGTTGTTTCTGAGTTTTTAATAGAAAAGAATAGAAAATTTAAAATTGAGGACATTAGTTGTAATTTAAAATTTTTTATATTAAAAATTGAGGATAATATGAGAATTATAAAAATATTACTTATTCTAATTTCTTTTCTGTCCAAATCAGACCAATTTTGGACGGAAAACTTTGACAGGAAAAGTGGCCAAGTTTTCTATCCATTTTTTTTCTTTTTCGTTTATTAAAAAACTCAGAAACATAAGAATTAAAAAGAATACTTAACTTTTTTATTCATTTCTTTTTTTTATGTCTATTTTAAAATTCAGAAACAGAATCCATTGTACGGCTCGGAACCAGTTTTTTTTAAACACACAAAAAAGTAGTAGTAGTGAAATATTACTCCCTCAATCCCTTTTTATTTATCTTCTTAGGTGGAAACTTTTATTTCTTGTTTATAAATTTTTAAAAAAACATTATATATTTTTTTATATTAACTTTTATGATTAAATATTAATTTATTTCTCTCTTATTTTTCAATAAATTTTAAAAAGTCAATATTAAAATTTTATACTCAATTTAGTCAAAGAATAATACTAGAGACGCAACTTATTCTATAATTTGCTGATGCGACATACTCCACCTCAACTTTTATGTGGGGCCGAAAACTACATTAGAACAATTTATTCATCAATATGCTGAGGTGAAATATGTCAAATTAGTAAATTATAAAATAATTATAGAATAATTGTGTCTTTATCATTTCTCTTTAGTCAATTAGACAAAGCATTAAAAAGGAATGTACATAGTGGTAAAATATGTATCTCTCCTCTCTCAACACTTTCTCCTTTTATTCCTTTTTAATTGACATTTCAAGTAAAACACAAATATTAAGAAATGCAATTAATAATTTATTTGATTTATTAAAATGGTTATAAATTTTCAATATTATATTTCTAAAAATTATTAAAAAATTTAAAAGAGAATAAATTTATATTTAATATAAGAATAATATGGAAAAAAAAAAGTTATTACTATTTTTTTTGGAATTTATAAATGATAAATAAAAATAATATTTTGTAAAAAGATAAAAGAAGGAGCGGCACAATTACGTGTACTACTTTGCTCGCTAACTCATTATTCTCATGCATGTAGTTTGTACTTTGCGTTCTTTTAACTTTTTTATTAAAGTTTGAAACGAATCAAAGTAGATATTGTCCGCAAGTAGTAATATGATTATTAAAAAATTTAACCATAAAATCAGATGGGATCCACAACACCTATTTTTTTATTTTATGTAATAGTAATATTATTTAACTAGTATCCCTAATTAAGTAGACAGAGAAAAGATAGGATTCCCAAAAGTATTAAATCTGATCTAATAATTTAACTAGTAGTTCCGAATCTGTGAAGCAGTCAATCCGATCCCAGCTAATGAATTTGCCCAAAGAAGCTATATTTATATATATATATATATATAGGCAGGATCTAAAGCGGACCAAAAAAGCGGACCAAGTCAAAAACACGCGGGTTTCAGGGTTCGGATCGGACCAACCCGCGGGTTGGCCCTGAAACCAGCGTGTTTTTGACTTGGTTCGTTTCTTTGGTCCGCTTTAGATCCTGCCTCTCTCTCTCTCTCTCTCTCTCTCTCTATATATATATATATATATATATATATATATATATATATATATATATATATATGAGCTGATTTATCGAAATAAATTGTTGATTAATCGCCAGAGATGTTTTGAACCAATAGTTCATTATATAATAGATCTTTCCGTTCTAATACAAATCTATTTCTTATCTAACAGAAGTATATTCGATCAAATGACAAGGATATTGTTTTGAGAAAAAGATGGATTTTCCCGGATGAAATGAAAACATGCAATAAAACCAATAAATAACGAATTCATATACGAAGAACATTAACCATTAACAAATTACCTATTTCCAAGAAGGTTGAGGAACCACCGTTGGCCATGAAGGTATTACAAGGGTTATCCCAAGTAGTTGAGGTTTCTCCAAAGCCATGGGGAACTTTGACGGCTTCCAAATTTTGAGTACGAATGTTGAAAGATAAAATAGAGTAACAAGTGCAACAGGCCCTTTGAAAATAATGAAAATAGATGATGTCAGAATATAAGGGATGAAAAACAATTTCTTCCCATTTACCTTTTTCAGATGAGAAAACTTGAAAATAATGAACACAGCTGGTTTCACAAGTATCCACGGGAACCCCGCACCACTTTGTAGCTCGCAACAATACCCGAATCCAAGTGGGTAAAAAAACCCTCAGTTATAAAATTTCTTCTAAAATCATAGATATAAACCCGAATCGGAGGAAGCACAACATATTGCTTTGTGACTGGGTTGGATATGGCGTATTGGCTATCCTTCCAATCACGATAATCAAATCTTTTATCACATACCAATAACAATAGCCCGTTGCTCGTAGCTGCTATTCTTACTGTTGAATTCCGTTTGGGTTGCAATTCTGGGAAATGAAAAGCAACCGTTGAATAATTTAGGGAATTGTAGTTGCTATTGAATTCTCAAACCCTACTTCTTTGCCGGGTTCGGCGCTGATACTCGAGGAAAATCCATGCTTTGTTCTTGTTTTGCTGCATAGATTGATAATGGCGGACGAAAGAAGGGTCAGAAATTGGGGATAACCAGTTTTTAGACACACACTTGAACCTAAACACTGATTTCGCTGGAAGTCTGCAGAGTATTTCTATCCAAATACAAATCTGGAACAGAATTCTTACACCTAGAAGAAGATTGTTTTGCAAATTTTTCCATACGGTACTTTGATATGTTTAGAACTTGTGGGGATCAAGTGGTAATAGAGAATTTTGAGACAAATTGAAATATAGGGTTTTTCATTATGTGGGAAGAAGCACGATATATCAGTCTGATTATCATTCAAGGTCTTGAGCTATTTAAATTAATATAACTATTAATCTATTATCCAAATTTGTAACCAATACAAATTTTTGGTTCAGTTTTTCTCTTTCCTATCCATATTATTACAAGTATTATACAAATATGTTAAAATTAAATACTATCCTAATTTGTAAAGTTACAATATTTAAAATTTTAGTAAACCTAACAAATAAAAATATAATAATTTTTTTCCATAATTATATCTAAATAAATTTACGCTACATTCCAATATTTAACTTATTAATTGATAGAAGAAACCTAAAATATATAATTTAACAATTTATTACTCAAATAGCTATTTAATAACTGTAACTATTTTCTCAAAATTCTAATTGAATGTTTATCTTACATTTAATATATCATCTTAATAACTAACATAATATATGTGGCCTTCTGGTGAACTTGTCTTTATAAATTGCCCAAATAGACATGGTAGTATTTAATTGCATCTTAATGCATCTTAACAGTCTACTTTTTAATACATTTTAACAGCACACATTTTTGTATTAAGAGGTTATCTGAATAGTTTAGACTCAAATTTATATCTTAACTATTCGAGGATCTCTTAATACAAATATGTGAGCTTTTAAAAGACATTAAGTTAAGATGCAATCAAACACCACCGACTACTTAGAATTAAGATCCATTAGTTATTGAATATATTTATGTACACGTCCAAAGACAATGTTGTAGAGAGGAGAAAAAAATATGACACATTCAAGTTTAAAATAGTACTCCCTCCATCCCAAATTATCTGCACTTTTGACCAAATTGCATGCTTATTAAGAAATACAAGTATTATGTTAAATTTGTTACTACAAGTACAATTATACCCATAATTATGCCGTTTAAAAATTATACACTTATGAGGAGACAGAATAAATAGTTAGGGTAAACTTGTAATATAACCACTTTAACCGTCTTGGAAAAGAGCAAAACTACAGTTATTTTGATACAACAAAAATTCTTCAAAAAATCAGATATACTCTTGGTTATTAGATATTTTCAAAAGTAGTAGTACATTTTTAGTTATTCTATTTTTACTGTTTTTTTGATATCTAGCAGCCCTTGATTTAAGCAAGGACCAAACTTCATTTTAGTAAATGTTTTAATACCAGCAGTCCCTTATCTAACCAAGTCCCAAACATTAAGTTTAGTTAACAGGATATCAACCACCAATATGAAAATAACAACATTTTTGTTAATCATCTTTGTGGTTTTCACCACACTTAGGGGAAGCCTAGTTGATGACAAATCCTGAAAGTTCATAACAAAAACATAAATAGGGAACTGATATTTCCACGTGATCCCTCTCACATGAATAGTGAATGGATCCCACTTTAATGTTTGAGAGACTCATGTGGAAATATCATTTTAACATGTGAAAATATCAGTTTCCATATAAATATCTTAACAATCCCAGAACAAACAAAATAATTTGGTCAATCAGCCATAATTTTCAACTTGAAGATTTCCCAAATATATACAAAGCACAAATTTTCTAATGTAGTCACAGTATAGTCTCTCTACCCAATCATAAAAAAGCAACTAGTGAATTTGATATGTCAAACGGCAATAATATATTAGGGTATTAGGGTATTTAAAGTTAATGCTCGAGATGAAACACATATTTTGTCGAGCGCTGCCAGGGCCGGTCTAAACTTTTTGGGGCCTCAAGCCAAATCTTAAATTGGGGCCTTTTTTTACCATTCAATATTAAATTAAATTAGTATCTATGAATTTTATAAATTAAAATTTCATTTTTCTTGCCTTTCATCTAATTTTTTTGTGATATTTTTTTTTATTACGCCTAACAAATTTTTCAATAGCTCCCTTTTGAGATTCAATTAATTTTTCTACTCTTTTTTTTTTGTTTTGAAGTTTTTGATACCCAGATTCATATTTTCGAGGAGCCATATAGTGCTTAAAAAAACAAGTAACAAGCTAAAAATACAAATAACAAACAAATACTTTTCAGTCAAAAAATAAATAACATATACTTCCTAGTCAAAACACAAATAACAAAAAAAATTCCGCTAAAACGAGTAACAATAGTACCTATTTAACAAGTAAAATTTAATAAAATTAAAATAGAAAGGTATAAAACAATAAAACCTGATTATGTCGACTTAGTGATTTTTTCCAAGATTAAATACCTGAACAATGAACATCACAAATTCAGAGTAAGAAATATTAATTTACAAATCCTAATTGAAAAGAAAAAAAAATTACACGAGTAAAGATTGATATTATTACCTATTGATGTGTTGAATTTAATTTTTGTAGAGCCAGAGGATCTCAACACTCAACACCTCAAATTTGAAGCAAACAAAAATATAAAAGATTAAAAGATATAATATTTATTGACAATTGTAGATTTGTAGTTAGAGAAAAAGACTTATTTAGAGAGAGAAAGTGAGGCGGATAAAGAGACAGAAGTAGAGAGTCACTGGTAGTCTAGATGGAGGGAGAGTCACTGTTCTAATCTCGAAAAAGAAAGCCACTGTTCTAATCTCGATACTACTAATTTGTTTGGAAAAAATAATTTGGATTTTTTAATGGGCTCTAACATAAGGATTATTAAAATTTGGGGGTTTTAACATAAAGATTATTAAATTTTGGGGGCTTTCTCAATTTTGGGGCCTCAAGCAATTGCTTAATTCGCTTAACTGTAGGACCGGCCTTGAGCGCTGCAATTTGCTGGGATCTAATTTCTGCTCTGTTACAATAGCCTGTTTCTTCACAGTAAACATTTGAGCAGCAGGGTCCACACTCCAACCTTGTTGCAGCACATCTGCATATGAAACAAACAAACCCCAATTGGCATCACTAGTAAGAAGTCATGTTGACATAGTTGACGATTTCCCTGCAAACAAGAGAGCTACATCTAGCTTCAACTGCCTGCAATTGCTAAGCTTATAAGTTTTGCAGACAAGCATAACTACTTAATATTTACCTACTTCCATATTATTATTTGATCATTGTTGACTTTTTAAAGTCTAATTAAGAATTTTTTAAACTCAAAATTGACATAGATTCTTTAATTTTAATCAATACAATTGTATTGATAAATATTGTAAACTATCTAAAAAGTATTACTCATTGTAAGTTTTATTTCATCTCAATTTTGAGTTTGAAAATGTCTCAAATTGATTTTAAAAGTCAATAATGATTATATAATTTGTAACAGAGGGAGTATATGATAAAGAAATAAATGATAAAATATCAACAAAAATGAAAACTGTTTGATGAAGACATTCTTTGACAGTCTGCGGTGCATCATTATATCAGGGAAGAACAGGATGACAGCATCACTATATGTATATATATTTTTGGACAAGTAAAAACATCACTGTGTATCAAGCATGCAAAATACCCACTGAGAACCTGGCAAAGTACAAACAAGCCCGCAAACAAGCCCACAGGAAATGTCAGCTGCACTGCACTATTCCCACCATATATTATTTTCATAAAGGGGCAGGCAGCAGGCTCTTATTCATGTCTAGGCAAACAGTCTCATGCTCGAGTCATTGGGCTAGAATGGCAGAAGATTCTTTCACCAGTTGAGTGACCGATCATTGTGTATATATAATTAACATGTCTTACTGCTAAAGTACTTTTACATTTATATCCAGCTTTAAAGATGCATATCACTTTAGACCTTAAGAATGCAGCAAAAT
The DNA here is from genome assembly GCA_020205505.1 of Panax japonicus. Lineage (NCBI taxonomy): Eukaryota > Viridiplantae > Streptophyta > Magnoliopsida > Apiales > Araliaceae > Panax > Panax japonicus. The sequence continues at coordinate 63,971,513 of CM035099.1, read as the reverse complement.
ATATAATTTTTATTTTTGAGGAATATTGATGTTATTAGAAAAAGAACAGATTCTTACAGTTTGTGGTATCATTTTCATTCATTCCCAGTAACAGCGCTGTTTCTTAAACGCTTATTGTCGAATAAGCAGACAGGAGTAGTTGAAACATCCTTTTGGTGTAAAGTTCTGCCAAAAGTTTAAATGTCATATGATGATTACTACAAGTGTCTTAAAGCTGACAACAAATAAAATTATAAACAAGAAAGACAGAAGAACGCTTTACACAACAGGAAACATCATCCTGACAACCCGCTTTACCTTAAACACATCCATTACGAATCTAAAAAGCAGTATCAAAAGTCACACTTGTAATCTATGAAGAGAGAACAAATCCTTGGTACCACTATTGCTAGTGACTATCGGTCAATAACAAGCTTATCAAGTCGACTAGTCGTCGACTAGGCGTCAAGTCGGTAAACAATTCCTAAGCGGTAGGACGACTTGGTGGGAGAGCAGATAGTCGCGCGCTTAGCAGCCGACTTGGACGACGCAGACAACTGGCGGGCGACTTGGACGCTTAAATTGATAAGTAGTCGACTTGTTGAAGCGGGTTTGGTCCAACCCGAAGCTATACTGGATGAAAAGAAAAAGAAAAAAGAGACTAAAGCTCAACTGCAGTCTAAACCTAATCGTTCGATCACAACTACGGGAAATCAGATAGGGCGAAACGAAAAGATTCGCAAGAGAGAGAACCTAATCGATCGATCGATCAAATCAAACAAACAAGTACCTGAATCTGGCGACTCACGGGTATTCTTCTCTCTTTTCATTCTCTTCATCTCGTCTTCTCTCATTATCTTCTTCTCGTCTTCTTGAATTCTTCTCTGCTGCTGTTCTCATTCTCTTCTTCTTGACTTCTCTTCCTCCGACTGCTTCTTCTCTGCTGCTGTTCTCATTCTCTTCTTCTCAACTTCTATGCCTCCAACTGCTTTAGTTATTCTTAAGCCTTGACTTCTATTTTCTTAAGTCTCTGTTGTTTATTTGTTTAGTATATGTATAAATTATAATAGTGACGGTTGTTTATTTGTTTATTGGTTTAGTATATGTATAAAAATTCTACTCATTTATATTAAATTTCAAAAATTTATTAATTATTCAGTTGGACTTGTTTATTTTATATTCTTTCTGTTGAAGTAATAAATGGGCTCTGATATATATTCATATACCAATTTAATAGAGACTTAGAGAGTTAACATGAGAAGTAAATATTTTTGACTTTGGTTGTTTAAGGTAATTACCTAATAATTGGAGTTATTGTTGTTTCAAAGATTGCTTTAAAATGGGAAATGATATGTCCGAGTGCAGCCAACACTTTTCAGATATTCATATACAAATATAAAGCAATGCCATTAATTCAAACATAGGTTAATCACTAATGCAATGTTTTCTTTTTTCAATGCCATCAATGTTTTTCATCAGAAATATAAATATATAGATATTCATATAAATGTTAAATATATATAATTTTATACGTATAAAATTTACATTGTTAACGACTTGTCGACTTGCGGACGACTAGTCGGGCGCTTTGTCGACTAAGCGCTTAAGCTCCTGGCTACCGCTTTGCCTCGACTTGGCGCTTTGATAACTATGGTCAATAGCAATGCCTAGTATATACACCTCAATACTAGGATCTCAGAAGAAAGTTTCCTTATAATGCCTTCAAATGATGGATATCAGTTAAAAGTGTCAAACGTGTCCTTGTGCATACACAAGTGAAAAAAATATAAAAGATTTCTACAATAATGAAAATCCTATAAATATTTCCAGCCTAGTGGCACCACAAGAATTTATGCAATATAAAGAGAAGGGTGTTTTTAGAGAAAAAAGAATTCTAAATCAACTATAAATCTTCTTTCAGATAATACAATATTGAACAAACCAAAACTGATATTATCAAATACGTATATTCTTTTTATTAGGTAAATTTTGGCCCCGGGAATTGGAGCCTTTGACCTTGAGACTATTCCTTAAAGCCTCTGCATCTATCCCAAACTGCATATACTGACAAGGCAGAACAGAAAATTTTGAAGTATGAAAGTCAGAGATTTGAAAAATAAAACTAAAATGTAATATTCTGTTAAAAGACTTTCCAGTAGATACAAGTTGTCTGAAGTCGCTATCATTAACTCTTCTCTCATGAATCGCTTTTAGAAAGGTATGTCATCGTAGCAGTCGAGAGGAGAAAGCCTTCCTTTTTCTCTTTTCGTTATGGTAATGCAATGCAATTTGAGAACCACAGAAGGACCAAGGTGTTCCTCCTTTGCTTGAAATCCAAGCTGCTGAGGTCTTTTTTACGCCAGTTGAGACCGAGAACTCGATTACTTCTCATATGTGAGAAAATTTAAGAGGGTTGTATTGTTAGGCCTATTTCTTTCAAACCAAAACTAGTAAGAGGGGTGTTAGAAATAAGCCACCGCCCGACCTCACTTCTCTGTCCTTAACGTCTGGTACTTGTAGTATTACTTGGGTGCTAGAACTTGACTAATATAAGAGAAATACCCATAGGGGAGTTTCAACAAGATTTCCTTCAAGTCTCAAAGTGGCTATTGGTGACCTTGTTCGTTCAAGTGGTGGGGTGCTGGTGAAAAGCTTGTGACTTTAGGAAATGCTAATGCATGGGGTGAATACCAAAGTTTGACAAAAACCTCAACCCTTACCTAAAGGGAAATCCTTATCCACTCCCATGACATCCCAAACCGATATAGGACTTTGCTACTTTTCAGCTTCCGGTCCTATGCATCACTTAACACAACATCACAACCATAAATAAACAAGAATAAACGCCATATATACTACATTTGCCAACATTTGTACCTCAAATCATACAATTCATACCACATATGCATCACCTTTTGCACAAGTGGTTATATATACATAATTTCATGAGCATCTTAATAGTAGCCTATAAGATTCTAAACTTTCACTAGCCATGTGCCCTTACAATTGGACTACCAACTATCAAATGTTCAATTCATATCACTCAAAATTCAAAAGCCCATTCAGGAATCTAAATTATCCTAATTCTTGTCAATGTTAGTGTTCTAAAAATTCCCACCTAGGTTTGCGAAATCTTTATTTTCTTGAATTGCTAAATTTGGGTCAATTGAAGCGAAGTGAAAAAAAAGAGTTACGCTTTAAACTCGCAATCATTTTCAGGGATTTTTCTACTTTTTAATAAAAAAAATATACGGTATAAACATAATGGGGAAGAGGACCGAAACAAGCCACTAAAAGGCTCTACTGAGACAAAGATAGGCTGTCAAGAACGTAGAAGCTTCTGCACCTCTCTCCAATAGATACGATTGGATACGCCAATGAGACGATGAGGGGTAAGTTTCATTGTCGAGAGGGAAACAGCCCAGATCACCAGCTAAAAACGGGGTGCACAGAACCAAAAGCCCTAGGCGATCCAATACCGCCTCGATTTGGTTAGGCTCCAAGGCTAGGCAGAATCAGACTTTTACTTTGAATCTATACAATATTTAAAATGAATTTGTTAATGATTAAAATATTATTTTTTTTGATAATGTTTCATGTAAATTTAAAAAAAAAATTACATCTATTATGTTTTGTATAGTATAACAAGTATGTATGACAAAAAAATAAATAAATGAGACTGCCTAAGAAAATGCTTAGTCCGCCTAGGGAAACGTCAAGGCACTAGGCGCCCCCTCCGCCACCTAAGTCCGCCGAACGATTTTTAGAACACTAATCACTACAATGAACTTCCCAGTTCGATCACGTCATTGGAATCTAATTGACACTGTTTTGGATTGATTTTAACAGGTTGATCATATACATGTTTATAGTCATTAGTTATTAATACATCATGTCTGCACTTTGAACCTCCTTCTAAACAAGTGGCAATAGAGTAACAACCACAATTAAGGCTATAAACGAGCCAAACGGCTCAATTCGAGCTCGACTCGAAAAATACGAATGAGACTCGAATTCACTAATAATATGATCCAAATTTGAGCATTAAAAATAGTTCGAATAAAAATATGAGTAGAATTTGAGTAAGGTTATACTCAACTCGTTTAAGATTCAAAATACTCGAATTCTTGATTGTGATTCGATACATAATCGATTGATACATATTCAATTAGATACTCAATACATTCTCTTATAATATATACAAATTTAAATCAAATTAGAATAATTAATTATTATTATTTTGTTTTGTTTTTAATTTTAATTGTGATTTTATATTTGTAAAGTATAATAGTAAATATATTTTCTCATTTCTAAGTAAAATAACAAATTCAATTTATAATTTTATTTATTATAAAACTAGTTATTATGTGGAGACTCGAATTCGAGCTTGAATTTGAAGCTTACGAGTAGTTTGAATATAATTCGATCCCGAAGTCGGATCGAATTCAAGTAATAAATATTCAAATCGAGTCAAATCGAGCCGAGTCGAGTCTGAGTAGAAATTTTCAAATACAATTCGAATTCGAGTACGAATTTATCATTTCGAGTCGAATTCGGAATTCGAGTAGCTCTCTGTTCGTTTCGGTTCGACTCGTTTATAGCCTTCACCACAATAGGACCATCCTTTAAGATAAAATTCACCACCTTTCTTTCTGTCGTCTTAACATGATTTTTGTAGACTCTAATAATTCTAATCCCCGGTCACTACAATCATAGATTCCTATCTAACAGAATCAAGTAAATCAACAAGACCAAAAAATGAAAATAAAGCACAAGTAATGTGTGTATCAATGCAATAGGAGTTGTACAAACTTGCCAGCAAACGAGACAACAAGAGCATGTGCTAAAGGACTCCCATTGAACTCGCGAATAGCCTCGTAAACCCCAGCATAATCCCGTGTCCACAGACACTGACCGATTCTCCGAGCAGAACCCACTTCGGGCTGGCTCTCATTTATCACCCCAGGTATGGATTTCCATAAAAATCGAGCACTATTACTGCAATTCACATATTACAAACAACATTCAAAACCCCGATTAACTACACAGTAATCTCTGCAAACCCCTAAATTCAAAATAAATAAAAAATACACATAAAGAAAAAAATTAGAGGAAAATTAGCATAATAAATAAGCCCTAACAGATGAATAGCGTACGGCCAGTCATCCTGAAACGCAATGCCTTGTGTAGCAGCCTAGACAGATACATACAGAGGACAACATCAGGGGATTGAGAGAGAAACTCTCAGTAAGAGTATGGAGTAGTAGAAAAGAGTAAATAAAAAGTTGGGACCTGAAGCATGAGGTCGTTGCAGATCTCAGCGATCTTGTCGTACGATTTTGACACCATGGATTCCGTTGAACTGGGGTAATCCATTAATAAGCACAAATTATCGGTTTCTCTGAGAGGCTTCTTCTTTCTGTTTAGCCTTTTTACTGTACATGCAACTCCCAATTTTTGGTCCAACTCCACCTTACATTACACTCGGCTCCTTGGTTAATTTATTCTTAAATCTTAAATAACATTCTTTATTTACCACAAAATTAGTCTTATTTTTTTCTGTATTTTTTAACCAAAGGGAACTTTAGCCTACCATGACCAAAAAGTCATGACCTTTAGTAGTATTAATAAGTTAAAGTAAGCACTATATACACATTAATCCAATTCACATATTTTATGTTGAAACTAATTATAATTTGTCTCACTTAAATGTCTAACTTCAATTGTGCACTCGACTTATGTTTGGATCAAGGCAAAAGTCACTGCTAATGACTGAAATCTTTTTTAGTTAAATTGAGTTCTAAACATGTGTATTAGTATTTTGTGTAAGTACACACGACGCGCGGACTCTCTGATTCTCCCCAATAACTGGTATCAAATCTACAAAAGATTGAATCTAAGTTGGTGAGCCTCCTCAAAAGATAGGCCGTGGTGGTTCGAATTCCGGACAACCTTTTTAAAAGACACGCGATAGTGGTAAATTTCCAATGAACTGTTGGTGTTTCCTTAAAGGTTCTCAATGTTGAATTCTTAAATGGGTTTAGCCGAGTAGCTATCCGAAAATTGATGATCCGCGGTGATTGAAAAGAAGATTTTCAATTTTTGATGGCAGTTGACTCTCTATAGAGAAAAGGGCAAATGTCCAAAAATACTCCTGAACTTACACCTTGAACTATTTTTTTTTCAAAAGTACGCTTAACGTTACAAAACCCAGCTTAACTATACCCCTTCCGTTAACAGACATGCCAGTTAGACAACTGATGTTAAAATCAACTGACATGTGGTAAAAATAATTTTTTTTTATTCTTTTCTTCTCCTTTTTATTGTAATCAAACTCATCTTCACTTTCTCTCTCCTGCCAATACCAATTGATTCCAATCCGTACGGTTGGATTCACAATTCATCCAACAACTTCAATAGCGATTGAAATAGAGTTGTGAAATAATATTTTGCAATCAAAAAACATCCGCAAGGTGTACGATATTCTGGCCACCCAGATGATTCTCATCACCATCGTCTCCTCTGTCACTGTCCTTTACTCTCCCATCAACAATCTTTGAAGGGAAAATTCCGGCCTCTTGCTTTTCTTCCTTTTCCTACCTCTCATCTGTTATAAGCTATTATTACACATCTTCCATTTAATATGCATGTAGATCTATGTTCTTTTCAAGTTTTATTGTAAAAGTGGATATGCGCTAGTGATTGGATTTTATGTGAGAATTCTAGTTGATTAACTTAGGGTTTGAAATTTGTGTGCGATTTCAATTAACAAATGCATTTTTTGTGTGTTTATTCTTTTGGATTATGATGATTAATCTACCTGAGGTTTATAATTGGATGTTTTATGTTTGGGTTGGTTTGATGATTTGGGGTTTAGATATATATGTATGTAAACTACACACAGAAGCACAAATGAAGGGTTTTGCTATGTTTTTACTTGTAAATTGCTACATCATTTTGGTTTTGTTAATGTGTTGATTTTTGAGATTTTGAAATATGACGCCCCCAAATTCGGGTTCCCTAACCTCGAGTTTGGTGCTCACGATCAATTATACATATCACATTTAACTACTCATTCATTGATGGAATACATCATTCATTATATGTCCTTAATAAAAACATAATTTAAAACATAGCTATATCATCATCATCATCTCAGGTTAACTAACCTTAACATTACATGTCTATTATTACAAAAAACTTAAGTCTAAATATGATACAATAATCATTATACACTTAATACTACTCAGTCGCCTTCGCTTTGCCTTTATTCTTCTTAGATTCCTCTGCTACCTCGGCTTTAGCTGAAATATTTTATTTAAACAAGGGTGAGCAACGAGTTTGCTCAAGTTAAAGTATACAATGAAAGATAAATATTAGGAATAGAAGAGTCCATCTTCTATAGAACTTTAACAATGTTCAAAAGATTTCGAAGTAGCTGAATAGAAGAGTCCATCTTCTATTGAATAAGATATCAATGATTAAAGAGTAAAACTCTTTCAAAGTTTCAATAATATTCAATTGATTATGAAGAATTAACAATACTGCAACAATATTCAATAAAGTGGGATATTCCTATATTTCATGCTGAGTGATCACAAATGGATCATGAACTAATAGATGAATTATTAGTTATTAAAACTAAATTACCTCAAGAATATAAGTTAGTTATAAAAACTAATTATAATCTTCTGCAAGTACTTTGAAGTGATCAGCTCCATTGTATCTTATATTATGTATAATACTCAAAAATAGTGCAATAGTCGGATGTCCGACAATAAAGTTCCCCTTTTTATAAGAGTTGTTTATCTCAGTATTACATCATGAGTCCGTACCACAACAATATGGTTTGGATTGCTTTTAAAGAAATATTATGATTTCACCATATAATATCCATATTGATCTAGCAAAAAAATGGCATAGATCTCCTAATAATAAATCAGTTCATAATAAATAGAACGTTTCATGCTTTAACAAATATTAGTCTCGCCAAAACAAATAGCTGAGACATGGCTTGTAAACAGTTTAAATAATCGACCATGAATCAATTGCACTATGTGCAAATAACAATAATTTTTATGAATGCGAATAATCAACAATAATTATCCACAACATGCTTGAAAGATAATTACTCAAGTTTGAGTTAGGAAATTTGCCTTGGTCATTGATGTGACGCCCCCAAAATTAGGTATACATCACTCATCTTGGGTCGTCAGATACATGGTGCATAATTCAAATACAACTTACTAATACAACTGTCGTATACAATACGACAAAACATAACTGTGAGTTTGAATACAATTATTGTCTACTAGAGATCATACAAACTCAAAAAGAGTCCTCATTACAATTATTAATACACTATTTCTCAGAATAGTGAGGACTACTAATGCTATCCTCTGGACCGTCACTCCATTCCCCGACTAGTCCCTGCTATGTTCTCATTTCCTGAAGAGAACAGTGAAAGAAAGGGTGAGCTCAACTAGCCCAGTAAGAAATATTATGACTAATATAATGCAGAATAAATTATCATTAGTCTCCAACAATGTTAAACTGATAAAATATAATAGACATCAAGTTTAACTGCAGCGGAACAAGCAATCCATTAAAAGAGTCAAGTAGAGAATAGAATCTACTATCTTTTATGATTTAAAAAGTTTTTCATCACTTTTATCGCTGAGACTCAGCTCAATAAATAATCCACATCATTAAATCATCCCTGCACTACAGGCCAAGGATATTCTTTAGTATCACCACCACGAATTATCCATGCACTACGGGCCAAAGATAATCGTGTTTTCATCAACGGTCCTGATCATGCCATAAAACAATTATCTTTGCACTACGGCCGAAGAGAATCCATAGCCATAATCATACCAAAAACTGTCCATCAATGCACTACGGGCCAATGAGGACTTTTTCCACATCATTTGTAATATTACGGTCATGATTATACCGAATAATCCCTGGTCATAATCATACCAAGTCCATCTATGCACTACAGGCCACAGATGACTTTCAAAAAAAAATATAAACATGAGGATGATGACAATGATATAAGAATTCAATAAAACAAGTTCAAGAATTAATTTGTCCAAGAACTACTAACGTCCAAATTGTCAACATGATACTGCTTTGTAGTGTAAAATTCAAGAATGATCAGAAGAATATTTACATGAAAAGATACTGGATGAAGCGCAAATATCAAGGATATTCTACTAATTTCATGGAGTATAGAAGTCAAAACTTTAACCAACTGAGTATAATAAAGAATGGAATAACAAAAGAGATCACCATGCATGCGGAACTTCGCATAGGCAGGTTATTCCAACAGAATACTAAATAACGGAACCATGTCAGGTGAAATTCACACCGACAGGATGTTCCAACAGAATAATAAATGCGGAATAATAAATGATGGAACCAGGTCCGGCGTATAGCACAGACAGGATATTCCGACAAAATAATAAAGACGGAATAATAGAAGAATGTCACCAAGTATAGGGTAGACCGCGTATACAGGTTATTCCAACAGAATAATAAGAAATGGAATAACAATAGTTCTCTTCATGAATAAGAAAGAATAACACCCCTTACCGTAAAAGAACTGGATATAGAAGTAGTGAAGTAGCAGAATACTCTTCTTCTTTCTCTCTATAATTTTCTCTCTATAGCTTCTCTCTATAATTTCTCTTTCTAGAATTTCAATGAATTCGTAAGAAAATAATGAAGGAATGAGCTTCTATTTATAGGAAAATGGAATGCATAGTAACTAATCCATGAACGGTCCAGATTGATTTACTTTAATCTTACGGTCCATATTTAAAGAAAAATCTTTTAAATAAAATATAATATATTCTATTTATATAAAAATATTTTACTATGCAAACACTATACAAAACACTATGCAACACTATGCATAATAAAATATAATATATTCTATTTATAGAATAACTTTAATAAAGTATTCTGTTTTATATAAAAAGATGTTTCCGTTTTATTACGTTAATAATACGAATAAAACAAAACGTCATTATCACTATAATAATTCATATTATTAATCAACAATAATTGAATCAAACCGAGTGACTTCTCACATAAATATCAATAATCAATGTCGTGTGCTACTATGCAACAACGCGTATTACTGTACTTTTATCACCCAGTAGTTCAACAGTATCAACGGTAAAACTTCCGCCGTTATTTTCAATAAAATATTTTTGTCGTTTTCTCAATCCGACAATAATTCCGTTGTGGGGTCCACCAATAATTGTACCGTCGTACGAATATTTTCCGACACAAAGAATATTCTCTGACCAATCGAATATAATATAACAACTTGCATACTTTGCAAAATTTATAAATATTACCCACAACTATAATATTATCTCAAATTCACACCATAATATAAAAAAATTATTTCGAGAAAATTAATTCTTTATTCATAAAATCTGGGGTTTTACAGTCTCCCCTCCTTATGGAATTTCGCCCTCGAAATTTACGTACATACCTGGTATGCCAAACAGGTGAGGATACCTTGACTTCACTTCAAATTCTAACTCTTGAGATATAACCTTTGAGTGTTGAATACGATTCTTCTTATCCAAGATTGTAACACGTATCTCTTCAAACGTTAAATCATCCGCTATCTCGTCCGGTTCTAAATTAATAATGTGGTTCGGGTCGTCCACATATTTACGTAACATTGATACGAAAAAAAAACGTTATGAACACGCAATATATTTGGCAGTAAAACAAGTCTATAAGTCACAGTTCCTACTCAATCAAGGATTTCAAATGGGCCAATAAAATCAAGCGTTTAGACTTCCTCTATTCGTCAATTCTTGCTTCTAAAATAACGCCATCTTGAACCTTCTTAATTCTTCACATTCTTCAGCACCGAGTGTGTAGCTTGAGCGGCTTTAACTTTGTCGATTAAAGTCGATTCTACTTGTATATTCGTTATCTTCACGTGAGTTCGTATATTCGAACTTGTAAACGCATACGATCTTCTACTCACACGTCAGCTACCATGTTCGCTTTCCCACGATAATATTGCATGGTACGATCGTAATCTTCAACAGCTCGAGCCAACATCTTTGGCACGTTATACGTTCGTTTTAGGTGAAAAAAATATTTGAGGGTTTAAGAAATGGGTTTTGTACTGGTGTCAATACCAAATTCGATTTCACGCTCTGTGGTAAGCTAAGAAGTCTTCAGGAATACGTCAAGAGATTTATTAATGATAAAAATATCATTCAAAACTATTACTCACATCCAAGACTTGGATAGTATGTCACATTGATACCAACTGTGACTTCTATCCCTTAACCTAGATAGCACCTCACAATGATACCTATCAACTTGTTATCGTTATTCACGACGTCGCCTACAGAAAGTCTGGCTTCGGTCCATTCCACACAAGGAAGTCATCAACAAAAGGATCGGGGCTCTTTACTTATGGCTTGATATGACAATGATTGAATTTAGTGGTTTGGTTGCTTAAATTCGCATAATAGGTTGGTTAGGAATATGAAAGCTAACAACCTTACGAAAAACATGATGAGTAGTTAACCAATCGTTTCCTAAAATAGCATCAAAGACAAGTATTTTCAAAGAGACAAGATCAACACGTAACGTGAAAGTGTCGATTTGAATCAAATAAGATTTATAAACAGTGGAGGTAACGAAGGTTTCTCCCAATGGAGTTTCAATAGATAAATCAAAGTTTAACTTCTCTGGAGTTGAGTACAAACATTGAACACAACTAGATGAAATAAAACAGTGAGTAGAACCGGTATCTAACACGGTATAGACTTCGTAAGAGCTTATGATTAACTTACCCGTGATAATTTTATTCAGGTTCCTCGTCACGAGAAAAAAAAACGCTCTCTCTTAAACTAGCGGCTTTGGCTTGTCTGGGACATCCTTTGGCATCATTATCCCAGCTGGAATTGACTTCATCATACGACAGAATCGAGCTAGGTGACCTTCTCTTCTGCAATTAAAGCATGCTTTGGACTGCTGCGCACAGTTTGGATGGATGTGTCCCTCCAGTCCGCATTTGAAACATACGACCGGTGATCGTTCTTCTTCCTTTAAAACAGGTTCTGGTACCGACGTCTTTACGTCATTGTTGAACCTTCTCTTCTTAAAATGTCCATTCTTATTATTTTGGCCATGATTACCACCGAAGTGGTTACCATTCTTGGTATGATAATTTCCCCCGCGATGGTTATCATTGTTCCGATGGCCGTTGCCACCGGTAAGATTATTATCGTGTTGCTGGTCATTACCTTTTGGTTGTGATAACTCATTATCGCGCTCCACTAACTGAGCCCTATTCACAATATCTGAATATAAACAAAGTTTGTGAGAAATGAGGTATTGACGTATATCGGGTTTCAAACCTCGCAGAAACATTCGCGCCATTCGCTCCTCATTATCGACCAAATGGGATGCAAACTGGGACAACTCCGCAAACTTAGCCTCGTACTGCAACACGGTCATATTGTTTTGCTCCAGCTTGATAAACTCTACCTCCTTCATGTGACGAATACTTTCAGGAAAGTACTTGTCGTTGAACAGCTCTTGGAACTTTTCCCATGACATCTTGAGTGCGTCAGTCTGGGTATGTTTTACAGATTCCCACCAATGATCTGCTTCTTCACGCAACATAAAGGTGGCAAAAGGAACCTTTTGCTCCTCAGAGCATCCCAAGACATCAAATATCTTGGTGGTCTGTTTTAACCACGTCTCCGCCTTAAGTGGTTCTGGCTTTCCCAAAAACTCTGGTGGTCCCAGCTCCTTGAATTGCTTAGCGGTGACCAACCATGGGTTGCCATTGTTTTCTCCTGCATTATGAACAGGAGCCGCCTTCTCCCGTTGTTGCATGAATTGCTCCTTAAACTGCTTAGCGGTGACCGTCCGAGAGTTATCAGTATTTCTACCTGCATTTTGGACAGGAGCTGCCTTAGCCTGTTGTTGCATGAATTGCATAAAGTCTCTGACCATCCCATCATTCACCATTTCATTGGTGTTATTATTTTCATGAGGAGTATTGTCCTCTAGTTACACATTATCCTAATTATTGATCTGTGGAGACTCAACGGTCTCCTGTGCTCCATTGATAATCTCAACATTCTCGGATGCCATTTTCAAACACTGCCACAAAACAAAGATTAATTGACATGTAACATAATATCTCTAAACTTTGACCAACTAATTTAAATATAAAATAAATTTAAGTAGGTCATACTAGCGAAGGAATTCCCCGTCTCTCCACTCCTAGTTCTAGTCTCACATCTTAGCCAGGGATCATATCCCTAAGCTCTGATACCAACTGTGACGCCCCCAAAATTATGTATACATCACTCATCTTGGGTCGTCAGATACATGGTACATAATTCAAATATAACTTACTAATACAACTGTCGTGTACAATACGACAAAACATAACTGTGAGTTTGAATACAATTATTGTCTACTAGAGATCATACAAACTCAAAAAGAGTCCTTTTTACAATTATTAATACACTATTTCTCAGAATAGTGAGGACTACTAATGCTATCCTCTGGACCGTCACTCCATTCCCCGACTAGTCCCTGCTATGTTCTCATTTCCTGAAGAGAACAGTGAAAGAAAGGGTGAGCTCAACTAGCCCAGTAAGAAATATTATGACTAATATAATGCAGAATAAATTATCATTAGTCTCCAACAATGTTAAACTGATAAAATATAATAGACATCAAGTTTAACTGCAGCGGAACAAGCAATCCATTAAAAGAGTCAAGTAGAGAATAGAATCTACTATCTTTTATGATTTAAAAAGTTTTTCATCACTTTTATCGCTGAGACTCAGCTCAATAAATAATCCACATCATTAAATCATCCCTGCACTACAGGCCAAGGATATTCTTTAGTATCACCACCACGAATTATCCATGCACTACGGGCCAAAGATAATCGTGTTTTCATCAACGGTCCTGATCATGCCATAAAACAATTATCTTTGCACTACGGCCGAAGAGAATCCATAGCCATAATCATACCAAAAACTGTCCATCAATGCACTACGGGCCAATGAGGACTTTTTCCACATCATTTGTAATATTACGGTCATGATTATACCGAATAATCCTTGGTCATAATCATACCAAGTCCATCTATGCACTACAGGCCACAGATGACTTTCAAAAAAAATATAAACATGAGGATGATGACAATGATATAAGAATTCAATAAAACAAGTTCAAGAATTAATTTGTCCAAGAACTACTAACGTCCAAATTGTCAACATGATACTGCTTTGTAGTGTAAAATTCAAGAATGATCAGAAGAATATTTACATGAAAAGATACTGGATGAAGCGCAAATATCAAGGATATTCTACTAATTTCATGGAGTATAGAAGTCAAAACTTTAACCAACTGAGTATAATAAAGAATGGAATAACAAAAGAGATCACCATGCATGCGGAACTTCGCATAGGCAGGTTATTCCAACAGAATACTAAATAACGGAACCATGTCAGGTGAAATTCACACCGACAGGATGTTCCAACAGAATAATAAATGCGGAATAATAAATGATGGAACCAGGTCCGGCGTATAGCACAGACAGGATATTCCGACAAAATAATAAAGACGGAATAATAGAAGAATGTCACCAAGTATAGGGTAGACCGCGTATACAGGTTATTCCAACAGAATAATAAGAAATGGAATAACAATAGTTCTCTTCATGAATAAGAAAGAATAACACCCCTTACCGTAAAAGAACTGGATATAGAAGTAGTGAAGTAGCAGAATACTCTTCTTCTTTCTCTCTATAATTTTCTCTCTATAGCTTCTCTCTATAATTTCTCTCTCTAGAGTTTCAATGAATTCGTAAGAAAATAATGAAGGAATGAGCTTCTATTTATAGGAAAATGGAATGCATAGTAACTAATCCATGAACGGTCCAGATTGATTTACTTTAATCTTACGGTCCATATTTAAAGAAAAATCTTTTAAATAAAATAAAATATATTCTGTTTATATAAAAATATTTTACTATGCAAACACTATGCAAAACCCTATGCAACACTATGCAAAACACTATGCATAATAAAATATAATATATTCTATTTATAGAATAACTTTAATAAAGTATTCTGTTTTATATAAAAAGATGTTTCCGTTTTATTACGTTAATAATACGAATAAAACAAAACGTCATTATCACTATAATAATTCATATTATTAATCAACAATAATTGAATCAAACCGAGTGACTTCTCACATAAATATCAATAATCAATGTCGTGTGCTACTATGCAACAACGCGTATTACTGTACTTTTACTACCCAGTAGTTCAACAGTATCAACGGTAAAACTTCCGCCGTTATTTTCAATAAAATATTTTTGTCGTTTTCTCAATCCGACAATAATTCCGTTGTGGGGTCCACCAATAATTGTACCGTCGTACGAATATTTTTCGACACAAAGAATATTCCCTGACCAATCGAATTTAATATAACAACTTGCATACTTTGCAAAATTTATAAATATTACCCACAACTATAATATTATCTCAAATTCACACCATAATATAAAAAAATTATTTCGAGAAAATTAATTCTTTATTCATAAAATCTAGGGTTTTACAATTGACTACTGCTACACAATTTAATTTAACCTAGTTTGAAAAGATCTATCATTAATAATATTTATCTCTCAATTAGAATAATACATCATAACGTATACTACTGCTATTTACAGTTATCATACAGCTTAAATACATTACCACGTATTCCTAACAGTCGTTAGAACACATAAGAACATGTATCAAGTCAAATTATTTAAGTACTTTGGTTTGATTTCGGTATTAACGCGATGTCCCGATTGCTTTATCGGATAATTATCGAGTTTATTTTCAATACAACTCTATTTAAAAGCTTCAATATTATTTTAGATAATTTAATTATCATTTATAATATTTTTTAAAAACTCATAATAATTTCTAAATAATTATTGTCAATTATAATGATTTTTCAATCATTAATATCATTTTTGAATGATTTAATTGCTAAATAATTTTATTATAATTAATATTTTAAATGAAATCAATGTTAAAATATTAAAAGTTATTTATAATAACTCAAAATATTTTTAAAACCTTATTATCACTTTTAAATGATTTTTAAAATATTTAAAATCATTTTTAAATAATTATAATTAATATTGAAATATGAATGAAATTTATGTCAAAATATTAAAAGTCATATATTATAATTTAAAATATTTTTAAAACATTTATATTATTTTTAAAACATTAAAATCATTTTAAAAAATTTATTTAATACAATTATTAAATAAATTTATTATCATTAATATTTAAATAAATTAAAATATTAATGAAATTTTTGTCAAAATATTAAAAGTTAATTTTTATAACTTAAAATAATTTTTAAAACTTAATTATAAATTATTATTAATAATAATTTTCTATTATTTCTATTTTTTAATTAATATTATTTATTTTTATTAAAAACTGTCACTAAAAGCCTATCGCGAAAGAAATTGTTACTACAGGTGTTCTTCAGCCATGAAGAACAGTCAAGTCAACTCCTTAGAGTCTACTTTAACTACTACAAAACAGTAAATAGACAACACTTAAACAATAACGTTTTTATAAAAAATGTTGTGGTATTTTTTTTCACAACGTTTTTTAACAAAATGTTGTAGATACATATGAAAAAATATTATCTATTTATAATAGACAATTTTTAATTTTAAATAGATAACATTTTTTTAGAAAAATGTAATCTATATAAAACACACGGAACATAAAATTAAAACACGGAGCAGAACATATCTTTCTCTGCTCTCTTTGGCTAACAAAACCAAAACCCTAGTTATCGATGTCTACTTCAATACCGGCAAAGTCTCTCTTGCAGGACAAATTGGCATATTTTCGAATAAATATCCTTACGCAATTAGGTCTTTCTAAGCAAGGAAAGAAGCAGGTTTGATTACTCTGGTTTCATCGCCATCATATTCGGTGTGGTCGGCGCCATGTTTAGGGTCCTCTGTCTGAGAATCTAGCGATTCACTTCAAAAATTTCATCATCTGAGGCTATAGTACTTCAATCCTTTTATTTTCTTTCTCATCTGTGGTGCCGCTCTTCTCTTCCTCCTTATGCTGCTTCTCATTTTTCTTCTCATCATTTTCGCCTGCAAGCCATGACGCTTTGTCCCTCGCTTAACCCGCAACTCCCGCATGATCATCAAGGTTATCCTCTCTACATCTATAATATAAAACAGAGCGGAGAGAGAAAATAGACAAATGTCACATCAAGTTTACGTCAGCTGCTCTCTCTCATTCCAGTTTATTCAAATTTCAAACCCTCTATCTATTCTACCACACACACAGAGCTCTCTCTCTCATTCCCCTACATACAAATATGTGTTCTCATTATATTTCAGATTTATAATTGTTTAATTTTGACTCACATATTTCGATAATTTTTAAATTTCAAATATTTTCAGGTATATATTGAAGGATACATGGTGTAAGCTGTAAAGTAAAGGGTCTTATACTCAACATGTTGTTTCTCTATTTTCTGCATGTATGTATTCATTGTGTTTCGTCTTTTGTAAAGTTAGCTAATTATACATGGTTATGATGATTTTGGGTATGGAATGATGGTTTTTATGGTGGTTTGGATATGTATGGATGATTGTAGTTTTGTAAACATGTTTAGATTTTTTTGGATATCTATTTTTAAAGGAAACTCTGTCGAAATTTCTTGAAATTAGTAGCGACTAGCTTGATATTTTGGTGGTTGGATGTGTTGATGATTGAGTATGTATTAATTTCTTCATATATGTATTTTTTTGTGTTCCGTATTTTATAAATTTAACTAATTATGCATGGTTATGATTATTTTGGGTATGGAATGATGATTTTTTTGGTCGTTTGGATATGTGTGGATGATTGTAAGTTTTATAGACATGTTTATATTTGTCTGGATATCTATTTTTAAAAGAAATTCTGTCGAATTTTTTGAAATTAGTAGCGACTAGCTTGATGTTTTGGTGGTTAGATATGTGTTAATGATTGTGTGTTCCGTATTTTGTAAAGTTAACTAATTATACATGGTTATGATGATTTTGGGTATGAAATGATAATTTTTTTTGTGGTTTGGATATGTAATGATGATTGTAAGTTTTGTAGACAGGTTTAGAATTTTCTGGATATTTATTTTTAAAAGAAATTTTGCCGAAATTTCTTGATGTTAACTAGCTCGATGTTTTGGTGGTTGGATATGTATTGATGATTGAGTATGTATTAATTGTTGTGGTGATATGTGTCTTTAGATAATGTAATATTTTTCAAATTTTAATTTAATTTTTCGTTACACCGTGCCTTCAGGCACGGGTTATAGCTAGTATATATATATATTTGTATCTATTATTTTATTTTTAATTTAGGGTTTTTGGTTTTGTGCCCACTACTAATCAAATTTAACAGTCTATCATGTCTAGCTGGCATGTCTGTTAACGGAAGGGGCATAATTGATCTAGATTTTATAACTTTAAGCGTACTTTTGGAATAAGAAAATAGTTCAGGGTGTAAGTGGGACATCGGGGAAAACGTTAGGGGTATTTTTGGACATTTGCCCATGAAGAAAAATCATACATAATTGTTAGTCAAGAATTGGTGTGCGGTAATTAAAGAGAAGGTGTTCAAGTGAGGGGAAGTTCTTGTCGTGATGAACTCATTTGTAAGGGGGGAGATTGTTAGAATTTCAAAACTGAGTTGAAATTTCACATCATTATTAAGAATTTTAATTTTAATTTCACAAGTGAGTTGTACTGATAAGAATTTTAATTTTTTTTTGGTAATATTAAAATTTTTTGTGGATCAACTCTTTTTTATCACACTTGTGTTTTTTTGATGTGTAAAATTATAATAATATTCCCAGCTTCGTGAAGGAGCTTAGAAGTGCAATGTAAAGTTCTGCTTTACAGAATGTGAGCATTACTATCTTCTTCTAATTAATATGAACAAAGTCAAAATATAACGTGCAAAAAGCAAACGAGATGAAAAAACCTTTCGACTCGGCTTGTTTAATCTACCACCCATGTGAACTTAAAATCACAAAAGCTATATATTTTATTTTTTAAAAAATTATTTCTAAAATTCAAAATTAATATCCACCCATTTACGTTTTAAAAACATTAAAAATATGATGTTCTTATTATGCGTTTTAGTAATATATAACAGTTATAAATGTTTATAATAAAATTTAAAATTTTCGAACTAGCCAAGATTTTAAATTTTAAAAGCTTTCGACTCGGCTAGTTTAAAATTTTAAATTTGATTTCTAAAATTAAAATAATTTTAGAAATGTTTATAATTAAATTTAAAAATTTCGGATAAATTTAAAGTTTACATTTTAGTAAAATATAAGCCAAATGTCATGGTATTTGGGTTTGGAGATTTTTTAACATCTCGATCTTTATATATAATAATTAGTGTTTAGTATATAAACAGTGAGACATATATAAATAAATACACATAAGCAAAACAGGATTAGTCATAATTTTATGAACTTGAATATATCTTTTATTATTTAATTTTTATGAGATTATTTATAATATTCGATCTTAAATATAATATATCTTTTAATTTTGAAATAGATTTGAGTAATAACAATAATTAAATCCTCCTAATTGAACCACATACAGACTCAAAAGTCAAATCTATGATTGAAGATATTATTTTCCTAAAAATATAAAATGACAAAAGTAGTCCATTTTAAAATTCAAATGTCTACAATGAAAATGAAAAAAGAAGAAGAATCTATATACTCCATCCACAACTACAAATCAAAATCCATGTCAGATTCAGAGAATGCTTAAACAAGAAGCAAAGACCATCAGATTCATTCTCCAATCTTAATTTCTTTTATAAAGAAAGAGAAAAAGGGCAAAATGGGTAGTGGGAAGATGGAGAAGAAACACCCAATTTGATACACCAGTCCACCAAACTTTACATCTCAACCCTCCCCCCCCCCCCCCCCCCTCCTCCTCCTCCTCCTCCTCCTCCTCCTCCTCCTCCTCCTTCTCCTTCTCCTTTTCCTCCTCCCTTTGATTAGTAAGATTAACAAAACTAAAGAAAGGAAAGGGAAAAAAAATTCCCTATTTATAAATGTCCTAAGAATTATATCCTCCACAATTTTTGTTCCCTTTAGTAATTAATTCCCATGCATGTGCTTGGCCAATATGTTCTCTCCCCTCTCTGGAATTTGTAGAGAGAGAAAGGAAAAGAAAAGGAAAGGAAATGGTTTGTTTGTTTGGAATTTGGATGGTGCCGGTCGGTCAAACGCTCAAGCCATCAATTCCACACTGTTTGTAAGTGAGAGCTTGCTTCCTTGGGCTAATCACTATCGCACAATCCACTGATACCTGCCCTCCCCCACAAAAGAAAGAATCACAATTTTAGAGAGAGAATAAATAAAAATGGGGTTAATGGTCAATTGACCAATACAATGCTGACACGCTGAAAGTGATCATCTCCCGACCTGCGATACTGTATTGGTCAATTGACCAAAATTTACTTCATATTAATGGAAACATTATTGTACTAAGAATATATATTCTTATGTAGAAGAATGAAAATCCTGTCTTCTGACTATTGTGTAATTTCTTGCACTAAAGTCATGAATTTACATACATTATTGCCAATAATAAGTTTTACTCTGTCAGGAAGAAATAGTACTACCAGTACCATTCTCTTTGCCACAGAAAAGGCATATATAACTGTAATTTAAGAACAAATCAACTGTAAATTAACATAAAAAGTGATGCATTAAGAATTCCAAACAAAATTCCCATGATAGAACAGTGGATTTGCTAAAATTCATCTTATTTCCTTAACCAAGTATCAGTACTTCACACCACAACTTTTCAAATAAAAAGCAAGTAAATCTCGAATTAGTTAGGTACCTACTACCTAGATCGATGAATAATGAATTATACAGTACAACTATTCGATATCTTGAACAACTGAATGATAAGAGTTCAACCTATAGGTTTATTAAGGATCCAAAACAACATAATCAACTTAGGGTCATTAATCCTATAGGTTAACTCTTAACCCACAACTAAGAACAATAGTTGTAAAAAAAACATATGAAGAAGGTGGCAACATGTGCTGGGATGCAGAATCCAAAGAAAGGTTCAAGGAAATTTATGTAGGGGTGGCAACACTTGGTGGGTCCATCTTGATTGGAACTTGAAAGCAAAGAAAACATTCCCATTAATTTAACCATGGGAATACAATTACTGCCCTTACTCCTATTATTCTCTCTCTGGGTTTACTACTCTAGTTTAATATATTTTAGTACTAACAAATATATATATATTTTTATCATTTAGGGATGATAAATGCTCTCTGTAGAGACTTGGAGCTAAATTGAAGTACCATGTATTTTCAGAATGGAGGGGTAGATATTATAGAATGCCAGTTTCTCATTATTTCTTATTTGAGTTTGCCAAACGTATATATTTCTCTCATTTTTTTTCAAATATTAGAAACATACGAAAATTGAATAATCTAGTGTAAAAATGTCGTATTAGGCACATTTAATATTCTTAGAGATGCAATAACCTCATTATTGTTTTCAAAATCTTTACCTCACCGTCCCAATTTAATTGACATCTTTTTTGTAAATACCCTAAAATTGTCACCTAAATTTTTTCGTATACTATGTATCACCTTAATTTTCTATTTATTATAACATTTAAATTTTACAAAATTATTCTAAAATTTATATACTGAATTTTACTTGTGTTAAAGTCAAATTATGACAACTAATTTGGTAGAAATAGCTAATTTACACACTACATTCCACTTTTTAAAAATTCAAGTAAATTCTATAATCAAAGCATTCAATTTAGTTATAAGGAAGGGTAAAAAGAATTAAAAGAAAATATAAGCAACACCCTCTACTGTATATACACCATACTCTGATACTGTGTAAAAATGGACAATTACCCAAAGTTTTCCATTGCTACATAGTATAAGACAACAAATTTATGCTGATACTAAACATAGAGCTATGTGGATACATGGAATTCCATGGACAAATATAAAAAAAAGATCCGTTTACCTAAAGTAAACTTTATGGTAAGTTGATCAATTAATGTAGAGATCACCTTGTGGTCCGGGCCGGCATGTGTGTAAGTTAACTTCATGCTAACACTACCATAAAAAAAAAGTATCCACATTACTATTCCATTTTACAATTTACAGACTATAGTGTTACTCGCAATCCATTACTATTCCATTTTACAGTTTACAAGTTTCCCGTTACTCACAATCCACATTCTATGTAAAATTAAATTAATACACAGATGAATGATTTTCCCTTCCTAATTACCCAAACAGTAAAAGGTGGTGCAATTTACTGCGGCTCACGTTAGCAGCAGCCAGAGGTTTCCACTTCAAAAAAGAGCCCCACCCCATCCAAAATCCCCCAATTTTAGAGAGAGAAAATCAAAACTAATACTCCGTACTACAACATTATTCTCTTGGACAAATAAGCTAGCTGGTAGAACACAATGTCCCAAAACTTTTGCAACATTATACGGCACACACACATAGTTGAGCATATGCTAACCAGCACACCAGCTGAAGTGAAACATACAAAATCTCAATCATGCTAACGTGGACCCACTTTGTTTGACATTTATATACTAATGTGGATATATATATATATATAACAAAATAAAATTGATTTTAAATTTTTAACACACCCTAATAAACAAAATTTAAGATAAATCTTAACCATTATATACGACACATAATTAGTATATATATAGAGAGTGAGAGAGAGAATAATAAAAAATCACCAAATATGCTAACATTCACACCTGGTGAAGTGAACTCAAAAAAACCTCACTCATGCTAACATGCACCATTTTACTGTCTGAAATTTGTTGATTCCATAAGAAATCTAAATTGTAGGAAAGAGAATACAGGGAGGAAGAGAAAAAGGTAAAGATGGTAGATGCTAACCTGCACACCAGGTGAAGTGATACCAATAATCCGGATCTTAGCACCGACATCACCAAAGACCCGAAACTCAACCCGATCATTTAACGACGCATCACGAATCAAATCGGCGGCATCGGCCTGTAATAGATTGACCCTATCGACGGCGATGTTGACGGCGACCTGTCTGACGCTGTGCGCCGGCTGGTAAAATGACGGAACGGCCCCTCTCCCTAACGGAATTCCCCTGTACATCACAGTAAACCTGGACTCTCCGTACTTGATTCCCACCTTATTGTCGTTCGCCGCCGTGAAGAGCATTCGGATGTTGAGAGAGACGTACGCCGACGTGGCGGTGTCCGGCGTAGGGGTGGGATTGGGCGTGATGCCGACGTATTGGACGGTGACGGACTGGAGATCGAAGGCGGGCTTTTTGGGCTTGACGGCGAGGACTATGATGAGTACAACGGCGAGAATTAGGAGGGCGATGAAAGAGAATAAGAGAAAGAGGCAGCAACAGCATCCTTTAAAGGAGGCGGAGGAGTGGGAGGAGTTTGTGGGATAATAGTGGTGATGGTTCGGCGGTGGGCGGTTGTTGGAGTGGCCGTTGATGCTAGTACTGTTATTAATGGGTCTTGTGGATGAAGTCATTTTCTACACCTCCACCTCCACCTCCTCCTGGTGGATATGTTGCTTAATTTCCGTGTCTCTAGACTGTGTTTTTCTTCACTTTCTCTCTCTTCAGTCGAGGTGAGAAAAATTGGAAAGGTTAAAAGGCTCTCCCCACCCCCTTTCACTTTTTCTGGCTTTGGATGTGTATATCTTCCTTTTGAAGAGGAGAGAGAAATGGAGAATATGTTACTTGAACTTTGCTTGAGATAAAAAAAAAAGTGTATATTATATATATATCTATCTAATAAAATATAAATGATTTTGAATTTTTCGCTCACTCAATAAATTATTTGGGTCATTCAAAGTTTGAGATAAATCACACCGTTCATACATCTATCTAATAAAATACATCTATCTATCTAATAATCTAATAATAATTTAATAAAATACAAATAACTTTAAATTTTTCGCTCACTCAATAAATTATTTTGGTCGTTCAAAGTTTGAGATAAATCATATTGTCTATACAGTGCCGGAGGCACGGGACCCAAGCTAGTATATATATATACAACAACCATAAATATGGGAATGAAGGTGGGAATGAAGTGAAGAAAAAGGTTTTTGCTTTTAGGAGTGATATTAATTAAATATTCCCTCCATTTTCAAATATAAAACTATTTATTTATAAACTAATACTCCCTCAGTTCTTCCGTCTTCAAAAAATAAGTAAATTACAAATTTTAGCATATTAAAAAAATAAAATAGTAAAAAGAGAATAATTAAAATTTTAAATTTATCCTTAATGATTCCATAAAATAATGAATAACTTTATTTTGTTATACTAATAATGGATCCAAGTGAATGATATATTATGTAAGATACCAATTTTTATGAATAAAGATGAATTTTCTATAAATATTATTTTTGAATATTAAAGAATAAATTTGATATAATATTATAGTTGTGGATAGTATTTATAAATTCTGCAAAGTATGCAAGTTGTTATATTATATTCGATTGGTCGGGTAATATTCATTTTAGTAGGGAATATTCGTACAACGGCGCAATAATTGGTGGACCCCACAACAGAATTATTGTCAGATGAAGAAAACAACAAAAAAAATTTTATGAAAATAACGGCGGAAGTTTTACCGTTAATACTGTTGAACTACTCGGTAGTAAAAGTACAGTAATACGCGTGGTTACATAGTAGCACACGGTATTGATTATTAATGTTTACGTGAGAAGGCACTCAGTTTTGTTTCAGTAATTGTTGCATAGTATCTCACGTTATTTGATTCAATTATTGTCGATATTTTATATATTATTAAATCAATAATTGAGATGACAGAGTTATTAATATTATTATTTCTAATATTAACGATGTCTAGAAGTTCTGCCAAGGAGAGGTTTGGTCATCTAATTGCGCGCCAATAGGGAGAAATCCTTATTGGAAAGCCCCCTCTTTCCTGGGAACGACCTGGTCGATTAATATTGAAGGAATTTTATGAAGTATTTGTTGTAAACTTTTACTTATTATTTGGACCCCCATTTACCCATTTTTCAAAATAATTAATAGAGTATATATATATATATGTATTATATATATATATATATATATATATATATATATATATATACGGTCCGGATCAAGTGCATACCCCTTATCTTACTCACCCGTGCTCACTCCCCTTTAGGCGACGGTTTCGGTCATACAATCGTCGCCTATACTTTTAGCGACACTATATGTTGTCTGTGGCTAAAAGTATAGGCGACGATTGTATGACCAAAACCGTCGCCTAAAGGAGGGTGAGCACGAGTGAGTAAGATAAGGGGTATGCACTTGATCCTTGCTCTCTCTCTCTATATATATATATATATATATATATATATATATATATATATATATATATATATATATATATATATATGAAAGGGACTTGTGGGGGTAGAATTGGAAAATGTGTGTGTGTACCGTGTGTGTAGGAGTGTGTGTAAGTTGAATTAATGGTGGAAAAGTGTTCTGATGATAGTGATAGGTGGATGAATTATGGATGGTTTTGTTAAAACCATGTGTTATATATATATATATATATATATATATATATATATATTATATTTTTGTTTTATTCAATAATGGCTTTGAAATTCAAGCACCAATTATTGCAAATGACATCCGTGATTTATAAAATTATTGCGTCCGTGATATTTTTTAAACAGTACCCCTTCAATTCCCCTATAAATAGGATGCTTAATTAGAATTGAAATCACACCAGAAATTCAGAGAAAATTCTCTTCTATAATCTTGAGTGTATTTCATTAGAGTTTTAAGAAGCTTTGAGCGTAGTGCAGCTTTCTTAAAGAATATCTTCGCCCTACCAGTCGGAATACCATTCTTTTACGATAAGGGGTATTATTTTTTTCATATTCATGAAGAGAACTTCTGTTATTCCATTCTTTATTATTCTATTGGAATAACCTGCATACGCGGTTTACCCTATACTTGGTGATTTCTGTTGTTATTCCATTATTTATTATTCTGTTGGAATATTCTGTCTGTGCGTTTTATGCCGGACCTGGTTCCGTCTTTATTATTCTGTTAGAATATCCTGTCTGTACGTTTTACGCCGGACCTGGTTTCGTCTTTATTATTCTGTTGGAATATCTTGTCGGTGCGTATTACGCCTAACCTGGTTCCGTTATTTATTATTCTGTTGGAATAACCTGTCTATGCGA
Organism: Panax japonicus; assembly: GCA_020205505.1. Classification (NCBI taxonomy): domain Eukaryota; kingdom Viridiplantae; phylum Streptophyta; class Magnoliopsida; order Apiales; family Araliaceae; genus Panax; species Panax japonicus. The sequence continues at coordinate 63,945,138 of CM035099.1, read as the reverse complement.
AGTACCGCATGCATGGTGATTTTTGTTGTTATTCCATTCTTTATTATTCTGTTGGAATATTCTGTCGGTGCGTATTACGCCTGACCTGGTTCCATTATTTATTATTCTGTTGGAATAACCTGTCTATGCGAAGTACCGCATGCATGGTGATTTCTTTTGTTATTCCATTCTTTATTATAATCAGTTGGTTAAAGTTTTGACTTCCATACTCCATGAAATTAGTGGAATATCCTTGATATTTGCGCTTCATCCAGTATCTTTTCGTGGAAATATTCTTCTGACATTCTTGAATTTTACTCTACAAAGAAGTATTTTGTTGACAATTTGAACGTTATTAGTTCCTGAATAAATTAATTCTTGAACTTGTTTTATTGAATTCTTATATCATTGTCATCATCCTCATATTTATATTTTGTTGAAAGTCATCTGTGGCCTGTAGTGCATAAATGGACTTGGTATGATTATGACTAGGAATTATTCGATGTAATCATGACTGTAATATTACAAATGATGTGGTAAAAGTCATCATTGGCCCGTAGTGCATTGATGGACAGTTGTTGGCATGATTATGACCATTGACGAATACACAAATATCCTTGGCCTGTAGTGCATGGATAAGTTATGGTTGTGATACTAATGAATATTCTTACCCGTAGTGCAAGGATGATGTGAATTATTTATTAAGCTGAGTTCCAGCGATAAAAGTGATGAAAACTTTTTAAATCATAAAAGATAGTAGATTTTATTCTCTACTTGACTCTTTTAATGGATTGCATGTTTCACTGCAGTTAAACTTGATGTCTATTGTATTTTATCAATTTAACACTGTTGAGGACTAATGATAATTTATTCTGCATTATCTTAGTCATAATATTTCTTACTGGGCTAGTTGAGCTCACCCTTTCTTTCACTGTTCTCTTCAGGAAATGAGAACGTAGCTGGGACTAGTCGGGGAACGAAGTAATGGTCCGAGATGGTGTCTTAGTAGTCCTCACTATTCTGTTAAATAGTGTGATAATAAATGTAATGAGAACTAAATTGAGTGTGGATATTGTCTAGATGACAATATTTGTATTAAAACTCACAGCATGTATTTTGTCGTATATTACACGACTGTTATATAATTAAGTTATATTTGAATTTTGTACCATGTATTTGGCGACTCAGGATGAGTGATGTATACCTATTTTGGGGGCGTCACATATTATACCTTTTTCCATTCTTTTGAAGACGGAGAGAGTAATTTATAATTAAACGTCTATTTTAAAATTTTCTCCATCGTAAAAACACAATATACAATAAATAATTATCTTTTTTTCCTATTAACATTATATTTGAATGTCAACCGAGCATAATCGTGGACAAACTTTAAAGACTAAAATACATTTTGAACATCAAATTTTATACTATTGTTGAGATTGCACCTTAAACTATAAAAGGTGTATAAGTACATCTTAAATTTCATTTCATCTAAACAAAGCGACAATTTTTGGACTTAATCGATGAAAAGTGATTGGGACTCGCACACGTGTGGCTTTGATGTGGGTATTTTTGTCTTTTCAATATGTTCTTCTTCTTCCCACGTTTAGAATAACTTATTAAAACCCTAATTTCATCAATATCATCGATGCAACTCGATTGAGATCTAAATCAACTAAATTTACTCTAGAAAAATAGGAAAAGTTAGGGTTCATGATTTGAAAATGCTTATGTATGAAGAATTCAGTGATGTGGACGACTTGGAGAAGCTCAAACAATGTTGAAATAAGATTTCTTGGGTAAGGTATCAACTAATTAATAATAGTTTTTGGCTTGTAATATATCAACTAAGTCATTTTTTTGACTATCCTCATAATGGATATCACCTTGCCACCTTCTAGAACCTCATGCTTGCCCTTCATCAACACTCATGCCACGACCTTCCGCTCTTGCAGTCCTTGCTGAACCTCCCTTTACATCAGTCATTCTTTGACCTTCCTCTTCAACATTCCCAGTCTTTTAACCTTATTAACATTCTTAGACTTTGTAGGAAGTTGAGAGGATTAACTTTATGGATCCTGGAAAGATTGTGAAATCACATCTGCTATAACCCTTCCATGATCCATGTAAGGTTACTTATTCAATTTCTAAAACAAAGACAAACAGAAACATGTTAATCCTAATAGTAAACAACCACATAAATAGAAACATTAAAAAAACATTAATGCAAAGTTAATCCTCTCAACGGTTCAGATTTCATCTCAATTCTTCCAACATAATCTAAAGGCTCACATTTCATCTCACATTAAAAATTCCCGCCCAAATCAAATAACAATAATAATAATAATTATTATAATAATAATAATAATTATTATTATAATTATAATAGTACTAATAATAATAAATCTATATAATAAAACAGAACCCATTTGACAAAGCAGAAGGACGGTTCAGATTCATTCTAATTTAATTCTTCCAACTTAATCTAAAATCTCATATTTCTTCCCGGCCTAACCAATTCACCCATACACCATACTCTCTCTCATATTCACACACAAAATATTTCTTTATCCTCTCTTCTTCACACACACAAACAAATAATAATAATAATAATTATTATTATTATTATTATAATTATAATAATTATTATTATTATAATAATTATAATAATAATAATTATTATAATATTACTAATAATAATAATAGTAATAATAATTATAATTATAATTGTACTAATAATAATAAATATTATTATTATAATAATAAAAATAATTATAATATCTATATAATAAAATAGAAACCATTTTGAATATTTCATTTGACAAACCACAAGAACGGTTCAGATTTCATCTCAATTCTTCCAACTTAATCAAAAGGTTCACATTTCATCTCACACTAAAAATTCTCACCCAAATCAAATAACAATAATAATAACAATAATGATAATAATAATAATTATTATAATAATAGTAGTAATAATTATTATTATTATTATGGTGGTGTGGTGAATTATAAAAATTGTTATTGATGATTTTTAAGTTTTGTAAACAAGTTTAGATTTTTTTGGATATCTATTTTTAAAGAAAAATTAATTATTGTGGAGGTTTGGTGAATTATAATTATTATTATGTCTGATTGTAAGTTATTTTAGGTTGTAAAAAGTCTTTAGGTAATGTAGTATTTTTCAAATTTTAATCTAATTTTTCGTTACGTCGTGCCTTTAGGCACGGGCAATTACTAGTATATATATATATATATATATTATAAATATAAATTTTATTTTATTATTATTATTAATGTAATAAAACAGAAAAGTTTTTTATATAAAACAGAATATTTTTATAAAGTTATTTATTTTATTAGACTATAAATAGAATATATTATATTCTATTATGCATAGTATTTTGTATAGTAAAATCTTTTTATATAAAACAGAATACTTTTATAAAATTATTTGTTTTATTAGACTATAAATAGAATATATTATATTCTATTATTCATAGTGTTTTGCATAGTAAAATCTTTTTATATAAAATAAAATACTTTTATAAAGTTATTTATTTTATTAGACTATAAATAAAATATAATATATTTTATTATGCATAGTGTTTGCATAGTGCCTGCATAGTAAAATCTTTTTATATAAAATATAATACTTTTATAAAGTTATTAATTCGTTTTATTAGATTATAAATAGAATATATTATATTTTATTTAAAAGATTTTGTTTTATTAGAATATTTTATTAATACTGCATAGTAAGTCAATATGGACCGTCCGTTTAAAAGTAAATCAATCTGGACCGTTCATGAATTAGTTATTATTCAGTCCATTCTCCTATAAATAGAAGCTTATTCCTTCATTATTTTTTTATAAATTCACTGAAACTCTAAAGAGAGAAACTATAGAGAGAAAGAAGAAAAGTATTTTGCTACTTCACTGCTCCTATATCCAGTTTGTTCTAAGGTAAGGGATATTATTTGTTGTACTCGTAACTGTAGGGCTTCGGCACAGAAACGCAAAGCGGAAATTAAAATTTTAAAGCAATTTCCGAAACCCTAAAACAGGATCCATGCGAAAATCAATTAATTCAGAGGGTAGAAATTTTACCGATTAAATTTGCTAGAACCGATCCGGTCGAATCTCCAACTCAATTCAAGCGGACTGCGTCTCTACGGTATCCACACGAACGCTCTGCACGAATGGTCCTACGATCTGCAGAAAAGGGAGTATGGTACTAGCCACCAAGGATGGATTTTCAGAACTTTTCTCTCTAGCTTCTCTCTCAAGAGCGGCTAGGGTTTGGTTATGAAATGAGATAATCATCCAAAGTGGAGGCTACATATCATATATATAGCAAAATAAAAACCACTATTCAAAACCCTAATTTGTAAAATCCGAATTTATATATATATATATATATCTTAATTAAGTCTTACTTAATTAATATACCTATATATATAAATTATCCTATTAATTTAAATTCGTAATTTAAATACTATCAATCATATTGATATATTTAAATTCTTTAAATTAATTCCCTTTTAATAACGTTCTATGTGTGTGACCCTATAGGTTATTATTACGTTGGCAATAATTTTAAAATCATATTATAAAATTATAAACAGTGAGCGGCATCTAGTAATGCATCACTGCTACCCAAGTAATAATAAGATCGATGATTCGATGCAACCTTTTGTGACCAATGTTTCAATGCAATTTAATCCTTTTAACCTTAATATCCTAGATTAAACTCGAGTCATGGAATGTGTCATACTCTTCATAATTTAATCTGAGTTTTCTTGATCAATGAGTAGACTATATGAAACAAATCACTATTTGAGCATGGCCATGCATTTCATAGTCCTACTCAATCAAGAGGCCTATGGATATCACCCATAATATATAGGATGGTTAAATTCCATCTAGATCACTCATATTTCTCACATGATTAATGATGAACCCAATAATCACCTTTATAGTCCACCCGATTAAAGGTGACATTTGATGATATCAAAGTACATAAATTCTCGTGTAGTAATATAGCGATTTCAGGTCGGAGGACCATTACATCATTGTCACTATGAGAATTGCTAATGACACTTCGCATAATGCTCCATATAGAATTCTCATGGTGGGTCTGTCCAGTACATCGTTCTCTAACATGTACCTATGCATTGACTTAATATCTCATATATTTATGACCAATGAGATTTGGTCATCAGTCAATCCACATACTAGTCTCAATGCATCATTGTTGTCCCATCAACAATGATACTCGACTAGGGACATTTAAGAACACTGATACTAATGGTAATATATAATCTCATGTTCAAGTCACATACTTGAAACTATATAATTTGTATCACTATTCTAAGGAATTTTATTATGTTAACAATTATATTACGCAGTAAATAAAACGATAATAAAATCATGTATTTATTCAATCAAATATAATATCAAAACGTTAAACAATTATATCAAATAATTGGCCTCTAGGGCATAAACTCTAACAGTAACGGGTATTATTTCTTTCGTATCCATGAAGAGAACTTCTGTTATTCTTTTTTTTATTCTGTTGGAATAACATGTATACGCGGTCTACCCTATACTTGGTGAAATTATTCTGTTATTCCATTCTTTATCATTATATTGGAATAACCTGTCTATGCGAAGTACCGCATACATGGTGAAATTCTTCTGTTATTCCATTCTTTATTATTCTGTTGGAACATCCTGCCTGTGCGTTTACGCATAACCTGGTTCCGTTATTTATTATTCTGTTGAAACATCCTGTCGGTGCTAATTTTGCCTGACCTGGTTCTGTTCTTTATTATTCTGTCAGAATATACTGTCTGTGCGTTTACGCATGACCTGGTTTCATTCTTTATTATTCTGTTGGGAATAATTTGTCTGTGCAGTCTATCGCACACATGGTGAATCCTTCTGTTATTCCATTCTTTATTATTCTGTTGGAATAATCTGTCTATGTGGATTACCACATGCATGGTGAATGATCCTTTGTATTCATTCTTTATTAAATTGTGGAAATGATCTGTATACGTGGATTACCGCATAACGGGCGAAAATCCATTTGCAGTTTCATATATTCATTATTATACTCAGTTGGTTAAATTTTTGACTACTATACTCCATGAAATTAGTGAAATATCTTTGATATTTACGCTTCATCTAGTATCTTTCGATGGAAATATTCTTCTGAGCATTCTTGAGTTTCACTCTATAAAGAGGTGTCATGTTGACAGTTTGGACGCTATTAGTTTCTGGATAAATTAATTCTTGAATTTATTTTATTGAATTCTTATATCATTGTCATCATCCTCATGTTTATATTATGTTGAAAGTCATCTGTGGCCTGTAGTGCATAGATGGACTTAGTATGATTATGACGAGGGATTAATCGGTACTATAATCATGACCGTAATATTACAAATGATGTGGTAAAAGTCCTCATTGGCCCGTAATGCATTGATGGACAGTTGTTGGCATGATCATGACCATTGATGAATACACGAATATCCTTGACTAGTGCATGGATAATTTGTGGTTGTGATACTAATGAATATCTTTGGCTATAGTGCAGGGATGATGTGGATTATTTATTAAGCTGAATCTCAGCGATAAAAGTGATGAAAAACCTTTTTAAATCATAAAAGATAGTAGATTTTATTCTCTACTTGACTCTTTTAATGGATTGCTTGTTCCGCTGCAGTTAAACTTGATGTCTATTGTATTTTATCAGTTTAACATTGTTAAAGGCTAATGATAATTTATTCTGCATTATCTTAGTCATAATATTTCTTACTGAGCTAGTTGAGCTCACCCTTTTACTTTCATTGTTCTCTTTAGGAAATGAGAACGTGGCAGGGACTAGTCGGAGAACGGAGTGACGGTCCAGACGATAACATTAGTAGTCCTCACTATTATATAAAATAGTGTGTTAATAAATGTATTTCTTCTTATTTAGAGTTTTAATACTGTCTAGAAGACAATATTTGTATTAAAACTCACAGCTCATGTTGTATATTTAAGATTGTATTTGTAATCTGTACCATGTATTTGGTAACTCAGAATAGGTGATGTATACCTATTTTGGGGGCGTCACAGTATAGTGCCATATTGAACATATATTTTTCTCGGAATTTTTAAAATTCATTTACTATTTTTCATATGACCAAAACTGCCGAATATTTAAACATTTATCATAAATTGTACTCTGGTCCAAAAATTCTGAAATTTACAGGGTATACTCCTGTTATATATACGTACTCCCAATAAAAATTTTACCAATTTTAGAGTTAACCACAAGGAGTTATAAGGGTTTACTTTTAAAATAGTCTTTTCCCATAAAATTCATAACTCCTAATGTATACATCCAAAAATCGCCACTTTTGGGCACAATCTAGAAAACTCAACAAATCATCATTTCAAATTTTTCCAGAATTTTTGAGGGTCAGAAAAATTACGAAACTGCAAATGGATTTTCGCCTAACATGCGGTAATCCACGTAGACAGATCATTTCCATAATTTAATAAGGAATGAATACAAAGATCATTTACCATGCATGCGGTAATCTACATAGACAGGTTATTCCAACAAAATAATAAAGAATGGAACCAGGTCATGCGTAAACCGCACAGATAGGATATTCCAACAGAATAATAAAGAATGGAATAACAACGAAAATCACCAGACATGTGATAAACTGCACAGACAAGTTATTCCAACAGAATAATAAAGAATGGAATCAGGTCATGCGTAAATCGTACAGACAATATATTCCAACAGTATAATAAAGAATGGAATAACAACAGAAATCATCAGGCATGCGATAGACCGCACAGACAGGTTATTACAACAGAATAATAAATAATGGAACCAGGTCATGCGTAATACGCACAGACATGATATTCCAACAAAATAATAAAGAATGGAATAACATAAGAATTTTACCATGTAAGCGGTACTTCGCATAGACAAGTTATTCTAACAGAATAATAAATAATAGAACAAGGTCATACGTAATATGCACAGACAGGATATTCCAACAAAATAATAAAGAATGGAATAATAACAGAAATCACCAGGCATGCGATAGACCGCACAGATAGGTTATTCCAACAGAATAATAAAGAATAGAATAACAGAAGAATTTCACCATGTATGCAGTATTTCGCATAGACATGTTATTCTAACATAATAATAAGAAATGGAATAACAATAGCTCTCTTCATGAATACGAAAGAAGTAATATTCCTTACACAATAATGATATCCCTTACCTTAGAAGAAACTGGATATTAAAATAGTGAGGTAGCAGACTTCTCTTCTTTTCTCTCTCTATAATTTCTCTCTATAATAATTGCTCTAAAGCTTTAATGAATTGGTGAGAAATGAAAGAAGAATGAGCTTCTATTTATAGTAAAATATAGTTTTGATAATTGCACATTTTGGGGCTCGAAATATTACAGTATAATACCTTCAACTTTTCTTTCATTTTTAATTAGTCTTGAAAGTATTATCAAACTTGCACCACCTCCTCTAATAGTAAAGAATATGAATTAATAGTACAATCATGTGACTCAATAATTATAATCATGTAAAAATACGAATTACGGTATAGTACCTCCATCTATACCTCTATTTTTAACTTAGTCATTCAAGTATTATCAATCTTGTACCACCTCCCCTAATAGTACATGAATGTGAATCAATAGTATACATATGTGAATAAATAATTATAATAATGTGAATTAATACTAATTAATTGTTCATTTATTCGATTAATTATCCGATTGGTCAATATAACCTCCAGACATCAATTATTATCGAAATAAATGTCGATTTCCACTAACACTAACAATCCCAACACAAAAGAAATATTTTTCTAAAAAAATTCATTTGTAAAGTTTGACATTTTTTTAAAAAGTCAACTGTTTACTTTTTTGACCAAAAAGTCAATCCCGACAAATTTTATTTTTATATTCTATTTCTACTAATTTCATCGTTCTGGACTCAAATATCACGTCCGCGTCTCCACATTCAACTCCAAACTCAAATTCGATTTTTTTATAACATTCATCATTAATATTATAATTCACAATATTTAACAATCAGGTCGTTCCCAGGAAAGAGGGGGCTTTCCGATAAGGATTTCTCCTTATTGGCGCGCAATTAAATGACCAAACCTCTCCTTGACAGAACTTCTAGACATTGTCAATATTGCAAATAATAATATGAATAACTTTGCCGTCTCAATTATTGATTCAATAATATATAAAATATTATGCAGATGATACTGTGACAATAACTGAATCAATAATATGAGAGATATGATGCAGCAATTACTGTAACAATAATTGAGTATAACTGAGTGACTTCTCACGTAAGCATCAATAATCAATACCATGTGCTACTATACAACCACGCATATTACTGTATTTTTACTACCGAGTAGTTCAACAGTTTTAACGGTAACACTTTCGCTGTTATTTTTATAAAAAGATAATTCAGTCGTTTCCTTACTACGATAATACTTCCGTTGTGGGGTCCACCAATGATTGTGCCGTCCTACGGATATTCCCCAACAAAAAAATATTCTCCGACCAAACGAATATTTTATAACAACTTGCATACTTTGAAAAAATTTCACATATCACCCTTAACTTTAACCTTTTATCAATTTAACCATTTACTAAATAGAATAATTATAAAAAAATTGAATACTTTCATTTCATAAAATTCGGGGTCTCATATTTTATGTTCTTGTTCAGGTGGTTCAGGATCAAACTCATACCCAAGACATTCTTTCCATATCAGATTCATTATACTTAGATGATGAATCACCTGGTTTATGTGGTTCTTCTTCTTCATATTGGGTTTCTAAAGTTTATTTTCCCTTCTGTTTGTTAGTGTGCCAATTTTTTTTCTTTTGTGAATTTATATTTCTACAAGTGAAAGTGTTAGTTTCACAAGGTACTCTCTCATATGAGGGTGGACCCCATATTATTAATGTGAGGAAAAATTTGTGAAACTATCAAATTTACTTTTGAAAATATCAATTCCATTCCTTTTTCAGCACATTTTCCTTTATCTTTCTGTTTTACACTTGCACCCTCATCCCTCCAATGTCATCATCTTCATCCCCTTCTTCATTGTCATCACCCACAACCTTCCCATTGTCATCACCCCCATCCTCTTCCCTATTGTCATCACCGTCTACCCCCTCCCCAATTTCATCATCATCTTCATTCTAACTTGATTCATCCCCAGAACTATCCACATAAGTGTCATCACTTGACTCTATTTCATAGTCCTCAATTGATACCAAATCTCTGCACTCATTATTATTCTCAACTTCACCTTCAAAGTCATCTTCAAATCCTACAGGTTTAATCACCTCAAAATATATTTCAATTAGCCTACTAGGAGGGATAAGGATACACATTGTCAAAACATCATCATCATTTTATATCTCTGATAATCTTCTCTCCATATATATTCTAGGTAACTTATAATGAAATTTAAGGTGTCCAACTTTATACCCCAACTCCTTGGTCATTTTAACTATGTCTAGTCGAGAGATGTAGTCAAGATGACATAAATCAAAAAAGTTAAAGGTACCCCTCACATACTATTTATGTGGAGAAGCTTCAAAGTGTCCACCATGAAAAATTTTGAATGTAAAATATTTTTTATTGTCTGCAAAGCCCCAAACACAAAGTAAACACCAATAGTTACATGTATGGACCACATCATGTTTAATTTCATAAAATACATAAAAAAATTAAAAAATTAAAAATAAATAAAATGTTGTTTATCAACATCAGAAGAGCCACTACCCAGCTTTATAAAAATATTAATCAACTATGTCCATCACTCCACTTTCCGACAAAAATAACACATTAAACTACAAAATGACCCATATATCAATAAATTTAAAAGTTAAAATACAAAATGGTATTTTAGAAGTACTTACGATATTCTGTGACACCATTCACTCCATAAATATTGTTGTCAGTCGAATCCCTCAAAAATATGTTATTGTCACTCATTCGCATGCACCAATTATGTGTTTCAAATCGCGAGCCCTATATCAACTGATTTGGAAATTTTGTCCAATAAGACCACACGAGTAAAGGTTGGTTGAATAATTACTTTTAGGACTTTCACACGCTATCTACCTAAATTACCCATCTATAATAAGCATAGGCTTAATTAGCCGATCACTATTGATCATTTAAATCCAAAAAATATGCGTTTTGTGTAAATAAAATAAAAATTAGAGTGTACTTAGGTATTTTTTCAGTTTGAACACGAACCTCAACAATAGTGTAAAGTTTGAAGTAAAAAATGTAATTTAATCAACATTAAATTCAATTTAATCTTGCTTTTATTCAGACATAACTACCTGGGGTATAATTTTTTTTTAACTTTTGTCAAACTATTGAGCTTAATATACCCACCTTAACCTTATTTAATTCCCCGAATCCCACCCCACTCCACCCCACCCCACCCCACCCCTCTCCTCCCCTCTCCTCCACACACCCCCGGCTCGTGTTATTATACTGTTAACACTACACGTGTCAACGTTACAACTCAGCACTGTGGATATCATTGTACAGTCAAGACTACGTGTGCCTTTGTGACAATTAGAGCTATGCGTGTCACTGGAACAAAATTGGACAGGGTCCAGATATTTCATTAGCATTTTGGTTATGGAAGCAATGCCAGCTCTAGAGAGAGTTGGGCTTGTGTTGTCGGGTATAGGGGGTATTATTATTAGTATTATTATATTATTTCTACATGGATTAATATTTGTAATCAGCCGAATATTATTAATAGGAAATTGATAAAAAAAAATATATGAATAGTGAGTGGATCCCACTTACATGTGAGAGAGATTCACGTAAAAGTATCAGAAAAATATCTTTTTATTTTATTTTTATTTAGCATTTTAAATTAGTTTCAAAAGATAATAATAACAATATAGCCTGATTTAATTGCTCTAAAGGGTATGTTTGGAGTCTGAAAATGCAGTTTCAATTATATATGGACATTTGCCCCAAATTTATCCTTTATTTATTTTTACTACTATTATTGCTCAGAACTTTGGAACAGCTTTTTAAAACTGTTAGGCCCAAGTCTAATCTAGGACTAGGGTCGAGTTGGTCAGGGCCAGACCAGTTTTACTTTTAAAACAAATTATTTTTCTTAAGATTGTACCAAAAAAATAGTAGCACTTAACATAATGCAATGATTGAAATTATTAATATAAATCTGAGAAAACATACAATTCGCTAATTGTGTATTAAAAAAAATTAAAGAATAAATATGATGAAGGAGATCTTAATTAATCCCCAATAATATGTTCGAAAGATGAATATTACATTAATTGTCAAAATATTCTAGGTTTTGGAGATGTCAACACTCTTTATAGCTCAATAACTCAAACAAAAAGAATAAAAAAAAAATATATAAAGAGTCAACAACAGCAGTTTCTACTTAATTTGCAATACAAGATACATACATACATACATATATATATATATATATATATATATATATATATATATATATATATATATATGAAAAAATATATATACACAGTTGTATATTATATACACAGTCGTCTATGATAACGATTTTTTTAGGTTATAAGCCAAAAAAATAATCGTCATAGTGTATATTATACAACTGTGTGCATACAAATAGTCTATATATATATATATATATATATATATATATATATATTCGAAGTTCTTAAATGCTTATATATTTCAATTAATTTCTTGAATTTTACAACAAATCAAGTACAACAAATCAAGGACTCACATGGAACCCCCCATTAAACAAAAATAATTAACTTAACAAGTTCAAATATCAGCGTACGCTATAGTATAAAATCAAATAAAAAATTCAGCAACGTGCATGCCTGCCTGCCTAGTAAATAATAAATCTACATACATGCATACACTTGTCAAACGCTAGCTCTAGTTGATCGATCAAGAATATATGTAACTATACATAATTATCATTCAACAGATTCCTTCACCACGAATCATGAAGGCTTACCACTTGAAGAGCTGGAAAAAGATTCAAGAATCCAATTTTTGGCACTAGAGCTACCACCATTAATCTCCCCATGATCTTTAGGCACTAATAATTCTATACTAGTCTGAGGAAAATCAGTAGTTTGGCTTTCTTTATTCATGAGGGACGAAATGGCAGCCGCGACAGCCACCCTAAACTTAGGATCAGAAGCAATTGCACTCACATGATTCTCAGCTAACACCTTATTATTATTTCCATCTTTAGGAACACCAAAATGATGGTTATTATTAGTGCTAGGCATCCAATTAGTAAAGCCTAATTGAGGTGAGGGGTTTGCCACGAGGAATTGTTGGGGAATATTTATATTGCAGACATTGTTCGTGTAATCCAGGACAATTCCTTTGGAAGGGTTAATACTACTACTTCTAATAAAGGGTGGTGATATTGTATTATTATAAGGAGAAGGAGAAATAATATTTTGGTAAGGAAAATTTGATGCTTGGTTGAAGTTGGAATATTGAATGGCGGCTGTATTATAAAGAGGATTACAGGAATCTGCTAACAAGAAGGATGCTGCTGCTGCGGATGCTGTTGAAGCCATTGCTGTCGCGCCCACGGGGAGAGGATGATTATGAGTTCCTTCGTAGGTTGTTACAAGTATTGACATGTCCTCTAAACATCTTTGTACCTAATTAGTTAATTACAAAGAAGAAAAATAGATAAATAATTAACTAGGATTAATTAATATATATATATATATAGAGAGAGAGAGAAATATAATTCAGTGAAATGAATAATTATATAATTGTTTATATACTTACTGATAGAATATCTCTACAGAACTTACGAAGAAATGATGCATGTGCTCCACTTTTATAGTCTAATTTTATTTACAAAATTTTGTTTGCTAAACAAGAAACTACTGGCTAGCTAGTATTTAAGATTGAAGTTTTATTAGAGTAAATAATTAAGAAAAGTAATCAAAGTGTATACCATACCTGTTTTCTAACTGGGCAACCAGGAGCTACGGTGCAACGATAATAGGCTCTTGGACAAGGATTTCCTTTTGCAATTTTTTGCCCATATTTTCTCCATTGGCATCCATCATTCATCTACCAAAAATTTCATTAATTTTGTAATCGAATCTTCTTAAATATTATCAAGCTAGCTAGTTATTTAAAGATTTATAGGAAGAATTAAAAAGTGAAAATGTAGAGATTAATAAAAGTGATAGCTAGCTAGCTACTCACTGTGGCTGTTTCACATCTGGCCCTGACTGAAACCCTAGCTTTTCTATTAGGAGGAGAAGCAACATGGCTTGTTATGCCACCCAAGTCGGTCCTTTGTAGCTTGTTTTGTCTGGGATTAGGGTTTGCCATTAAATCTTCCTTATTATTATCTTCTTCTCCTCCTCTTTCTTGTTGGCTTCTTGTATTGCTTTCATGTATTCTCAGTGACAACCCTAATTCATTCTCTTTCTGTTGCCATGATGATGATGATCGCGGCGGCGGCGTGTGATTATTCCTTTCCAAAATTGTTGGACTTGTCGGTGTTTCTTGACTTTGATCAACACCATCATTTCCGTGGAGTGGAACAAAGAAATTAGGATCCTATATCAAAATAAATTTAATTATAATTAAGCCATAATTAAAATTAATTATATAAAGATAAGACCTTAACGTACGTACGTACCATAATTAATTTGAAGCAGACATTAAAAGGATAATTAAGATGGTGTGATTTGATTATATAATTACCTTCTTATGGTTATTTTGTGGGATAACCGAAAACTTCATTTGGAGATCATAATAATCTTTCATAGTTTGCTCTACCACCTTCCTCAACACCATGTTCTCTTCTTTCATCCGGCTCATCTCCATTTGTAACACTGATAACTAAATGCAAGAAATCCGATACCATCATTATTCATTAAATAATCTTATATAATTACCAAAATTAATTAAGAGGGCAAGTTTTCTTAATTAATTAAAAAAAAAGAAACAAAATACAAGAATTAATATTCAAATTAATTAAATATATAGTCACATATGTAAGATCAGTTTCAGTGTACGCACCTCTACTGGCTTGAAGTTTTCTTGAAGCTTGGATATGTGGAGAGATGCTAATATTTCTTCATCTGCAGGAGCTTCTGGTTCTTGGTTTTTCATACTTTTTGTTATATTATCATCAACAACCACTTGCTGTTCATTATTATCTTCTTTGGGAGCTTCTTCTTCATCTGTAGAATCTAGCTTCAGAGATAGATCAATTTCCATTTCACTTAATTCTTCTGATTCTCTCTCTCTCCTCCAGCTAGCTGTCTATGGAGTATTTTATATGATATTTGATGCTGTTGCTTTTAAGGTACCGAAGTCAATTCCATCGTTTCGAAAACGCATCCATATGGAGTATAAATTAGATTTACAAGCTTTGACTTTAATTAATTAATTACATATATAATTAATTAAAATAGCCATCATAATGACTAGCTCGTAATGCCGTGGGCGCCCATATATATATATATACTAGTAATTGCCCGTGCCTGAAGGTACGACGTAACGAAAAATTAGATTAAAATTCGAAAAATACTTTATTACCTAAAGACTCTTTGCAACTTAAAATCAGACATAATAATTATCATAATTTACCACACTACCACAATAATTAATTTTCTTTTAAAAATAGATATCCAGAAAAAATTAATCTTGTCTACAAAACTTACAATTATCAATAAAAATTATCATAATTCAACACACCACCACAATAATTATTATTATTGTAATTATTATTGTTATTGTTGTTGTTGTTGTTGTTATTATTATTATTATTATTACTATTATTATTATAATTTTAATTATAATTATTAATATTAATATTAATTTTATTATAATTATTATTACTTTATTAATATTATTATTATTATTACTATTATATATAATAATATTATTATTATATTATAATTATTATTATTTTGAATTAAAATTAGAATGAATCTGAACCGTACTTGTGCTTTCCCGCTCAAATCAATTAGAATGAATCAGAATCTTTATTATATAGATTACTATTATTATTATTATTATTATTATTATTATTTCTATTACTATTACTATTACTATTATAATAATAATTATTATTATTAGTAGTAGTAGTACTATTATTAGTACTATTATAATTATTATATTTATTTTTAGTACTATTATTATTTGTTTTTGTGTGTGTGTGAAGAAGAGAAGAGAGAGAAAGATTTTGTGTGTGAACATGAGAGAGAGTATGGTGTATGAGTGAATTTGATTTGGGCGGGAAGAAATATGAGCCTTTAGATTAAGTTGGAAAAATTAAGTTAGAATGAATCTGAACCGTTCTTGTGCTTTGTCAAATGAAAGATTCAAAATGAGTTCTGTTTTATTATATAGATATATATATATATATATATATATATGTGGGTATCCATCCGCAGCAACCGGTTGTTGGGAGCAACTCCTTTTAACCCAGCCGCTACAACCTGTAGCGGCTTATTAAAAAAAAATTGTCTAAGGCCGTTACAGGTTGTAGCGACTGGGCCAAAAGGGGTTGCTCCCCAACAACCGGTTGCTGTGGATAGAATCCCTATATATATATATATATATATATATATATATATATATATATATATATATATATATATATATATATATATATATATACGGTCTGGATCTTAAACTCACCTCTTATCTAGTTCATTTTGCTCACCCTCCTTTTAATGATGGACCGGGGGACGATTCGGTCCGTCACTATATATAGAACCGTCGTCTTAGCTTTTAGCGACGAATAACATATGGCGACGGACAATATATAACGACGGACCAAACATATAGCAACGGACCGAATCGTCGTTCGGTCCGTCGCTAAAGGAGGGTAAGCAAGGTGAACTAGATAAGGAGTGAGCTTAAGATCCTTACCGTATATATATATATATATATATATAAGGTAAGGATCAAGAGCATTCTCCTTAAATAGCATTCCGCCTTAAATAGCATTCTTTTATCAAAACGACGTCGTTTTGAAGGGACGCGGTGGCATTGTATTTACAAAAATGTCACCGCGTCCCTCCAAAACTACGTCGTTTTGATAAAAGAATGTTATTTAAGGCAGAATGCTATTTAAGAAGAATGTTCTTGATCCTGACCGTATATATATATATATATATATATATATATATATATATATATATATATATATAGGGTCCGGATCCTGTCCGGACTCCCGGACAGGTGTAAAATCCGGACCTTTTTTTTTTTTTTTTTTTTTTACTTTTTTTTTTTTTGAAACAACTAAAAAAAAAAAAAAAAAAAATTTATGGATTTGGAATTTTTACATTATACAGTGTTTTGGGCGTGATTTGGATGCCTATAACAAAACATGTCTGTACAGTCTGGGCAGACTGTACATACATTGGTTGGTGTGGGTGTTAAAAACACACCCAAAACACTTTATTTTGGAAAAATTTCACTTCCATAAATTTTTTTTTTTTTTTTTTTAGTTGTTCTACAAAAAAAAAAAAAAAAAAAAAAAATTTTTTCAGGTCCGGATTATCTCCCGTCCGGGAGTCCGGACCTGATCTTTATTCTATATATATATATATATATATATATATATATATATATATATAGACGACGGTATATATATATATATATATACACACACGATCCGGATCTTAAGCTCACCTCTTATCCAACTCACCCGATCTCACCCCCTTTTTAGCGACGGACAACATATAGCGTCGTTAAAAGTATAGACGACGGTTGTATGACCGAACCGTCGCCCAGTCCGTCGCTAAAGGGGATGAGCTCGGGTCATGAGTTGAATAAGGGGTGAGCTTAAGATCCGGACTCTCTCTCTCTCTCTCTATATATATATATATAATCATCTCTTAACCTGGCCATTTTACCATTTTGTCTTGGACCATTTTGTCTTGGGGTTAATAGTAATTAAAATTACTCCTTGTATATTCATGGAATCATGCAACTTTGTTATTAATTTCTCTATAGGATTTAAAAGGATATTATTTTCCACCCTCATAATTAAGTGCACAAGACCCTAAAATACTTCAAATGGACCACCTTAATTGCCTAGTTTATTTTATTTTTTAGTACAATATATGTCACGTAAAATAGTCATAATGCGTATTTTTATAACCGTTTAAATTTTGTTGAAGCATCAATCTCAAAATCAATTAAATCGATGTAATTAAATAGATTAACTAATTAAAATAGTCTTATATTTAGATATAATTAAGAAATTTGATCAAATAAAATCGATTCATATATATATATATATATATATATATATATATATATATATATGCATGCATGAGGTTGTTTACACTTCCACGCACATGTACCAACTTTTGCTAAGAGAACTCTTTTCAACAAACAAATAATTAGGCCGGGAACCGAAAAGTATAAGAAGCCAAGTTTAATTAATTAAGTTTGTAATTTAAATTACTTGGCATATTTATTGTTATCAGTAATTAATTAATAATTAATATTAAAAAGAGCCCCATACGAAATCCCAATTACAACAAATTAAAGGGGAATAGACTTGGGATCAGATCTTGAAATTGTCAACTGGGAGACCTCATCTCCACTTTCCACTACTCTTTATCATAAATTAATTAATTGATTATATTATTTATATAGAACCCCCGTTTTTTTTTTAAAGTTAACTTCGATCTCTATCACCTCCCCGTGTTAACTTGAGAAAACTGATATTATAATAATTCATTTATAAATATTTAAATAACTGTTTAGGATATATATTTTGATTTCAATTCTTCACGCTAGAGCTTCAAATAAACTTTTAAAATAATAATTTTAAAAAATGCATGTGTATTAGCTTTTTGCGTGTGTATATATATATATATATATATATATATATATATATATAGAGAGAGAGAGAGAGAGAGAGTCCGGATCAGGTCCGGACTCCCGGATTTTGATTTTAACAAAATCCGGATTTTTTTTTTTTTTTGCTTTTTTTTTTGAAACAACTAAAAAAAAAAAAAAAATTTATGGAACTGAAATTTTTCCATAATACAGTGTTTTGGGCGTGATTTGGATGCCTATACCAAAACATTTCTGTACAGTCTGAACAGACTGTACATACGTTGGTTGGTGTGGGTGTTAAAAATACACCCAAAACAGTGTATTATGGAAAAATTTCAGTTCCATAAATTTTTTTTTTTTTAGTTGTTTCAAAAAAAAAGCAAAAAAAAAAAAGATCCGAATTTTAGGTCCTGTCCGGACTCCCGGACAGGATCCGCTGTATATATATATATATATATGGGGACTCCATCCACAGCAACCGGTTGTTGGGGAGCAACCCCTTTTTTTCCAGCCGCTACAGCTTGTACCGGCCACTTAGAATTTTTTTTTTATAAGCCGCTACAAGCTGTAGCGGCTGGGAAAAAATGGGTTGCTCCCAACAACCGGTTGCTGTGGATGGAATCCCATATATATATATATATATATATATATATATATATATATATATATATATATATATATATATATATATTCGGGTGGTTCACATGCGGATCACCTTTAGCGACGAACAAAATCGTCGTTAAATTCATCGTCATAAGGTCTAAACTGTAGCAATAACCCAGAATCGTCGCTATAGCCCAGTTCAGACCCTATGACGATGGTTTAGCAAAAATTTTGTCTGTCACTAAATGTGGTCTGCACATACAAAGAGGATTATATATGAGCTAGAATAAAAGAGAGTTTCAGATTAATTCGATGCGGTGATGGTAATGATGATGATGATGATGATGATAATAATAAACATAATTATAACAATAATAATAAATGCATGATTCTAACAAGTTTTACTAATAATTTAATCAGAACTAGTTAGGTTTTAAAAAAGATCCTGATTGTGTTACATTTTTTCCAAAAACAATAATCCTTTTATATCAAAATTATGTTATGTTTGAATTGACGGAATAGAGTAAGGAATGAAATAAAAATAGTATATTAGATGATCATTTTGGAGAATAAATCATTCTAATATAATGAAAAATTATTTCATCCCTTTGTTTTTTTATTCCATGTAGAGAAGGTAGAATAAATTTTATTCCATTGGAATCGATATATGTGATAATTTTACTATTATATCACCACCAACAACCAAATATACACTTAAAATACCTTAAAATCATTTTATTTCGTCTTCTATTCCGGTCTTTCAATCCAAACGCAGCAGTTATAATATATACTTGCAATATCTCTCAAGTACAAGTTTGATTAAACTAGCTAGTTATCACAACATAGATTTTATCCTCAATACATAGATTTTAATTTACATAATTATAAAAAGTTTATTTTATTTCATTATATTTATGGAGAGTGCGAGTTATAATATATATGTGACAACTGGCAACTAATTAATCCAACTTGTTCCAAAATTTACTTTGGACTTACTTTAAATATTTGGACTTCCAGTTTTTAAATAATTGGGCAAATGAAAGTAATAAATACTCCCTCCACCCAAAAATTCATAAACGTGAATTAATTATATATTCAACCACTTTTTAAATTAATTCGAACTTAACACATTTTAACAATAAAATTATATTGTTCATTGTTCCCACCTCCTAACATTACAAGTAAGTTTTGAAAGTAAAAAATTTAAAACAAGCTAATAACTATAATTTCCTTCTAGTATATAATTTTCTTGGTAAATGATACATTTTAGATATTTTAACTTTATAATAGTATAAAAATCTATTAATTATACATAAATCAATTTATTTCAATTTATTAATATTAGAATAAAAGTGTTATTTCCTACTTTTCAAAAGTGAAATGATATATTTTTAAAATAATTTTCGTATAATGGTGAAAACTAATTATTATATAAGGAAACTTTAAAAAAATTTGCTTATTACATAATAATTAATATATATATATATATAAGTTATTTGGATACAAATTCCGAATACGGATCCGAATCCGAATTCGAATATCCGCTATGTGCCGAATATATTTACGGTCGCATGTTAAACGAATACGAATACGCCTATATTCATATTCATATCCATTTATTTGAGGATACCTTTAAATCAAATACGGAAATATCTATTTTTTCGAATACGTACGAATAATATCCACTTTTTTTTAATATAGATGCGGGAAAGAATACGAATTTTTTAATTACCATTTACAGCCCTATGTAACAACTCTTAAACGGAGAAAATGTAAATTTTTATATATAGTTATGCACTAACGAATAGGAAAAAAAAAGTAATTTTTATATATAATTTCTTTTTCATGTAAAGAAATTATATTATATAGAGAACTTATATTTTCACATAATTTTTTTTATATAAATAGTGAATAAATTATATTTTTATATGCGAGGGACTCAAATAAAAATATTATTTTAATATAAACAACAAAACATGCACATTATAAGGAAAGAGCAAGCGTTGTCGCAGCAAATTCTTGGATCGCGTTTGGCGTTTAAAATAATATTAATATATATCTCAGGCCATCAAAGAAAATTATTCCATTCGTTCTTAAATAAGTGTCGTTTAAGAGTTTTGTACATGGATTAAGAAAGTCATTTAATACTATTATTTAATAATTAAAATATGTGTAAAATTCTATCACTATCCCTTTATGAGAAGTTGAAAACTATTAATACTAAGGGTGAAAATTTCTTGGGACAATAAGAGAAGGTAGGGGTGAAATAGAAAAGTAAATAATTTATTCTACTAGAAAGTTCTAAACCACAAATAAATTGAAACAAATTTTTTTTTCTTTCTAAAAGTCACTTATTTAGGAATGGAGGGAGTATCAAATTGTCAATGGAGTCACTATATATCTCTCTTTCTTTCCATGTGCATATATATATATATATATATATATATATATATATATATATATATATATATATATATATATATATATATATATATATATATATATATATAGGAATGATCCATAACATCTATTTGCTATGGATCAAAAAGTAGCATATAACATCTATACCTTTCATTACAAAAATGGAGGGCTGAGATTTAAAATGACCATACGTCGTCCGCTAGTAATACTAGCGGAAAGGATTAAAATTAATTTGGACAAAAATGTCCCCGCTCAGGCCAAAACCAACGAAGCAGTCAAATAATTTTTAAAAGCTTACTTTATCAACTCGCATAGCGATTGAGGTTTCACAGGAAAAGTGGGTATTTCTTCTCAAATAGTTTTCGAGTTCTTTTTCCCCTCTACATTTTCACCCTAAATTTGTTTTCAATTTATGTTACTTGGAATTGTTAATTATATTGGAATTACAGAGCTGATCCTATGTTTCAACCCTCTGAGCAAATCCTGTTGCATGAAATTGGGGATCATGATATAAATGATCACTCGTGCACATCCATCGACTCGGGGTCTGAAGACTCTGAACCACAAGCTAGCTAATCAAGGGTAGAATATAGCAAAAGCTTTACAACTCCTTTTAATGGGGTGAGTGCAGAAGGTGGCCATGAATTTCTTTTGGAGCCCAGTGATGCTAAAGTTTGGGATGTTGGGTATTTTACCTGCCCAAGGAATGGTGTTGAGTTTTTACCCACATGCAGTATGATTGAAGAGGTATTTGGAGTTGGATCTTGGAAGTAAGCTTGTGTAGTGTAGGAGTACTGAGTACACATCAGTACACATCATCTTTGCACCCGAAGTGGTCGTGGAAAGTATTCTGGGAAGCTCAATTTTCCACTATCCGCTAGTAATACTAGCGGACCATGTGTTCTGCCATAGTTAATTTCAGTAACGAGGGGCTTAATTGTCCGGATTTTATACTAATTACATCCGCTAGTATTACTAGCGGACGGTATTTTCCCTTATTAAATCTCAGTCTTTCATCTATAAAACGTACGGATTAGAGCCTATATGCCAATATTTGTCCCATAGCATATAGATGCTATGGATCGCTCCCTTATATATATATATATGTATGTATGTATGTATGTATATATATATATATATATACACGGTCTGGATCAAGTGCATACCCCTTATCTTACACATCCGTCGCTAAAAGTATAGACGACGGTTGTATGACTGAAACTGTTGTCAGGTCCGTCGCTAAAGGGGGGTGAACACGGGTAAGTAAGATAAGGGGTATGCACTTGATCCTTGCTCTCTATATATATACTATGGTTAACCCGTGCATTCGGCACTACTAATACTCGTGTAATTGCTTAATACCTAAAGATAAATATAAATAAAAAATGTGAGTTAACAATGTAAAAAGAGTATATATTTGAAACGTATACATATGAGTGTTGTAGTAGTAGTTAGTGACATTGGTTGTTTTTTAGAATTCAATTAAAGGATATTTTTTATTTTAAAAAATAATTTGTAGAATAGATATAATTTGTAGTTAGTGACACTGGTTGTTTTTTTATTTGTAAAATGAAAATAATTTTGATATACAAAATTATTTTGATCCATCAATACATATCCAAACAACCAAAAAAACTATCATTCCATACCCAAAAATCATCATAACCATGTATAATTAGTTAACTTTACAAAAGATGTAACGGGAAAAATACACACATCAAGCTAGTTGCTACTAATTTTAAAAAATTTTGATAAAATTTTCTTTAAAAATAGATATCCAGATAAATATAAACCTGCCTATAAAACTTACAATCATCCATACATATACAAACCACCAAAAAAACAATCATTCCATACCCAAAACCATCATAACCATGTACAATTAGTTAACTTTATAAAATATGGAACAAAAAAATACATACATGAAGAAATTAATACATACTCAATCATCAACACATCCAACCACCAAAACATCAAGCTAATCGCTACTAATTTTAAGAAATTTCAGTAGAGTTTCCTTTAAAAATAGATATACAGAAAAATCTAAAAATGTTTACAAAACTTACAATCATCCATACATATCCAAACCACAAAAAAAAATCATCATTCCATATCCAAAATTATTATAACCAAGTATAATTAGCTAAATTTACAAAAGGCGAAATACAAAAAATACATACATGCAGAAAATAGATAAAAAACAGGTTGAGCATAAGACCCTTTACTTTACAGCTTACACCATGTATCCTTTAATATATACCTAAAAATAGTTAAAATTTAAAAATTATCGAAATATGTGAGTCAAAATAAAATAATTGTAAATCCGAAACATAAGACCCCTTACTTTACCCTAAAGTATCTAAAAAACAAATGAGCACACATATTATTTTTGTGTAGGGGGATGATTTAGATTGATATAAGTAAGAATTTAGAGAGATTATAACAAATAATCAATTTATTTAGGAAAAGATATAGACTTACAATCAAATAAAATTTTCTTAGTACCATTTCAACAAACGGTTCATTTGCTTAATGATTTAAATCATAAATCTGTATTGGTGGCAGTATAATGATGCGAGTGTTTGATTGGTTACAGTTATGTGTGTGTGTGTGTTTGTGCATGTATTATGTGTGTTCGTTCAAGGCATGCTCGGCGACGACGGCTTGGTGGTAAAGAAGGAAAAAATCTAGGCTGGATGGGGCTCTCTTTCGTAACGTGCAAGTTGTAAGACCCCGAATTTTATAAAATAAAAGTATTCAATTTTCCTATTTAGTAAATGGTTAAATTGATAAAAGGTTAAAGTTAAGAGTGATATATATAAAATTTTTAAAATACGCAAGTAGTTATAAAATACTCATTTCTGTTGGGGAATATTCGTTTGGTCGTGGATTATTTTTGTTGTCAGAAAATATTCGTACAACGGCGTAGCCATTTATGGGCCCCATAACAGAATAATTGTCGGATGAAGAAAAAGACAAGTTTGAGTTTTTATAAATAACGGCGTAATTGTTACCGTTAACACTGTTGGATTACCTGGTGGTTAAACTACAGTAATACGCGTGGTCGTACAGTAGCACACGGTATTGCACAGTATTTTTAAATTATTGATTTTTACGTAGGAAGGCTCTACTCAATAATTGTTACAGTAATTACTGTTCAATAGTCTATTTTATTGATTCAATAATTGATGCGTTGATATTTTATATTATTGTTGTTTCAATAATTGTCATTGCACAGTATTTCCCATTATCAGATCAATAATTCATATTATTTGAATAATATTATTAGATAGCATTATTGGCAATGTCTAGGAAGTTCTGTCAAGAAGAGGTTTGGTCACCTAATTGCGCGCCAGTAAGGAGAAATCCTTGTCGGAAAGACCCCTCTTTCCTGCGAACTGCCTGGTTGTCATAATTGTGATTCTGTAATATTATTTGTGAATATTTGTGAACTGCCTGCGAACTGCTCTTTTGAGGTAAGGGATATTGTCATTATTATGTAATGAATTTTTTTAAGGGTTATTATGTTTTTCAGTTTCGTACTTTTTCTGGACCTTTAAAAATTCTAAAAAAAATTGAAATGATAATTTGATGAGTTTGCTTGATTGTGTCCAAAAATGGCGATTTTTAGATGTATAGATTAGGAGTTATGGATTTTATGAGAAAAGACTATTTTAAAAGTAAACCATTATAACTCCTTGTGGTTAACTCCAAAATTGGTAAAATTTTTATTGGGAGTACATATATATAACAGAAATATACTTTGTAAATTTTGAAATTTTTGGATAAAAGTATAATTTATGATAAATGTCTAAATATTATGCAGTTTTGGCCATATGAAAAATAATAAATGAACTTTAAAAATTCTAAGAAAAATATATGTTCAATATGGGACTATATTATACTAAATCTCAGAAAAGAAATATTTTTAGGACTGATTTGGTATTTTTCATGAATATAAACTAGTTATGAGTAAATAAATTAAATATGTTATGTGAAGTAACAAAATTGAAAAATAGGATTTTATGGCTTGAGAATCCTATATAAGGTATATGCAGATTTTTAATGATGATTTTAGTTATTGGTGATGAAATTTTATGAGTTTGACATTTTAGGATGATTAAATGCATTAATTAGTAAAGTGTAAACAATTAAAATAAATTGTTTATAAGTTTAAGAAATGATTAAGATATTGTGGTAATATTATTGATATTAGATTATGAGATTATTAAGTGATTTATAACATTTGGATTAATGTATTATGAAATCATTGATTTATGAATCTTACTCTTGAAATTAAATGCAGTTGTTGATCATATTATTTTTATTATCATATATAACATTTTTATAATCTTGGTGAAGAAATTTCTCTTTTACTTGAGTGTAAAGATAGGTAGATTATTGGTATGATCGTGACTATGGGTTCTCTTTGGCCAGTAGTGCAAAGTTGAATCGTTGACTGGTATGATCAAGATCATTGAATTTATAATTGAATATTTTTAGCTTAAGTACAAAGGTGAATTGATCAACATGGTTATAATTATGGTTTATATAAATTCTGAAATGATTATGTATTTCTGTGAGAAATTAATATCTTTGGCTTGTAGTGCAAAGATGACCTGATGTTGAATATCTTTGGCCCGTAGTGCAAAGATGACATGTTGTTGAATATCTTTGGCACGTAGTGCAAAGATGAACTGTTAATGAATATCTTTGGCCCATAGTGCAAAGATGAATTTATTAGTATGATTATGAACATAAAATGTGATTTGGTATAACCATGATCTTTGATGTTTTAGGTAAAGACAAGTGATGAAAATTATCTTTGTCTTGGATGAGAAGAGGAATTTAGAACTAAAATTATGATTATGAGTTATTCATATGATTGTGGAAAGAAACTGTTGATTGATGTTACAAGGATAAAACATTGTTGGTGGACTTTTAACGTGAAGAAGATAATAGACTTTATAATCTATTTGACTCTTCTGATGGATTGCTCGTTCCGCTGCAACTATGGTTGAGAAGTTTTATCATCTACCATATGTTCTAAATCTCTGATTTATTACTGATGAAGGCTATTGATAATTTAATTATCTTTAGTCATGATATTCTTTACTGAGCTAGTTGTGCTCACCCTTTTGCTTCACAATTCCTTTCAGGTAATAGGAGTGTTGTCGGGTCGAGTGGGAATAACAAGGAAATAGTGTGATGCTCCGAGACTGTCAAAGTTTCTCAATACATTATAAAACGGCATGACATGCAATATATAATTGTATTGAGGACCTAACATGTGTGTGTCATATTTTATACATCACTTAATAATTGATTTTGGTGAACAACAATAGGGTGATGAGAACTCGACCTTGAAAGCGTCAAACGTGCCCGCGTTATAATGAAGAGAACAGAAATCTTCTCGTGTCCCTTTAGAGACTTGAAATATTTGTTGTTGTACTTTATATGGCATGTAATAATTTGAGTATGAATAATGTCGTATTATATATGTTACAATATTTGTATTGAAACTCACAGTATATATGTTGTTGTATTTTGCACGACAGTTGGAGTAATAAAGTTGTAGTTGTTTTCTGTACCATGTATTTGGCGACTCAGAATAAGTGATTTATAACATTTGGATTAAGGTGTTATGAAATCATTGATTTATAAATCTTACTCTTGAAATTAAATACAGTTGTTGATCATATTATTTTTATTATCATATATAACATTTTTATAATATTGGTGAAGAAATTTCTCTTTGACTTGAGTGTAAAGATGGGTAGATTATTGGTATGATCGTGACTATGGGTTCTCTTTAACCAGTAGTGCAAAGTTGAATCGTTGACTGGTATGATCAAGACCATTGAATTTATAATTGAATATTTTTAGCTTAAGTGCAAAGGTGAATTGATCAACATGGTTATAATCATGGTTTATATAAATTCTGAAATGATTATGTATTTCTTTGAGATATTAATATCTTTGGCCTTTAGTGCAAAGATGACATGTTGTTGAATATCTTTGGCCCGCAGTGCAAAGATAACCTGTTGTTGAATATCTTTGGCCTATAAGTGCAAAGATGACTTGTTGTTGAATATCTTTGGCCTGTAGTGCAAAGATGACCTGTTGTTGAATATCTTTGGCCCGTAGTGCAAAGATGACATTTTGCTGAATATCTTTGGCATGTAGTGCAAAGATGAACTGTTAATGAATATCTTTGGCCCGTAGTGCAAAGATGAATTTATTAGTATGATTATGAATAGGAACTGTGATTTGGTATAACCATGATCTTTGATATTTCAGGTAAAGACAAGTGATGAAAATTATCTTTATCTTGGATGAGAAGATGAATTTAGAACTACAATTATGATTATGAGTTATTCATATGATTGTGGAAAGGAACTGTTGATTGATGTTATAGGGATAAAATATTATTTGTAACTCCCCCAAAATAGGTATACATCACCCATCTTGAGTCGCCAAATACATGGTACATAAATCAAATACAACTTAATTATACAGCTGTCGTGTAAAATACGACAAAACATAAACTGAGATTTTAAGCAAGAATATTGTCTTCTAGACAATATCCACTCTCAATGGAGTCCTCATAGACAGTATACAAACTCAAATTCAGTCATCATTACATTTATTATTACACTATTTAACAGAATAGTGAGGACTATTAATGCTATCATCTGGACTGTCACTCCGTTTCCCGACTCATCCCAGCTATATTCTCATTTTCTGAAGAGAATAGTGAAAGAAAGGGTGAGCTCAACTAGCCCAGTAAGAAATATTATAACTAAGATAATACAGAATAAATTATCATTAGTCTTCAACAATGATAAACTGATAAAATACAATAGACATCAAGTTTAACTGCAGCGGAATAAGCAATCCATTAAAAGAGTCAAGTAGAGAATAAAATCTACTATCTTTTATGATTTAAAAAGTTTTTCATCACTTTTATCGCTGAGACTCAGCTTAATAAATAATCCACATCATCCTTGTACTACGGCCAAGGATATTCATTAGGGTCACGACCACAAATTATCCATGCACTACGGGTCAAGGATATTCGTATATTCATCAATGGTCATGATCATGCCAACAAGTGTCCATTAATGCACTACGACCAATGAGGACTTTTACCACATCATTTGTAACATTACGGTCGTGATTATACCGAATAATCCATGGTCATAATCATATCAAGTCCATCTATGCACTACAAGCCACGGATGACTTTCAAAAAATATAAACATAAGGATGATGATAATGATATAAGAATTCAATAAAATAAATTCAAGAATTAATTTATCCAGCAAACACAAAGAAGAAAGAAGAAAAGTTGTGACCATGCTACAAAACCAAAAGAGAATCCAAATAAATCAACAGAAATGGAAAGAAACCGAAAAAAAAATAGTAATTTGATTTTCTATAAATTTCTCATTGTTTCTCATTTCCTCTATGAGTTACATTACTTACAATGACTGATTTGTTCAAGTGAATTGTGCATAATTTCAAGTTTGAAATCCACGCCTTCTTAATGTACCTTGATACTCTACAGGAGACTTTAGCAATTTAAAAAAATTAATTGTATGTGTAACTTTTTATTGCCATCAATATATGCTAAGAATATAATTTCAGAACATTATATATGTGTATGCAAAACTTACAAAAGTTTCAAATTTGCCAAGTTTGCAAGCTGTGCAGGAATTCCTCCTGCAAGATAATTATTATTTAGATACCTGCACATTTGAGTTAAAGGCGAACCATAAATAATTATATGGGCAAGGTAAATATCATTTGAAGTAGTTCAAATTTCATTGACTTACAGGTTGCGTAGAACTGGAAAGCACCCCTCAATACGAATGAGTTCCCTAATAAATATTTGGACCAACACCTAATAAATTCAAGAATAAGCTACATATTATAAAGATGATAAAGCAAGTGCATAAAACTAAAGACCATATCAAAAGATAAACAGGAAACCAAAATAGTAAACATGATAGAATATAAGCATCCACAAAAGCCACAAAGTGAACCAAAATTACATGAAATGTAATGATTTTAGGTTGATAAGTGTGGGCATATATAATTAGACTTATTGAAAAAAGAAAATAACAAATTAATCACCTTACAAACAACAAACATTAGAAAGAAGAAATAATTGGGGAAAACTAAGTTGAAATCATGCAACGAAACAAAATATATGACCAATTCAATCAATAACAGAAACCCAAGAAAAAAGTTAGTTTATATAATAATAATAATAATAATAACATAAAATAATGAGATTTACCTATGGCAATAAGGTGGAAAATTGATAACTCCTTACTTAAAACCATACAGTGAACATACCAAAAGCTCATAAATGATTTGATGAAGCCGTTAATGCAATGTAACAATAGAGCACTAAACAGAAAATGCATGAGCACAAAGCCTGTA
Source organism: Panax japonicus (assembly GCA_020205505.1). Classification (NCBI taxonomy): domain Eukaryota; kingdom Viridiplantae; phylum Streptophyta; class Magnoliopsida; order Apiales; family Araliaceae; genus Panax; species Panax japonicus. Next base: position 63,914,746 of record CM035099.1, on the reverse strand, counting down.
CAAACACCCGACACAAACCAAGTTTAATTGTATAAATGTGACAGCTAAAACCCTAGTCCTGAAATAAGCACACACTCACAGACATACTATTAAATGAGCTGACATAAATAATACCACACAAAATAGCATGAAACCATCATAAACCCAAAAACATTATATACTGTATACATATAAGCTGAACTAGAAAGTACCAACAATGGCCACATTAATAGAGCAAAACCCCATAAATGAGAATGAAGAAACTCTCACAGGAATAAAAATATGCACTGGAGAGATAGTGAGTAGACATGTAGTGCATTTGCATATAATATCGAGAAAAAAAAAAAGCTCTAGAAACCAAAATGCCTTAAATAAAACAATTACATAGTACAAAAATGAACCAACTGCACTAATTTCAACTAAAATAACCTCAAAAAACAAATTAAAACCTAGAAGTCATAACACAAATTGCATCTCTAAATAAAGTTGGCCTGACCCATCAACAATAGCAAAAAAATTCAAATCAATATAGCAAAAACCCAGAAGCCGTCAACAATGAAGAAGCAGGCTCAGAAATATAAATATGCATCTGGAGTACACTGCATTTAAAAATAAAGTATAACATTCCTAGAAACAATGGCTGAAATATCACAATTACACAGTACAAAAAAACTGAGTGCATTAATCCCATCATATAATCTCATATAAACGAAATCCAGAAGCCAGCTCAAGCATATAAAATAAAGTACCCCTATATAAAAGCTAAACAGACCCATCAAATACCAAACAATATCCAAATCAACATTGGAAAAAACCCAAATCCTAAATCAAGAAAAAAAGTCGTAAAAAAAATATTGAGATCAAAGTATAAATCTTTACCGTTCTGCCATCTATGATATTTTTATCATGGAGAATAGTATCTAAAACGGAAGGATTTGCAAAGACCACATACAAAACTGAAACCTCTAGGCTTCCCGGTAAGCTTCTCCCTCATAACGGAGGTCAACACAATCAAATGTTGATGTAGAATGGGTAAGGATTAGCTGTAGAATGGGTTAGGGTAGAGACAGGAGCGGATTCAGACGGATTGTTCAGTAGGGTCAAACTCGGAAAAAAAATTCTTACAAATAAAAATTTTATAAAATAACTTACAAAACTAAACAATCCTCAAATATTATTTATAATAACATTTTTCGAGGTTTCATTGCTTAAAATTATTGCGTGATATAGCCTCATTTTTAATACTTACAAAAATATCACGCTCAATGTATGTTACTAAACATTCATTCATCCATTCATCTCCCATTTGTTTACGGAGTTCATTCTTCACGATATTTATAGATGAAAATGTCCTTTCAACAGTTGCAGTAGCAACGGGCAAAAATAGAGTCAATTTCAACAACAAATAGACTTGGGGATACACATCATCCTTTCTTTTCTGAACCAACATTTAAGCCAATTCCCCAATTCCTTCTATACTCGAAAAATTAGAATCGGTTCTCTATATCCACAATATAGAAGAATAGAAAAATTGGCTTAATGACTTAGTGGGATTTGGGAATTAGGGATTGTTTCCTAGTGTCTGCTCACTTAGTATATATATAACATAATACAGTGGGGCCATGTTTCTTACTATACGTGTTCACTTTAGACCCTCTTAATTTATTTTTTCCTAATATGACCCTCTTAATTTTTTTCCCTCCTAATATGACCCCTGACCCCCTAAAAATTCAGTGGGGTCAGGTGCCCCCCTGCCCTAAGACAGGGCCGCCCCTGGGTGGAGATGTATAAGGATTAGACGAAGAAGCACCAGTTTTTTCCCAAATTGCATTTCTCACCCTACTTAGATCTCTTCCTTTCAAAGTCCTCCCAATCCCTTCATGCACAGAGTACGATGTTATTCTCGTCCTCGCCAATTGCCTGGCAAAAAACTCAATCCCCGCTGTCGTCGTCGTCTTCGATCCCCACCGTCGTCGTCGTCGTCGCTATCTCTCCTCCGATCCTCTCCATAGTCCTACTTCAGTATCATTGACTAGTCCGGCACGTTGACCGGCAACGACGACACTCTTCCTCCGGCGCCGACATCCAGAACCGCCTTACGAACTTCCGACGACGCGGCCCGGCCGGAGTTCCAAACGTCCGATTCGTCGAGTTCGTACATCGAGTATGTCACGATCGGACCCGTTCTTTGTCTGGGGAGGAACCGATTGTTTGTTTCATTATGCATTCCGTGTTTTGTTATAACTGATTGAAGGGTTAGAACTATCTCATTTTTTTGACGGTCCTGGTCTCTTAAAAGACTTTGGGCGGGAATTATTTTTTTCAAAAGCATTCCTAATTTGTATAGATAGATATAGTCCGCTTCTCCAGCAAATTGGAAGGAGCGAACTAAAAACGAACCGGCTATAGCGACAGTTTTTTCCATCGCTATAGTATAAAAAACAGATTTTTTATGTTATAGAGACGAAAAAAATCGTCGATATAGTCGGTTTGCTCTTAGTTCGCTCCCTCTAGTTCGCTAGAAAGAGACAAGTTATATATATATATCGGTACGGATCTTAAGCTCACCCCTTATCCAACTCACCCGAGCTCACCCCCCTTTAGCGACGGATCCGACGACAGTTCAGTCATACAACCGTCGTCTATACTTTTAGCGATGTTATATGTTGTTCGTCGCTAAAAGTATAAATAACGGTTGTATGATCGAACCGTCGTCGGATCCGTCGTTAAAAGAGGGTGAGTTCAGGTGAGTTGGATAAGGGATGAGCTTAAGATCCGAACTCTATATATATATATATATATATATATATATATGTGTGTGTGTGTGTGTGTGTGTGTGTGTGTGTGTGTGTGTGTGAATCATTATGAAAATATAAAGTTGTTTAATTAACACACTCCTTGACGGGTTTGGTACTATGTTAATTGTTTGTTTTAGATTCTCTCTATTTGACACGTACCATTGATCAGCTAGCTAATAAATTGGTTCACTATTATCTTACAATAACAACTGATAATTAATAATACATATGTATCTATTGGGAATCATTCATAATCCCCATCTTTGATTTAAATATTTATTTATTTTTAAAATAGATTAATTAAAAAAAGAATGTATATTTAATTTTAAAATAAATCAATGGAGTAAATATTAACCCTCTAATATATAGAAACTACGCATGACCATTTATACATTATCTATATTTTCTACACTCAACAGGAATTACGCCATAAAAAAGAACCGATGAAGACAAAAAAAGAATAAGACGTTAAATCAAAAACTGTTGGATTTTGGGTATCTAAATAGGACGTTCACAAAGAGTCTGACCCATTTGATTTATTAGTCAGCATATGTGATTGACTATTTTTTTTTTTTACGTAATTGAGAGTTGGAGAGTAGAAGAGTTAGAGAGATTATAGGGAAGTGGTTCATCTACTTCTGTTTATAAGACTCGCGTCTCCTCTCCCTCAGTACATCACGATTAATACAGAGAAAAACTTAATTGTTACTGATGATGCACAAAAAATGGACTTTGTACAAACAACTATTAAGTAATTATAAAAGCGGTAATTAAAGTAGGAAAATAAGACAAGTATTAAAGTGGTTCGGTCAAGTTGACCTAGTCCACTGTTGAATGGTTATAGTCGCCTTGCACTTTATATTATGTGTGTTGGAGAGAGTACAGAGAGCATAAGCTTAAAGATACAAAAGTCAGTTGTCCCCCAATGATGGTAAGACGTTCTATTTATAGCGACCCGTGACAGTTTTGGGGCGAGCACGTAACCACTACTTTAGTGGAGCTCCCAACTTCCTCCTAATGTGCAAGATGGTTGACGTGCTCTCCGTGAGATCTGGGGACGAGACTTGGCCACTTCTTTCATGATGTGGGCGTGCTCAATTAATCTGACTGTGATGGGTCACATTTGTTGGGCTCGCCAGACTTCTTAAATTTGGGCCTATAATATGGGCTTATGAGATGGGCTGGAGTATCAAGCTTATGAGATGTATTGGATCTTTGGACTAGACCCATCAGTTACGAATCGTGAATTTGAACTCCATTCTCGTATAGTAATTTGGAGACGTCGTTGGGTTGCAGATCTAGGACAATCCTTTCTATAAAGTTTTTCTGCACCAAAAGATTTTATCACGCTTCAGAGGTACACATTTAATTTATGTGTTTTTGTGTAAATATGTCTCTATATGAATCATGTTTTTTCTTCAGAAGCAATCAAGATGTTTGTTGGAATTGGAAAAAAAAAGAGATTTGAATTATTGTAAAAAAACAAAAACAAAACTATTTCTAGAATTAGTTGAAGGTCAATTTTTAATATATTCCAGCGAATCATAAGGAGCGAACTAAAAACGAACCGGCTATAACGACTGTTTTGTTCGTCGTTATTGCATAAAAAACCAGTTTTCTGTGCTATAGCCGCCGCTATAGGACTATAGCCGATTCATTTTTAGTTCACTCTATAATTCGCTGGAGAGCGAACTGTATATATATAAAACAAGATATATATATATATAGAGAGAGAGAGAGAGAGCAAGGATCAAGTGCATACCCCTTATCTTACTCACTCGTGCATACCCCTTATCTTACTCACTCGTGCTCACCCCCCTTTAGCGACAGACCCGACGACGGTTTCAGTCATACAACCGTCGTCTATACTTTTAGCGACGGATAACATATAGCGTTGCTAAAAGTATAGACGACGGTTGTATGACCGAACTGTTGTCGGGTCCGTCGCTAAAGGGAGGTGAGCACGAATGAGTAAGATAAAAGGTATACACTTGATCCGGATCGTATATATATATATTGTTTCAATTACTTTGCTCAAGATCAACTGTGTCCTTAATTTCAATATATTGAACTTTGGCCTTTCTGCAACATGACAAAACGATATTTTGACAGTATGGAAGCATATATATATTTCAAATTCATTCCTTTTTTTAACTTATGATGTACTATTTTTTCTCACTGTGTCTTCACCAATCTTTTTTGTATTTTTCTTGATAATATATTGTATAACTCAAGTCAACTTAGCCTACACAACTGAATAAGATTCCAAATGGCTTGATCTTACTTATCAAAAAATAATGCATAATCTCCCTCTCTCTTTTTTGGCTATGTCATATCATGGTGACTACAATTAATGGAATTTATGATATTATCATAATGTTTAGTTATTTCCTAGAATGGTCTTAATTGTCCTTCTTCATCTAATAATCATAGTGGTTATTTTCGTCATGAAATAAATCCCAATTGACTTTAACTCCCTTTAAGGGATATTAAGGTTTATCAATGACATATTTAGATATATATAAATATTTTTAATAACTATATTGAAGTCTTGGACTACTTTTTCTATTCTAAAACATAATTTTGATATTGATTCTCTAAAGATTAATATTAAATGTTTTATAATTCAAAATTAATATGAAGTCATTTATTTTTTGTCAATATGACAATATAAATTATTTTAAAAGTATTATTAATTATGAGATTTGTTGTTTTTAAAATTTAAATAAAACATGCCAATTTAAAATTTGAAATCGTCTTAAACAAATATGCATAAAAGTTTTAAGGAGGGGAACTTAACTCCACTAATTTTGTTTAATTCTCTCATTTCTCTCTAGTCAAGAATCATAGCCTCCATATTATCTTCTTTAGATCTCTCCTATTTTGAATTAATAAATTATTCTTCCTTTTTCCTTTTTTGTGGGGATTTGTTTTCTCCAAGAGATTACTAATTTCTTCCTCTTTTGTGAGGATATTTCATTATAATCTCTTGGGAGATTTTATTTTCTCTATTTGGATGATTTTATTGTTTATAAGACTTTTCCGTGCACAAATTGTTGAAGAAAGATTGTTCATATTTGAATGTATCGCTATCATGGAAGCTTGTTCTTTCACTGTCTGTGTTGTGTGTTGAAGAATATTCGATCTATTATTATTTTACGAATATGAATATTCCATTGTTAGTGTTGAAGAATGATCCATTTTCGTGTATTCTATTATTATTTTAGGGATATGAATGGTTTTAGGAATTTATATCGTGTCTACTTGCGATGTTACGATTAGCGTTTTTTCCTGATTATTTATTATTTTGTTTGAAAGAATTACTATTTCAGTTCTTTTATTTTAATCTTTTTAGTTTTTGTAGCAGATTATAATTTTAATATATATATATATATATATATATATATATATATATATATATATATATATATTTCAATCTTTTGGCCTATTTGATTAAAAAATAAAAAAAAAGGTTTTAAGATGGGAGTATTTAATAATAATATTTGGCAAATTTCAACTTTGGGTTATCGAGGACCAATCGATTCTTGGTGATGGTGCGAACAGAGTCCATAGACACTAGCCACTAGAAGGAATAATTGACCGACCAGACAATGGTTTTCTTTAATTACCTTAACCTAGCCACTAGCCACACTCATTCAAAGACACTAAAAAATAATCATTTGGCTTGACAATGGAAGGCCCTATTAGACTAATACTTTGACAATTTACAAAACCCTAGTCTCTATTTCCGGCATTATGACTATGAAAGAAATTTAGACATGGTTGAATATTTGGTGAGATAAATATTGCTTCTTCACATATCACTTCTAAAAATAAAATAATACAATTTCAGTAAAAAAAAAATCATTATTAAAACAATTCAATACGGGATCCTAAATTGAATTGAATTGAATTGATTTGGTTTGGTTGGTCAATAATATCAATTTTAGCCCGTGCAAACAAGTGAAAATGATAGTTTTACAGGGGTTGGGGGGGCGTTCGGTGCAAATGTACCGGAGTGTTAATTTAAATTTTTTTTTCCATAATTATGAGGGAAAAAAAATAGAGCAAGTTTGAACAAAAAACTGTAAAAGGAAGTACGTTTTTTATTGAAAAAACACTGTAAACTGTTTACAGTATTTTTTCAATAAAAAACGTACTTCCTTTTACAGTTTTTTATTCAAACTTGCTCTATTATTTTTTTTTTTCTCATAATTGTGAAAAAAAAAAGGGGGGGGGCACCGGACGTACCGGTCGTTAAGGTACCGGACGCCCCCCCAATTTGTTTTACAAATTCCTCCTCACATATAAGACCCGCCCTCACGTGTGAGAGAAGAACAAATAGATCTATTATTTTCATGTGTGCACATATCAATTCTATAAATATAAAGCATTAATGCTACGTTTGAATTGAAGGAATGCACTAAACAATGAAATGATTCATTCCATTCTAGTTAGAATGAGTTATTTCACACTCTCCCTCCCCCAAAAATTAAAATTCATAAATTTGGAAGAAATAAAAATGGTTCAATCAATTCCAATAGCAACTAAACACAATTTTTTCATTTCATTCGTACCTTCATTACTTCAATCCAAACATAGAATAACATTACTCGAGATTGATGCCCATACAAGCTTAATTTTTTAGCAAATTAGACAAACATGAAAAATATCGCTATAAATGCATATAAAAATATCAGTTTCTTTTTTAATAATATGACCCTCATTCCAGTGCTAGATGCATCAACACATTCCATTACTAGAAAAAATTTATTCCTAAATTTTGTAATAGCACCAACAAGGTCAAGGACCCGGAATGACATATAAGAACATAACTAGCTGGTTAGTTATGCATACAAAAATGAACCCAGCAAGAACATGCTTTCGAGAGAACATATAGTGAAGCCTACATTTTGTTATCTTATTTTAAGACAAACAACAATGTAGAATTCCCGCATGATTTAGTAATCATCACAACACAGAAAATATCAAGGCCTGCAGAAAAAAACTTAAAATTGGACATGATGCCTTGATAACGGCAACTAGTAAGGTGTAACTACTATAAAATAAAATTTATAAAGCAAATAAAAGCTAGACATAAATCCAATGCTTCTTTTCTTTGTGAAATGACTATGAAAGCATAATCTATTTGTTTAAAAATGACCCCCCTCCCAAAAACCTCAAAACTGACAAAAATCCAGATTTTGCACAATCAAGAAATTTCCTTAGCAGCTCCATAGAGACCTAATCCTACTCTTTTATCTCAACCTTTTAACCTCAGACAGTTCTACAAGTCAAGAAGAAGGCACATATAATCACAAGACATGCTGAGGACTGGACGATCATTATTCCTATTCACTTCCTTCATGGTACAAGGATTTCAAAACCCCCAGCCTTTCTCTTCTTTGATGACTACTTGGCTCAGATTTTCATCTTAATATCAAAGAACCAAAAAGGAAAAAGAAAAAGAAAGAAAACCTCCCCATCTTCAAATTTAAATTTGGTCAAACTCTGTGAAGAGTGAAGACATTCAGTTACTCAAGAATCCAGCTTAGAGTCAGATGAGCTCACTCCAGATGAAACACCACCAATGCTTCCCATTTGCAACTTGAGAGGCACTAAAAACTTTGGCTTAGTTCCCAGAAAAGTTTTTGAGGATGGTCCGGAATTGATGTACTGCAAAATAAACAAGCACATACCAACTTAACAGATGATTTCAAAGAACACCATAAATTAATTGTGCAAATACTGAATGACCAATGTAATATAATCAAAAGCCTTTTGATCTCGGGCCTATTCAATTGATGAGATTTTTCAGAAAGCTGTTACCTTACTTACATCCCTGTAGAATGCACTTATCTCCTCCTCTGTAAGGCCTTCATCCTCTCCAGCACTTTCACTTTCATCCCACCCAAGTGAACGCAAAAATGCAGCCTCTTCCTCCTCTGAATAAATAATCACATCTGAGCTTGAATGATTCTCTCCATTGTCAAGAGATTTCTGAGGCCCATCACAAGAATCACTATTGCAGATCAAGCCACCCCCAATCTCACTCATCTGGTCCCCATCAGCCCTATCTGCCGATGGGGAATCTCTACCTTGAGGAATAAGAGAAGCAGCAACTTCAGCTTCACCATGCTTATACTCAACAGATGGTGACACAGCAGAAACAGGATCAGGGACAACAGAGGAGTTTGTCATAGATTTCTTCCTCACAAGATTGAAGAAATCATTTCGGCTCTGAGTTTGAGATGTAGGTCTCTTCTCCAATATTGGGGGCACCAATGCTGCGGGGACAGGCTTACGCTCAGCGCTTGCAAGGATTGGGTTGTTGACTGGACTCCTCAAGGGAGCAGATCCAACAGCTGATGGAGCAGCGGCAAGTGGGTTATTTGCTACTTTACTACCACTTGTTGGACTCAAGCTATCCTTAGCATAAGAGACACCATTCCTCTCTCGTGCTGGTTTTAGGACTTGAAGTTTTCCCAAGCTGGATGTCTTTGAAATGTCAGACTTTGTGGGTGCCCCACGTGGAGAGTGATTGACAATGTGAGTAGAAGAGTTCTGATGCTGCTGCTGACCCACTTTAGGTTTTGGTTTCTCTAAAAGATTCAACACCTGAGACAAAATTTAAACAATTACACTTAGTTTTAGATTAATATGTTTCACAAATGCATGAGTCGTATTTAAAAAAAATCACTACACTGCCCAAGCCATCTTTTCTTTTTACATCATATCAAGACAAATTCAGTAATCCCTTGGTATTCCATGCCCCCTCCCTCCTCCAAAATGGGAGGCACACTATTATATGCTAAGAAGCTTTCCTTCATAAAGTGAATTGTACCATATCATCATTTTATCCACTCTTCAAGTGAATACTTCAATCGAACCCCCTTCATCTCCTGTCTTTACAGCAATAATCTAGGAACATTTACGAATACATCATAAAATATGACTGCATCTTATGTTTTCAACTTGTCCCGTGTTACTTTTATAGAAAATTGAGAACACTGGCCGCTAGAAATTGACCAACTGATCCTCATAATGCCTGATTAAAATGGAATGAGTAATCTACAGCAAAATTGATTCAGCTGCCAGCAATTAATCTTCTCCGGATCAAACAAAAACTGAAAAAATGATAAGTATCCAACATAATATTGACTAAACATTTGGTCAGAATATAAATATCATTGTTAAAGCTTTGCCTACATGTGTGACTACATTCAAGGCCCGTTGAGGCTCGCCTATAGCACCTTGCCTGATCTCAGGCCTAGGAAATTAAAATCAGTCATGCGCCAAAGCTCCAAGCTCAAACATGGCCTTGGAGTGTCTTTTCTAAGTTCTATTCATTTTATTTGTTGATTAACTACAAAACCAGTTTGATTTTAACCGAATGACTCGGCCTGCTACTTGGAGTGCCTTTTATTTCTCCTATACATTTTACTTGTTTGGGAGTCTACAAAACAATTTGACTTTAATTACTCTCCAATGAATCACTCGTCCTTTCCTCCACCCCCTCGAGACCCAAATATCTTTATCCTTTCCATACTTGTTTCAGCACCTCTCTCCTTTTCACTCAAGCCCTTTATTTTAAACTTTTTATCTTCTTCCTCTCTCCTGGATCCTGTGTGTATGTTTCTTCAAACTGGCTCTGTTTCCTGTCCTAATATTTGTTATTTGTTGAAGTGTCTGATACTTTGTAGCAAATGGATAAAGACTTCCTGAAATTATGGTGTAGGCTTTTAACTTATTGTATGCGTCTCAAGTTTCAACCTTCAGTGATTACATCGCCCATAATTGATAAAAATGACATCAAATCTGATTTATTTGCATGGTGTGCTGCATGAGCTGTTCTACAATCACATTAGCCCCTCTTTTGTCGGGCTCTTACAACCTCTGCGGTGATTACATCGCCCTTATTTGGTACAAATAATTGTACCACATCTCGGTAAATATATAGTTATATACATGTCGGTGTTCTATAAATCCTCGCCTAGGTCCACCTAGGCCCCGCCTAGGCGCTAGGCCCCTCCTGGCGCCTCATCTAGGCCCAAGGCGGCAAAAATAGCCTTCAAGAAAATTAGGTGTACCCTAGGCGCAGTCTAAGCGGAGAAGTTTTTTTATTTTAATAACTACCTTAACCAGATCTTAATATATTTATTTTTCTAATGATTTACCATATTCATAATACAAGTTGTAGCATATCAAATCACAACAAGAAGTAAACAATATCAACTCAAAATGAATAATTTTATTATAGTTGTAATTTTTTGAACTTGTACCAGTTTCAAATTATATAATTAAATGATGATACATTTGTAATATTTAGTTTAATTCAATATAATTCTTAAATTTATGTTTAGTTTCTTAACTTTTAATATTGAATTAAATTCTTGAAATTTTAAATTTTATTATTTAATAACAATCTTGTTTATTAATAAAACTAAAACGTTAAAAATATGTTTGAACTTTGAACAATTGCATGTTTGTGTTTGAACTTTGATATAATATGAATGTGTGTTTGAACTTTAAGCAAAAGCCTTTATTATCTTTATTATAGATTGTTCTGTTTTATATTATTGTTTTGTTTCGGATAAATGTAAGATAAAATATTAAAATTGACTTAAAATAAAAAAAAATCCCGCCTAGGCGCTAGGCCCCCCGGGCCCGCCTCCCGCCTAGCGCCTTTTAGAACATTGATACATGTAGTTTGAGATCAATTCAGGTATTCTTAAGCAATTGGCTAAATAGATGAGTTTTCTTTTACATATATCTGCACAGATTCCTATGCATACTCCTGGTATCCAGTAAAGCTAGGGGGAACTGGAAATCAATGATAACTACAGATAGTCACTTCAAAAGTTCAACTCATTTGATTAAATACATATACATTATTAGCAAGTATTACAAAACATAAATTATCAATTAGAAAGGCTAATCAAAGAAAGGGGGACACCTATTAAGATGACGGTCCAAAACCAAAAGAAAGATGAAGCATAACAGAATTTTCCCAAATCCCAAAACCAAACTAGTTTTCCACGTAAAACCCAAGACTCCTCATGTGGTTCAAGCCATATAATTGTGTTATAAAAAATATACTAAATTCTTATCATTTCAAATTTTCACTTTCACCTCATCGGCTCATTGTCATTATTACTTCGCCTTGAATAATTCTTCATTTTCATGTATTTATACATACACACACACACACATATATATATAAACAACCTTCCATCACAAGATTGATATAACATCCAAAAAATTATCTAAATTGTGGTACTCTTACAGCCTGGAACTTGTTGGTGGCAAGGAAGGAGGCATTGAAAAAACTAGATCATACTAAAGTGAGGCATTCGGGACTAGTCGCTATTGGTGAAGCTTCTAGAAGGCCGACCACTATCCATATACCAGTCATGAGCGAAGCCAACTCTCTCATCCCTTCTCAGTGAGAGCTTTCCCGAATAATGTGTTTTATGAATTGAGCATCCCGTAATAAAAGTAACTTCATCTAAGTTCAAATATTTCCTGTGCAGCACTTATAACTGTAAATTCTGGGGCTTTCATTTTTTTTTCTGATGCAACTTATCGATTTTGCTAAAATATCAAATACTCTGTAAACTAAAGTCAGATTTAAGGATATCTGATACATACAAGCAAACATATATGCATACGAGACCCTCTCATTCAATAAGTGATAGTCTTGAGGACTTCAGACTTGAAGCAGATATGAGCTAGCGGCTACATCTCATATGGCAAAACTAGTCTCTCCTCTATCATCCTCCTCTTACTCAAACCCCTCAGATGCCTTCTCCTCTTCTTGTAGAAAGGGGATGCAAGCTTTCTTCTTGTGTTACTATTTCCTCCTCGTGCAAGTAAGCACCATGCTCTTACATATATACAGAAAGACAGGAAAGAAACAAATAATAAAGAGTAACACAGACACACAGTAGTTGATACAGACTCACAAAGATGCATTTTGAGTTCTATATTTGTTTTAACAAAAGTAACCACGAACGCTAATCATGTTTCAGTTTATGGAATGGAAACAGGGAATGTCACCTGTCATGGGGTAGACTTCTTCGGACCAGAAAAGCAGAACGCAGAAAGCTATTCGGAATGTTTTATAAATTATAATTGTTATAAAATCTAGAGTTCTTTCCTTTTGGGGGTGGTGTATTAATAAGCTAATAAATCAATATCTTAAGACAAACAGTTAAAAATGTTTGTTTGTGTGTAGGGCTGTAAACGAGTCAAGTCGAGCCAAGCCGGACTTTAGCTTGCCGAGCTCGAGCTCGTCTAAAAGTTAAACAAGCCAAGTCAGTTTGGGCTTTAAACGAGATTGGAATCTTGGTACGAATTCAGCTCGTTTATAAACGAGCCGGGGTTAAGCGAGCCAAGTCGAGCCTAAGCCTAAACCCGGCCCATTTATTTATTTATTTTCAATTTTTACCTTTTTTGGAAAAATAAATATTTTGTATTATATATTTTATATAAATAAAATAAAATTTTAATTAAATAATTATTAAATGAGTGGGGCTTAAACGAGCTAAGCTCGAGTCGGGCCTAAGCGAGTCGAACACCACCACACTGTTCAAGCACGGCTCATTTAACTAAACGGGCTAAAAGTCTTGTTCAAGCTCAACTTGTTAATGAGCTCAAGCCGGGTCGTGGCTCGGCTCGCAGACAGCCCGGTTCGTTCGTTTACAGCCCTATTTGTGCGTGTAATATATATCTGATGATTATCTATTTTTGGTAAAAACTATGAGTGCATATTTAATCTACCAAGTGTTAACTGACAGTTCGTCAACTGCCTATTGGACCCTCCATTAATTAACGTCCAAAATAATAAGGTAGATATATATCTGCCCAAGATATTGCAGCTCCCAAAATAAACTCCTGAATTTCCTCATGTCTCTATAGTCTCTCCTAATCAAAACTCCATATATGCTTTCCCACTCTTCTGCCAGAAAAATGGAACAACTCTGCTGAACCTTCTAAAACATATCTCAGAAAGATTCTATATCGGTAATCCCTCGAAGCCCACTACGAGATATTTATTTATGAAAAGAAAAGTATCAAACTGATACAAAACCATGACATTGTAGCTGAGGTATGATTTTAAATTGAAAAGCATATTTTTCTCCTTTTCAACTTCATATAAAAGAGGAACTAAAAAACAGGGTTCTAGATAGCTAAAGATCTGATCCAGAATATGGAATGACCAATCCACACTGTAAATCACAGCGGATTCTGGTGACTCATATTTCAACATAATTGCCTCTCGATCAAAAGTCAATAGAATCTAAAAGCAAAAATGCTACCCTTTGACGTGATGTGTAAGAATTTTGATGAGATCAGCTAGTACAAAACTTCTTTGTTGGAGTTAAAGGTAAAAGTCTCATAATTGATTCTAAATTTACAAAAAGTACACATAGAAGAGTACTCTCATGTGGTTGCCACACAAGTTCAGGAAAGGATGATATATGAATTGAAAATCCTATAAAGAACCTATTAGCCAAAAGCTTCTCCCAAAGATCCGACATATCTACATGAAAATGTAGTCATTAACAAAGTAAAACATCTCTAAATCATAATACTATGTAAAATTTGTTCACAACTGTTTTTGCCTGGCTCCAGGAGTTCGCTCCAAGTTGCAACAAATTCACAACACCAATTTTTGAAAAGAAGAAAAATCAAAACCTCAAGAGTTTTGTGGTAAAACTAAGATTGCCAACACTCTCCGCATAATTATCCTCTATAATTCTCTCCTACTTCTAACACCTGTTACTTTTCTTTTTCCAGCCAGCAACTAAAAATGATTTCTTTAGAAAAAGTAGAAATGTAAAGCAGTAGTACATCTATTAGCAGTAGAACATTACTTTTCTTAAATAAGCTCAACTTTGCCAGAGAACAAAACATCAGGTAACATAACGGGTCATAAATGGTGGTCAGCCCATTAATCGTTGAATAAATTGTAGCAGATCCACAGTATCATTCAGAGAATTACGAAATATAATTACGAGGTTGTCCCATCATATGCGCAAAAATGAAAATCATGCACCAAGATAAGAACTTGCCACAAGAGATTGCTTTTAAATTGGTTTGAATCAACCTCTAAGCATTAAGCAAAAGGATCGCACAACAACTCTATTTATTGTCTTTTCTAAACAACACTACCAATTGGTAGGAACTATGAAAGCACCTGCGATGGGATAACTTTTGAGCACACAACATAACGCATCAACAGATTCTAATGCCTTCGCCCAAATAGGTAAAACTTTATCATATTCAATTGCTAATACGTAACATAGATAATGTACATTTCCATGACATTCAGTCTAGAACTGATTAAGAAGTAGACATTATTGCACGTGCATTACCCAAAGGATTTTCTATTATTAATAAGTATTAGAGGGTTCTACAAAATTGCAAGTCAAATCAAATCTAACAACTACAAAAGCCTAGGATCTTCCCAATAAATAATACCCCTGTGAGCTATTTAGAACATTAAAGGGAAGAGGAATTAAAAGCAAAAATAAATATTTACTATGCAAACATTATTTACTAATCAAAAAACAACATAACTAGACAAAATCCACATTTTATAGAAGAAACCATGATATTAAGATCCATATGATCAAATAGAAGGGAGCAACACTCGTACCAAAGCTTTAGGCATAGAAGGTGTCACTGGAATTAACTGCCTGGACTGTTTAATAGCCAGCTCTTCAAGCCTCTGAGTTCCAATAGATAACTATCATAAAAGCAAACACAGCACATAAGCAAACATACACTCAATTTGTGTCCAAGAAAACAAAAAGTGATTAAACTACCTGTGCAGTAGTCTGAACACGAGGAGGGCCCTGCGCCAAAGTTTCGGCCATATTGAGACCAGTTGTCATGCTTGAGGCCACAGAAACTGAACTTGGAAGAACAGCTTGTGCAACAGATGAGGCACTGGTGCTATTGCCTCCAATCATCACAGGAACCTCCGCGAGGGCAGATGTCCACCCACCATCACCAATCACTGTAGAAGAACCAATTGGTAAGCTTTGAATGGCCGTACTCAATCCAGGAGATGGGATTCTTCCTATCTCAGGATCTGCTTGTCTTTCGTCAGCTCCAAGGGATGGAAAGTCCCTATCAAATGCAGTTTTGTGTACACTGCTTGCAGGACTGCTCCCTGCAAGCCGGGTATTGCCATTATTGTAGTTATTTTTGCTGGCACTGCTAGAGTCAACTGGTACTTTTCTGGGCCATGGCTCACCGCGTTTCCTAGATAAGGTCGACTGTGTACGCCTTAACCCATCCTTCTCGAACCTACTCGGTAAAATGCTCCCCAATGGATCATAATAGTTGTTATGATGCCTATGGTCACCCAAAATAGACTTCTCTTTGTCACGATACTCGTATATGTCTTTATCCCAGTCCCTTTCATGGTTACTCCTACCAAAACTGCCGTGAGACCTCAAGTGAGCAGAACCATTAGTACTAGAACTCCTTCGGAAATAAGATGATGTTAAACGATCAGAAACAGATGAACGTCCTAAATTATGATCACTAATGTTCACTAATGACTTATTTCTCGCAGGCTTTAATGTAGCACGATCATCTATAATAAATTAAGAATGAGAACATTGTAAGATATCTAAGTTAAAATTCAACAAAAAATCTAATTACATAAAAGACTAATTAAAAATAAGTCATCTGAATTTACCTGGGTGCAATGACAATGACGCAAATTGGTGGTTTGTAGCGACACCACCAGTTACAGTTCCACTGCTTTTCAGCCACTCTGGTACTAATGTGGGTTCACTTTTTTCCATAATTAGTACCAAACATGATCATATAAAAAAAAGGAAAAGTCCAATTTGAATTCTGTGTATTAGTGATCAATATCCACCACGTTACGACAAAAATGTAACGTTTCTCTGCAGAATCAAATCAACTGCTGCTTTAATCAATCCAAATGTTTCTTTCTTTCAGTACAAGCGGCACACCCCAAAAATTAACAATGTAATTAATGTTAACAATAAAGATTCCCAAACCTAGTCCTTCGATACCCACCATCCAACAAAAGAATCCAAATTGGCTTATTCTCTCTGCACACTATATATATACTGTCAACTCGATTGGGAACAACTTCAAAAGAAACAACCTTGTATACTTTTTTCGTGCCCTGACTTAAGGGCTAAAACCCATTGACATTGACCCTCGTGTCAGTTATAGCTTTAATTTGATACCCACAAAAACTATCCCAAAGGTTCACTAATGAATAATTCAGACCCAGACAAATTACCAAACCCTAGAATTGAATAGCATCAACAGGATTACAATTTATTGATGCCCACATGCAAGGAACTAACAAAACTTAGGCTTTAAGCATAGCAAATAAGAATCGGAACAGTAAAATAAAACAAAATATAGAGAAAAAGGGATGAAACTGACTAACCCTGAACGAATTAACAATGAATAAAGGAAAGTAGGACAAAACCCACCAAACCCTAATCGCAAAACTCCCGCCGGCGTTCGGCGAGTGAATAAAGATTGAAATTTCCGAGTTTCAATTAGTATACGAGTTTATATGAGTGGAGAGGATGAACTGTATATAATTTTTCGACTCTTACCAAGAAAATCACCAGTTTGATTGCGGCGTCCAATATTTTATGGGGGGAAATTGGAAATTAGAGATGGAAAATCAACAAGTTTTCTTTTGTTTGGGTGTTGAAAGGCTCACTGCAAAGAGAATAGAACAGAAAATACTCCTGTGTTTGTTTTAACCCTATTTTCTTTTCCTTTCTTTTGTTCCTAGCTAGTAGTGGTTTGTTCCTAGTAGGAGTAGTATTTGTGTTTTTGATATTGTTACTACAAGTTCATCACCTAATAATTATTTATTTTCACGATTAAAATTGTTATTTTCATAGTTATTTATTACTCTCTAGTCATGGTCTTGGTTATTATATCATCATTATACAAAACGCGTATGTGTGGTGCACAAGAAATACTTGGTAGTATAAATAATAAACTAGTAGTAGTAGTTATATCCACGAACCAAGAAATTGTACTTGTGACAAACTTCTTGTAACAAATAAATAAAGTATTTATTCCTTCCACTAATTGTAGCCTTTATGTATAATTTTCAAATTTTTGATTTGCTACAAGTAATTGTCATTTATTTAATTATATTTACGAGGAAAAAAGAGCGTGTGAGAACCCAGATTTTATAAATAAATATTTAATTTTTCTCGAAATATTTTTTTAATATTATGGTGTAGAATTGATATAATGTTATAGTTGTTGAAGTATTTATAAATTTTGTAAAGTATGCAAGTTGTCAGATTATATTCGATTGGTCGAGAAATATTCTTTTTGTCGGGAATATCCGTACGACGGCACAATCATTGGTGGACCCCACAACAGAAGTACTGTCGTAGTTAGAAAACGACAAAAATATTTTATGGAAATAACGGCGGAGGTTTTACCGTTAATACTGTTGAACTACCCGATAGTAAAAGTACAGTAATACGTGTGGTTGCATAGTAGCCCACGGTATTGATTATTGATGCTTACGTAAGAAGTCACTCAGTTATACTGCATTATTGCTACAGTAATTGCTGCATTATATCTCTCATATTATTGATTCAATTATTGTCACAATATCATGTGCATAATATGTTATTTTATTAAATCAATAATTGAGACGACAAAGTTATTCATATTATTAAATTATAATATTTATAATGTCTAGAAATTCTGTTAATGAGAGGTTTGGTCACCTAATTGCGTGCCAATGGGGAGAAATTCTTATTGGAAAGCCCCATCTTTCCTAGGAATGACCTGGTTGTTAAATATTGTGAGTTATGATATTAATGATGAATAAGTTCGTGTTGATTAAAGATGAATTTGATAGTTTCATTGTGTTAAAATTATTTATGTTAGTGAAAATTGACATTTATTTAGATAATAATTGATGTCTGGAGGTTATATTGTTCAATCGGGTATTTGGGAAATTTTTCGTGTCGGGTTACTATTCATGAGTTACTATTCACGAGTTACTATTCACGAGTTACTATTCACGAGTTACTATTCACGAGTTTTAATAGTAACTTGTCCTTTCAGTTTTCCAAGAGTTATTTGCCTCTTCGGTGTTCCAAGAGTTAATTACTCCTTCGCAAATAGTAGTTGCCTCTTCAATATTACCAAGAGTCATTTTGACCCTTCGTTAAGACCAAGAGCCACTCTCAGTTTTCTATAAATAGAAGCTCATTCCTTCATTATTTCTTACGAATTCATTGAAACTCTAGAGAGAGACATTATAGAGAGAAAATTATAGAGAGAAAGAAGAAGAGTATTCTGCTACTTCACTACTTCTATATCCAGTTTCTTTTACGGTAAGGGGTGTTATTCTTTCTTATTCATGAAGAGAACTTCTGTTATTCCATTCTTTATTATTCTGTTGGAATAACCTGTAAAAGTGGCATACCCTATACATAACCTGTATGCGCGGTTTACCCTATACTTGGTGGAATGACCTGTATATGCGCGGTTTACCCAATAATTGGTGATCTTCTTCTATTATTCCATTCTTTATTATTATGTTAGAATAACCTGGTTATGCGAAGTACCGCATACTTGGTGAAATTCTTTTATTATTCTGTTCTTTATTATTCTGTCGAAATATCTTATCGGTGTGAATTTCTCCTGACCTGGTTCCATACTTATTATTTCGCATTTATTATTCTGTTGGGAATAACCTGTCTGTGTGGTCTCTATCGCATGCATGGTGAATCCTTCTGTTATTCCATTCTTTATTATCCTGTTGGAATAACATGTCTATGTGGATTGCCACATGCATGGTGAATGATCCTTTGTATTCATTCCTTATTAAATTGTGGAAATAATCTGTATACGTGGATTACCGCATGGCGGGTGAAAATCCATTTGCAGTTTCATATATTCTTTATTATACTCAGTTGGTTAAAGTTTTGACTTCTATACTCCATGAAATTAGTGGAATATCCTTGATATTTGCGCTTCATCCAGTACCTTTTCATGGAAATATTTTTCTGAGCATTCTTGACTTTTACTTTACAAAGAAGTATCATGTTGACAGTTTGGATATTATTAATTCTTGGATAAATTAATTCTTGAACTTGTTTAATTGAATTCCAATAACATTGTCATCATCCTCACGTTTATGTTATGTTGGAAGTCATCTTTGGCTTACGTGCATAGATGGACTTAGTATGATTATGACCAGGGATCATTCGGTATAATCATGAACTGTGATGTTATAAGTGATATGGTAAAAGTCCTCAGTGGCCTGTAATGCATTGATGAACAATATTTGGTATGATTATGACCAAGGATTATTCGGTATAGTCATGACCATTAATGATTTAATGAATATCCATGGCTCGTAGTACAGGGATGATTAGAAGATGTGGGTTATTTATTAAACTGAGTCTTAGCGATAAACATTGATGAAAATATTTTTTAAATCATAGAAGATAGTAGGTTTTATTCTCTACTTGACTCTTCTAATGGATTGCTTATTCCGCTGCAGTTAAACTTGATGGCTATTATATTTTATCAGTTTAACATTGTTGAAGACTATTGATAATTTATTCTGCATTATCTTAGTCATAATATTTCTTACTGGCTAGTTGAGCTCACCCTTTCTTTCACTGTTCTCTTCAGGAAATGAGAATATAGCTGGGACGAGTCGGGGAAAGGAGTGATGGTCCAGAAGATAGCATTAGTAGTCCTCACTATTCTGTTAAATAGTGTGAAAATAAATGTAATGAGGACACCTTTGAGAATGGATATTGTCTAGATAACAATATTCCTATTAGAACTCTCAGTTTATGTATTGCCGTATGTTACACGACAGTTGTATAATTAAGTTGTATCTGTATTTTGTACCATGTATTTGGCGACTCAAGATGGGTGATGTATACCTACTTTTGGGGGCGTCACAGAGCGTGTGTCTTAAACACACAAATTTATGAGTGTCATATTATTTTTAAAAAATTTATTAATGATGTTTTCGACATTTTACCATTTTTATTAGTGATTGTTTTGTCATTTCAAGACCATATAGATTTATGTGTGTTGACATATATACTCTTATATATATATATATATATATATATATATGTGTGTGTGTGTGTGTGTGTGTGTGGAATTGATATTTCCACAAGTGGGTCTCATTTTTTAACTAAATGAACCCTTTGTACAGTAAACTAACTATAAAATTTAGTTCTTATGTCTAAATTACCCCCGTTTGATAAATAACTAAATTAACTAAACATCTACTTGCTTAACTTTATTTGATTAGTAGCGTTATTCAATTGAAAACAAAATTTATTTGTTTAATTTTATGATAGTAATAATATTGATAATAATTTTAAAAAAATGTTATGAAATAAGTGAGAAAAACTATTTACACGTAAAGAATAGAATCTAATGCTATGTTTGGATCGGAGCAATGAAGGTGAGAATGGAACGATTCATTCATGTGGAATGAAAAAAATTGTGTTTGGTTACGATTATAATGAAAAGAATTGTGTTTGGTTCTTTGGGGGAGAAAGAACATATGGAATAACTCATTCTAATTACAATAGAATGAATCATTCCAATCACAATGGAATGAATTATTCCATTTTTCATTCCATTCATTCAATCCAACCGTAACATAAGGTTTTCTCCCATCATGAAAAAAAATTATTTTCAGAATTTCTATTATCATATCATATTACTAAAAAGTCTATATTTTTTTGTAATATATAAAATATATTACTACAACTAGTTAAGTACTAGTATTTGAATAAAACTAGTTAGTTATAAATCTTAAAATCTTCTACACCAACTAAACTCCATCCTCGTTTTGATTAGTTTGTTTCCTCTCTTGTGATACTTAAAATCGCACGAGTCGATTAAACAATGAAAGTATTAGTACATGAATAACATTACTCTTACTTAAATTTGTGTGTAAATTTTACGACTAGTATTTATTATTATTTTTTAATTCCAAGTTTTGTTGTGAACAATCAACCTCCGTTGTTTATCATACATTCTCAGACGTATGAATTTCTCAATTATCTCTTGTATGTATATGTAACACACCCAAAATAGGTATACATCACCCATTCTAAGTTGTCAATACATGGTACAGAAATAACTACAAATTTATTATTACAACAGTAAAACCGTGAGTTTAAATACAAATATTATCTTCTAGACAATATCTATACCCAAATAAATTCTCATCACAATTATTTATACATTATTTTACAAAATGGTGAGGACTACTAAACAACTCTCTCTATAACCATCATTCCATACCCCGACTCGTACTCACTACATTCTCACCTCATAAGAAGAAAAATGGAACAAAAAGGAAAAGGGTGAGCTCAACTAGCCCAATAAAGAACATTATGACTAAGATAATATAAAATAAATTATCGTTAGTCTTCAACATGGAAAACAAAACATGGATACAATCAAAGCTAGTATTCACACTATATATTTTGGACGAAAACAAAAAAATTTAATTTTTTTGTGAATAGTGTCGTATTCGTAAATAGTGTCGTATACGTGAATAGTGTCGTATACGTGAATAGTAACTCAGGTACAAAAAGTTCCAAATTTGATTAAAATTTTATATCAATACGATCGTCATAATGATATTGGAAGAATTAATATCATTTTTTTAAAAAAAATATTATCCCTTACCTCACAAAGACAGTACTTCTAGTTGAAACACCGGATATAGTGTGACGCCCCCAAAATTAGGTATACATCACCCATCTTGGGTCGTCAGATACATGGTACATAATTCAAATACAACTTACTAATACAACTGTCGTATACAATACGACAAAACATAAATGTGAGTTTGAATGCAATTATTGTCTACTAGAGATTATACAAACTCAAAAAGAGTCCTCATTACAATTATTAATACACTATTTTACAGAATAGTGAGGACTACTAATGTTATCCTCTGGACCGTCACTCCGTTCCCCGACTAGTCCCTGCTATGTTCTCATTTCCTGAAGAGAACAGTAAAAGAAAGGGTGAGCTCAACTAGCCCAGTAAAAAATATTATGACTAAGATAATGCAGAATAAATTATCATTAACCTTCAACAGTATTAAACTGATAAAATATAACAACATCAAGTTTAACAGCAGCGGATCAAGCAATCCATTAAAAGAGTCAAGTAGAGAATAGAATCTACTATCTTTTATGATTTAAAAAGTTTTTCATCATTTTTATCGCTGAGACTCAACTTAATAAATAAACCACATCATCCCTGCACTACGGCCAAGGATATTTATTAGGGTCACGACCACAAATTCCATGCACTACGGGCCAAGGACATTTGTGTATTCATCAATGGTCATGATCATGCCATAAAATAATTCATCTTTGCTCCCTTGGCCGAAGAGAATCCATAGCCATAATCATACCAAAAACTGTCCATCAATGCACTACGGGCCAATGATGACTTTTAATTTTCACATTATTTGTAACATTACGGTCATGATTATACCGAATAATCACTGGTCATAATCATACTAAGTCTATTTATGCACTACAGGCCACAAATGACTTTCAACATAACATAAACATGAGGATGATGACAATGATATAATAATTCAATAAAACAAGTTCAAGAATTAATTTGTCCAATAACTATTAACGTCCAAATTATCAACATAATACTGCTTTGTAGAGTAAAATTTAATAATGATCAGAAGAATATTTCCATGAAAAGATAATGGATGAAGCGCAAATATCAAGGATATTCTACTAATTTTATGGAGTATAGAAGTCAAAACTTTAACCAACTGAGTATAATAAAGAATAGAATAATAAAAGAAATCACCATGCATGCGGTACTTCGCATCAACAGGTTATTCCAACAGAATAATAATAACGGAACCAGGTCAGGCAAAATTTGCACCGACAGGATGTTCCAACAGAATAATAAAGACGGAACCAGGTCCGGTGTAAAACACACGGACAGGATGTTCCAACGGAATAATAATAAAGATGGAACCAGGTCCGGTGTAAAACACACAGACAAGATGTTCCAACGGAATAATAATAAAGACGGAACCAGGTCCGGTGTAAAACACACAGACAGGATGTTCCAACAGAATAATAGAAGAATGTCACCAAGTATAGGGTAGACCGCGTATACAGGTTATTCCAACAGAATAATAAGAAATGGAATAACAACAGTTCTCTTCATGAATAAGAAAGAATAACACCCCTTACCGTAACAGAAACTGGATATAGGAAAAGAAAAGTTAAGTAGCAAAAAGTTTTTCTTCTATCTCTCTATAGTTTCTCTCTCTAGAGTTCAGTGAATTCGTAAGAAAATAATGAAGGAATGAGCTTCTATTTATAGGAAAATGGAATGCATAGTAACTCATCCATGAACGGTCCAGATTGATTTACTTTAATCTGACGGTCCATATTTAAAGAAAAATCTTTTAAATAAAATATAATATATTCTATTTATATAGAAAGATTTTTACTATGCAAAAACTATGCAATACTATGCAAAACACTATGCAACACTATGCATAATAAAATATAATATATTCTATTTATAAAATAACTTTAATAAAGTATTCTGTTTTATATAAAAAAATATTTCTGTTTTATTACGTTAATAATACGAATAAAACATAACGTCATCATCGCTATAATAATTCATATTATTAATCGACAATAATTGAATCAAACTGAGCGACTTCTCACATAAATATCAATAATCAATACCGTGTGCTACTATGCAACAACGCGTATTACTGTACTTTTACTACTCAGTAGTTCAACAGTATCAACGGTAAAATTTCCGCCGTTATTTTCAATATAATATTTTTGTCGTTTTCTCAATCCGACAATAATTCCGTTGTGGTATCCACCAATAATTGTACCGTCGTACGAATATTTTCTGACACAAAGAATATTTCCTGACCAATTGAATATAATATAACAACTTGAATACTTTGCAAAATTTATAAATACTACTCACAACTATAATATTATCTCAAATTCACACCATAATATTAAAAATTATTTCGAGAAAATTAATTTTTTATTCATAAAATCTGGGGTTTCACATATAGGCTATGACTTGAACTTGCACCGTATAGCAACACTCAAGGTATTAAAATACTCACAAGAATACGCTCAATATATCGAGAGAGAAAGAGAGAAAAAACTTCAGTTTCTGGTATGATTTTCAATTCTAACCTAAGCACCCTATTTATAGGAAAATGCTTAGAACACCAAAGCAGAAAATTTAATAAAATATTATTATTTATATTACAAATTCCTACGCCCACTTTTACCAACTGATTTCAGCCATTTAGCACATGTTAAAGATGCCCACAAACATTTGAAAAACGTTTTTGTTGATATAAATAATTAAAACTTCCAAAAATTAATTATTTCGGAACTACGGAAATTCAAAATTTCATAATAAATAGCCCTTTTTCAAAAAATTCGAAACTCGCGTCTTTTTCATAGGAAATTCCATTATCTACAACTTTGCAGAAGAAAGTTTTTCCAAATTCCAAACAGAAATTGACCGAAATTCATAAACGGGTGATTTTACATGCTATAATCAAATTTCAGTCAAGAAATAGGGTCCACAGACATGAAAAACATGTTTTAAATATTTTTGGAAATAAAAATACTCCTCCTCATATACTCATATATACCATATTCATTATAAAGATATCACCATTATTATATTATAATAATATATTTAAATGAATTATTTTATCAAAAAAGATAAAATATTAATTTTCAACAATTGTCACATTAAAAAATTTCTCCATCTGTATCCACATAAAATCAATATTTTTCTCATCATATAAATCAATAATTAATTATTCACAAATAATATTACAAAATCACAATACTGACAATCAGGTAGTTCCCAAGATAGAGGGGGCTTTCCAATAAGGATTTCTCCTTACTAGCGCGCAATTAGGTGACCAAACCTCTCCTTAGACAGAACTTTCTAGACATTGTCAATAATGTTATTCAATAATATTATTCAGATAATATGAATTATTGCTCCGATAATGAAAAATACTGTGTAGTTACAATTATTGAAACAACAGAAATATCAATGCAGTAATTATTGAATTAATAAAATAAAATACTGAACAGTAATTACTGTAACAATTATTGAGTAATGCCTTCTTACTTAAGAATCAATTATTGGTGCAATACCGTGTGCTACTGTATTTTAACCACCGAGTATTTTAACAGTATTAACGGTAACAACTGCGCCATTATTTTTAAACAACTTATATTTGTCGTTTTCTTCATCCAATCGCTTTCCGTTATGAAGCCCACACAAGGCTGCGCCGTCGTACGAATATTACCCTACAATAAGAATATTCCACGATCAAACGAATATTTTATAACCATTTGCTTATTTAAAATATTTGCGTATTTTACCCATAACTATCCACATTAATCAAATCAACCCTTACTATTTCAAAATAATAAATAGAGAAAATTTAATTTCATTAATAATAAGTTGGGGTCTTACAGCATATATATACAATGTTATGTCCACACTTCTTTTTTGTTTATACATGTTTGTATACAGTACATGTGAATTCAATAAGAAAGAGAATATGAATAGACTTTCGAGTAATAGTTAAAATATACTAGAATTTAACTTTTACTAAATAAGGGTAAATTGGGCATAAAAACTAAATCCTATAGTTAGTCTACTTCACGAATGGTTGATTTAGTTAAAAATATGACTCACTTGTGAAAATATCATATTAGCTCGTGAAAATATCAAATATATATACACAATGTTTTAAACCTCGGACTGGACCGACGGTCGAATCGATAAAAGTCGGAACCGGTCCGCCTTCAGGTCCGATTTGTACCAATGACCCGATTTTGGTCAAAACTCGAGTTGGTTCGTTAACTACTTGATCAACTGATAAACTCGGTTAACCCATTTTTTAATTTTTTACCAACAAAAATTAATTTATATATATATATTCGCATACTCATATGTATGTAGTGGTAGGACTAAACAAAAAACGAGTACCATCGAAGAAACGAACCGGACTGATTTTTTTTAACCGAAATATTTCAGTTATTTTGAATATTTTGATTATATCTGTTTTAATGTTCGATTTTCGAGTTCGGGTTTGATTATTGAAATTTGATATTTCGGTTAACTGTATAACCGAATTCATGGTATACATGCATAGGCTCATCATATCTATTTAATCGAACTAAAAGTTATGTATATTTGTTATAGAGATATAGCTTATTGGACACATTACAATTATAATAAAATCTTATAATTAAGGCTTAAATATAATTTATTACCCTAAATTATAAGTCATATTTCACGTCGGTTATCCACCTTTCAATTTTGTCAATTAGATGATTGAACTATCAATTTTTTTCACTTTGGTTCAATTAAGTCTGTCACGTCATAAATTGATGACGTGGCTCGCTGACTAGACAAATTTATGAATTTATGTTGATGCGTACTAAAAAAAATTAAGTTTTCAAATTTTTTTATTATATTAGAGGAAAAAAATGTAAATAAACAAAAAATCATTAACAAACAAATTATTTGATTTAAACTGTAAAAATTAAATATAAATTAAATTTTAAAATATTTTAAATGGGCAATATAAAATTAATTATTAATTATTTTAAAAATATTTTAAAATTATTAAAATATTTTAAATATTAAAATTATAATTGTTGCTATATATTTTATTACTATTTTGATAATAATAAAATATAATTACATATATATATATATATATATATATATATATATGTATTAAACCGCTACTATAATATAACCGCTGCTATATTGCCCATTTAAGTTAATTATTAAAATATAATTGAATATATATATATATATATATATATATATATATATATATATATATATATATATATATATATATATATATAAAAGAAGACTAGAATTAAAAGTAATAATAAAATATACAGCACCGGTTATAATTTTAATATTTTAAAAAATTTAATAATTTTAAAATATTTTGTAAATAATTAATAATTAATTTTATATTGCCCATTTAAAATATTTTAAAATTTAATTTACATTTAACTTTTACAGTTTAAAACAAATAATTTTTTTGTTAATGATTTTTTGTTTATTTACATTTTTGCCCTCTAATATAATAAAAAAATTTTGAAAACTTAATTTTTTTTAGTACACATCAGCATAAATTTATCTAGTCAGCGAGCCACGCCATCAATTTATGACGTGGCAGATTTAATTGAACCAAAGTAGAAAATTTTGATACTTCAATCATCTAATTGACAAAATTTAAAGGTGAATAACCGAAGTGAAATATGACTTATAGTTTAGGATAGTAAATTATATTTAAGCCTATAATTAAATATACGTATAATTATAATATAACTAATGAGGTTCATGAACGGGGATCAAAGATTAAGAAGTGGTGATAATATGTGTTTCAGTTTTAAAATGAAAAGAAATTAACAAAATATTTAATTTATAATGATGTAAAAATAGAATTTTTTATGTTGTTATTGAATTTATAAAAGAAAAAGAAAAAAATATTTTTAGAAGACTAATTTACCCCTATTTTAGTTAAATTTATTTATAACATAGAGGATATGATAAATATAATAATTAATTGTTAATACTCCGTATTATTTAATTTTTAGCTTAAACCACATGTCTTTAAACAAAAATTTTTGACAAGAAATAAAATATTACTAAGTTTTTCATCCATTTTTTTATGTTCATTAAAAAAACTTAATAACACAAGAATTGAATTTAGATTTTTCATCTATTTTTTTTATGCATTTTAAAACTCAGTAACTCAATTGTAAATATGAGAATTACTAATGATAATAAGTAATTACAACATTTTTTTTATAACAATAAACCATGCATTAAAATAAAAAATAATTACACCTAAATAGGTATAATTTCGGTTATTATCCGAATAACCGAATAGAAAATACAAATAAAAAATTCTTCTCACTTTTGAGGAAAAAAATAGAGAAAAAATAAATAAAAATTTATCTTCTCATCATTTCTTTTTTTTAATTTTTTTTTTACAATTAAAAAACTCTCTCTATAGCATCAAGAAGTTAAGTCGAACATCACTACCATAATAAAATGATGAAGATTTAATTTTGATAGTTTTTGTTTTAGACTTTAACATTTTATTCCTTTTCTTCTCAACATAAAATTAGTTACTAGCTAGAAGAATGCTTATAATACGTCTACTAAGAATTCTCACGTGTGACAACCACGTGTTAAATTACAAATAAACTTGATAATTCACGATTAAAATGATCAATAATGTTATAAAATTTAAAATTTCGAGCTTAAAAAATGATGTCTCATCCGGGTATATTGATTTTTATAGTGTCTATTAATATAATAACGATACTATTCAATCGTAAATATTGATATATGTAAATACATAAGATAAAAATAAATTAAAAATGGTTTTACACTAATTTATTAGTATATCTTATAACTTAAGAGTATTATGCAAGTCGTAATTCAATTTCGTCATAAATTTATTGATAAGTTCTCACCTCTCGATATCGAGTAACCATTTGGGCCCGATTAATTTGGAATCGAGTTCTATCAAACTCACACTCGAATTCGAGACTTTATTTAAAGGGTATCGAGCTCCTTTCATTCAGTCCGATAGCTGTTGGTAATGATATGTATATACTAGCAGAGTTGCTCTTGATCACGAGAGAGAGGGTCGATCGTTCTGGGCTCCAATTTATACATATATATATATACACCACGGATCAGGTTCGGACTCCCAGACCCTATTTATTTTTATTTTTATTATTTTTTTAAACAACTAAATTTTTTTTAATATTTTATGGAACTGAAAATTTTTCATACTACAATATTTTGTGCGTGATTTGGATACTTATACCAAAAAATGTATGTACTGTCTGCATGTGACGCCCCCAAAATAGGTATACATCACTCATCTTGGGTCGTCAGATACATGGTGCAGAATACAAATACAATCTTTAATATACAACAAGAAATCTGTGAGTTTTAATATAAATATTGTCTTCTAAACAATATTCACTCTCAGAATAAGTCATCATTATATTTATTATCACACTATTTAACAGAATAGTGAGAACTACTAATACTATCATCTGGACCATCACTCCGTTCCCCGACTAGTCCCTGCTACGTTCTCATTTTCTGAAGAGAACAGTGAAAGAAAGGGTGAGCTCAACTAGCCCAGTAAGAAATATTATGACTAAGATAATGCAGGGTAAATTATCATTAGCCTTCAACAATGTTAAACTGATAAAATACAATAGACTACAAGTTTAACTGCAGCAGAATAAGCAATCCATTAAAAGAGTCAAGTAGAGAATAAAATATACTATCTTTTATGATTTAAAAAATTTTCATCACTTTTATCGCTGAGACTCAGCTTAATAAATAATCCACATCATCCCTGCACTACGGCCAATGATATTCATTAGGGTCACGACCACAAATTATCCATGCACTACGGGCCAAGAATATTCGTGTATTCATCAATGGTCATGATAATGTCAACAACTGTCCATCAATGCACTACGGGTCAATGAGGACTTTTATCACATCATTTGTAACATTACGGTCATGATTATACCGAATAATCCCTGGTCATAATCATATCAAGTCCGTCTATGCACTACAGACCACATATGACTTTCAAAAATATAGACACGATGATGATGACAATGATATAAGAATTCAATAAAACAAGTTCACGAATTAATTTATCCAGGAACTAATAACGTTCAAGTTGTCAATATGATACTTCTTTGTAATGTAAAATTCAAGAATGCTCAGAAGAATATTTTCATGAAAAGATACTGGATGAAGCGCAAATATTAAGGATATTCCACTAATTTCATGAAGTATAGAAATCAAAACTTTAACCAACTGAGTATAATAAAGAATGGAATAACAACAGAAATCACCATGCATGCGGTATTTCGCATAGACAGATTATTCCAACAGAATAATAAATAACGGAACCAGGTCAGGTGAAATTCACACCGACAGGATGTTCCAACAGAATAATAAAGAATGAAATAACAACAGAAATCACCATGCATGCGGTACTTCGCATAGACAGGTTATTCCAACAGAATAATAAATAATGGAACCAAGTCATTTGAAATTCACACCGACAGGATATTCCGACAGAATATTAAATGCGGAATAATAAATAATGGAATAACAACAGAATTTCACCGAGTATAGAGTAAACCGCGTATACAGGTTATTCCACCAAGTATAGGGTAAACCGCGCATACAGGTTATTCCAACAGAATAATAAATAATGGAATAACAAAAGAATTTCATAAAGTATAGGGTAAACCGCGCATACAGGTTATTCCAACAAAATAATAAAGAATGAAACAACAGAAGAATTTCACCAAGTATATGGGATTTCCGCGTATACAGGTTATTCTAACAGAATAATAAAGAATGGAATAACAAAAGTTCTCTTCATGAATACGAAAGAATAACACCCCTTACCGTAAAAGACACTGGATATCGAAGTAGTGAAGTAACAGAATACTCCTCTTCTTTCTCTCTATAATTTCTCTCTATAGAGTTTCAGTGAATTCGTAAGAAATAATGAAGGAATGAGCTTCTATTTATAGAAGAATGGATTGAATAGTAACTAATTTCTGAACGGTTCAGATTGATTTACTTTTAAACGGACGGTCCAGATTGATTTACTATTAAAACTTAAAGCAACGGTCCATACTGATTTACTATTAAAACTTTAAACCAGCGATCCATATTGATTCACTATTATAACTTTCCACCAGCAGTCTATATTGATTCACTAATATAACTTCAACAACCGGTCTGAAAAATTAGCACATCTCCTCATGAAATAATATTGTACCCAAATACCCGAATGCACAATACTAGAGTGAATAGTAACCGGATGAATAGTAACTCGTGAATAGTAATTTGTGAATAGTAACTTATGAATAGTAACTCGTGAATAGTATTCCGACACGAAAATTTCTCCGAATACCCGATTGAACAATATAATCTCTAGACATCAGCTATCATCGGAATAGATGTCGATTTTTACTAACACAAATAATCTCAACATAATGAAACTATCAAATTCATCTTTAATCAACACGAACTTATTCATCATTAATATTATAACTCACAATATTTAACAACCAGGTTGTTCCGAGGAAAAAGGGGGCTTTCCAATAAGGATTTTCCCTATTGACTCGCAATTAGGTGACCAAACCTCTCATTGACAGAACTTTTAGACATTGTAAATATTGCAATTTAATAATATGAATAACTTTGTCGTCTCAATTATTGATTTAACAATATAACATATAATGCAGATGATACTGTGACAATAATTGAATCAATAATATGAGAGATATGATGCAGCAATTACTGTAGCAATAATTGAGTATAACTGAGTGATTTCTCACGTAAGTATCAATAATTAATACCGTGTGCTACTATACAATCACGCGTATTATTGTACTTTTACTACCGAGTAGTTTAACAGTATTAACGGTAAAACTTCCGCCGTTATTTTTATAAAAATATTTTTGTCATTTACTCATTCCGACAATAATTTTGTTATGGGGTTCATCAATAATTGTACCGTCGTACAAATATTCACAGACACAAAAAATATTTCCTGACCAATCGAATATAATACAACAACTTGTATATTTTGCAAAATTTATAAATACTACCCACAACTATAAGATTATCTCAAATTCACACCATAATTTTTAAAAATATTTCGAGAAAATTAAATTTTTATTCATAAAATTTGGGATTTTATACTGCACAGACTGTACAGACCTGTTTTGTTATACGTATCCAAATCACATCCAAAATACTGTATTATATAAAAATTTTAGTTCCATAAAATATTAATTTTTTTTTGTTGTTTTAAAAAAAACAAAAAAAAAAGTCCGTATTTTAAGAAAGTCCGAGAGTTCGGATAGGAACCGGACTCATATATATGATTTTGAACACTTGATTGAAGATTTTGACTCTAGAAATACTAGAAGAAATATTTTTCAATGAATGTATTCTCATATATTTTGTTGTAATCGAACTATTTAGTCGAACTTCACATATATTTTGTCGTAGTCGAAGTTCTCATATATTTTGTTGTAGTGAACTATTATGTTTTAAACTCCGAAAATATATTTTTTTGGATACAACTTTTACCTTTTTATTTATTTGTTATTTAGTGAAAACAATATTTCAAAAATTTTCTCGTTTTCATTCAAGAACGACTCTATATACTAAACTCTTAATATTATTCTGAAAGAAAAAAGAAAAGAAAAAAAAACAATGATTTAAATGATTAAAATGAGCAAACTTACACGTAGACATGATGCATCAAATCCTTTTTTGTAGACCGACAAATGCTAACGACTTTACAAAATATTCGTCTAGTGAATTGTCAAATTCGTCATATAAAATATATTCTTCACATATTTTTTTCTTCTTTTTTTTTATATAAAAAAAGTAGTAGAAAATATAAATAGACCTTTTAATTTTATTCACAATAAGGTCCCTTACATAAGTATATTAAAAAAGATTATTTTTCCTTGAAGTCATAGACTATACTTAAATATTTTTTAAGATAAAATAAACTTTATATAACATTTTATATATAAATTGCATACTTTAAATATCTTTTATAATATTATTTTTTTTAAAAAAATTAATTATATTTTGTGAGATGAAAGGAATATTTTTTTATTTTTCACCTAAACTCTTATCGATGCAAGTATATAACAAGTCAAGAGAAAATTTTATTCAAATTATTTTGGTAGGTAATTTAAACAACTTATAATTCTCAAATACAAATCATATAATTATAATAATACATTTTAAAATTCAATGAATATAATTTATATATATGTATGCATGCATTAATCTCACAATAAAATAAAAAAAGTCATAAAATATTAATGTCATACATATATATATATATATAATCTAAAAGATAAATTTAAAATTAAATTATTTTAATATATAAAAAAGATAGTCCATCCTAAACTTGTATGCTACTTTTTCATAACTATACAACAATTAGAAAGTAATTACACCATTAGTGCATCAACAAAATAATTACAAAAAGAGTGTAATTATGACTCGTATTAAAAAAATAGTACAATTCACATTAATAAGGAAACTTAAAATCAATGAGAAATAACTGCCATAATTAATCATTCAAATTCAAATATTTGGGATCTAACAAAAATAAATTCAAATTCAAAATAATAATTCAAATTCAAATATTTATCTTCCTCACATACACTTTAAAATAATAGTTAACAAATAAGTAAATAAATAAATAAAATATCTGTAAACGTAAATTATTATAACTTTGAATACTTGTTACGGGCCTTTCACAAAGGCGAGAGAGACATAAAGAGAGGCCTCGATGGTCGTGCAATATGGGGGGAGAGAGACAGAGTACATGTTGAGTCTTAATTTCTAGACTTCTATATCTGTGCGAGTCCCTTTCTTCATTTGCAGCTTTTACATTCATTTCATCATCCCATTTCCCCATCCAACTTTTTTCAGACACTCCCTGCAATTTTCTCTCTCTAAAATTAATCATCTACATCTATCTATCTAGATATTCGACTACTCCTACTACTACGCTATTTCCCAAAGGAAAGCATCCATCTATTTATTTTCTTCACGCTCACCAGACAAATACATACACACACATACATGAATTCTTCTTCTTCTTCTACTATTCCTAACCAAAAACTACAACTATTTTGTAACAACAGTCGATAAAAAATAGAACAAAGCTTCGTATCAAGGTAACCAAACCTTTATACTAAGGTAACCAAATTTACCTCCACACTTGCAGTAATATGAATTTTTTACCTTGGTCTAAAAGTTTGGCAACCAAATTAATGAAAGCAAATAAAAAATAGAACACTGCATAGGAAAGAGAGAGATAAGAGAGTGATGTGCATGTAATGTAATATTGATAACCAAACCTTCGTACTAAGGTAACCAAACATTTATACCTATGTTACCAAACCTTTATACCAATGTAACCAAATCTACATCCACACCTGCAGTATGAATTTGTTACCTTGGTCTAAAAGTTTGGCAACTAATTTCATGAAGGTTTACGTGATGCTTACCAACTGCTTGGTACAAAGTTTGATTACCTTGGTATAAAAAGTTTGACAACCAACTGCTTGAAGGTTGGCTACCAACTGCATCACATTCAAAATAAACTGGTAACCTAATAACACTGAATTGGTTACCTTTGTATGAATATTTGGTTACCTTGCTCGCATTTTGACTGAAGGAACCTTCAGTTGGGATCTGAATATTTAATTTTGTTATACTTCTGTGCTGATTATTTGTTTCAGTTGTGCTTCCAAACTTTGAAGTTTGCTAACTGTCTTGGCACAAACACTCTTGGAAGCTTGCAATTCACTATTACGCTTCGCCAAAGCTTCCTTCAGTATCTTTGCTTCTTCTTCCATCGTCAACAAGCGTTCTGTAAGTAACTCATTCTCTTTATGGTACTTTTGTACACTATCACGAGAAAATTCAGTCAACTGAAACATGTGAGGACTGGTAGGCGGCTTTACAGGTGACCTCCGTAGTTGACTTTTACCATGATCCCTGCCCAAGCTTTCAACTTCTATTTTCATTTGAGCCAGTGCAGTTAGACCAAATCTACTTCATCAGTTTCGATGCAAGTCCACCACGACTTCAAAAGAAAAAATTGCAGGGTTGTCTGTCAGCTTTTTATTTGGTTTATTTAATAGTAGAGTATATCTCTTGGACCGAATCTCGAAACTCTGATGGAAAGAAGTTCGGCGGAGGGGAATAGAAGGGAGGAAGAGAAAATGTTGAATTGCAATCTATTAAAACACTCATCTAAATTAAAGGGATAAGAATGCACTAATTTTATAAATAAAATATTGCGTATGCACTAATTTATAAATATTTTATGAGTGCACTATTGATGTAATTATTTTTAAAAATGTATTAGAAAATATAATTGTTCCAAAAAAATATGACAAGTCAAAAAAGGCCAGTCTTCCTCTACTATTTATGATTGGGCTGTTGAATTTTGGGGCTAATAATTAAAGCCCATTTAGAAAATCCGTTTAATGGCTGCTGGGCTGTCTGCTCTTTGTCTTCATTGGTGTTTGAATCGCCACGTGGCATCGTGTCTCGCTATGACCATCTTTCCCATTTGTCCGCTTCCAAGTTCCAGCTACTACTACTACTTTTCAACATAGACCAGACTTCATATTTTTAGAGAGAGAAAATCATAAAGAGAGATAAAATATAGAGAGAGAAATTGATAAGACGACTCTTCTTCAAAATTCAATTCTCCCCTCAAATTCATCCCTTTTCATACATTTCTTTTATATACATACATGTATGTAGTTTGTTTTATGTGTATAGGTAAAGGGACGGGATGAACACGAAGCAGAAGCGGTCGCAGAGGCCGAGGCTGGAACGAAGAAACGCACTGAAGAACGTCAATTACGACGCTTCAATATCTTCTACATCATCTTCTTCTTCGTTTGATGATCACTCTACTCACCGAACTCGATCGCTCGAAATTCCCCCAATTTCCAACCGGACTAGTTTTCGGATCGAGGGAATTGAAGGAGAATTTGACCGAATTTGCCGCTCTTTGGGGCTTTCGGGTCCTGAAGATTTTGCAATTCCGGCGGCAGCTTGGGAGGCTAGAAAAAATAGCTCCCCTTCTAGCAATTTTCCGAGTTCCAGGTTTCGGGATCATTACAATTCTCCTAGAGAATGGACTGTGAATAGTTTGTCGGTGAGGTTTAAGGGTAAGGTTAGGGTTAATGATGAGCTCAAACATGAACATGAGCCTTCCAAGTTAATGGATGGTATCCGTGCGGACAGTGAAGCTAGGGTTAGGGTTAGTGATGTGAATTCCTCTGAGACTGAAGTTAGGGTTAAGGTCAGTGATGAAGTTAAACATGAGGATGATGACATTAGTGAGCTGATTAGTGTAAGAAGTTCTAGGGCTGCGGAAGGAATTAAGGGTGCTCGGCCGCCATTACTTGCTCCACCTCAGCCGCCATTACTTGTTCCGCCGCCACTACTTGCTCCACCGCCAGTAAAGACTTCTTTGGTTGTGGATAATATGAGCTCTACTTGGGATCTTTGCAGGTCATTTGGCCCTTGCGATGATAAGGATTTGGGGTCAACTGAAAACACAGCTATTTTTGATGAAGTGGAAGAAAATGAGGATGTTATCGAGCCAATTGTTGTGAAACAAGATATCACTGTGGCAAGGTTAAGTGATTCTACTGCTTTCTCAGAAACTTGTTCCGATATCTCAGATTATGACAATGATGATGATATCTACACCACGATAGCTGTTCCTTCTATTTCGCCTAATAGAATATTCGGGCCTAGTTTCAAGGCTTGGCAGAAGGGAGATTTTCTAGGTAGTGGGTCGTTTGGAACAGTATATGAAGGATTCACCGAGTAAGTATTCCAACAATTTTCCAATTAGTATATAGTGGTGAGATGTTAATTTTTGTATTTAACCCTGCTCACAATCCACTTTAACGAATTCCTTGAAATAAATGTTGCATGAGAGCAGTGACAAGCCAGAATATTTTCTCACTGGGGTCAAATTATTATAAGGTTATTTAATAATTTAGCACGGGTTTGGAGGCAACGCCCCTGTGCGCAATTTTATACTTTTCGAGTTGTATATATAGAGTACATAGTCACTCTATTCAACATTTAGAGAGATATTTTAGGTTGTAGTTTGTTTCAGAATTAAAGATAGATTTCTATTTTGAACTATAAAATCACATGAAATTCTTAACATGGCATCATTTATACTAGGCGGATCAAGTACTTCCATACCACTAGCTACTACTATAGAAATATGTCTGGAAGAGTAAAATTTTATTTTAAATAGGTATATCTAATTTTGAAAATGAGGTAGTATTTGATTACAGTAAAATATAATCAACAATAACATTATGTATGCTATTGACTTCTAGTAGGCTTTTTTAATCATAAATTTGTTCATAAATACTTGATTCTTTAAATATTTTAAAAATAATGTAAATTAAATTATATTCTACTAGATGCATATATAAAGTATAAACAATGTAAGAGTGATATGGGATTAAGTTTTGATTGAAAAATATACAAAACTTTAATTTTATCCCATATAATAAAAAACTTGCAAAATTTCATTGGGCTCAATTTAAATATTACAGCTAAAAATTTCGAAATTTACCATATATTAAGATGAAGAAAAAAATCAGTGGGGTCAATTGACCCCACTGCCATACACATAGCTTCGTCCCTGCATGAGTGTATTATCTTTCTCTTCTTCTCATCACTAAGTTTAACTTCTGAAAATAGCTTACCATCTATGTAAAAGTAGAAATTTTCATGTAAACCACAGTATAAGAGTAAAGATACCGATGCCTCTTATATATTTCCATGCTCGAATCAGAAGAATGTTGACACCTCCTTGAGGCTTTAACTTTCACTTTTAGTAAAAAGATAATTCAGAAGGTGATACTTTTCATACAGGAGAAAGGTTCCCGAGCTTCTGAATAGAAGTAGCTTTGCGATCCTGTTTTCTTAGTTATGTACTATAATAGTAAGTCAAAAGAGCCTAGCATTCTGGGGTGTGAACTTTGAATGTTGACACCTCCTTGTGGCTTTCAGTGCACTTTTACTAAAGATAATTCACAAGGCAGTACTTTTCGTGCAGTAGAAAGGCTCTTGAGCTTCTTATTAAAAGTGGCTTTGTGATCCTATTTCCACAGTTATTTACTATAGAAAACAATTCTGAAGAGTTTAGAATTCTGAGATGTGAACTTTTCCATGTGGAAAAATACATGAGAAATATCTCATGAACCAAAGTTTGGAAAAATATTTTTTGTAGGTGCATGTGATGGTTATTCAAACTCCAAATGGCCATTAGACTTCAGGTTACCAACGTCCTTTAGTTTCATAACAATTCTTAATATCTTTTCTATGATGCAAGAATTGTGATAGTCTGATTGCTTTGGTAAATATTGCGCGCGGGAAAACAGTTATGTTCCTTTGCTAGCTTCTAATCATCCTGCTCTTTTGATTGGGGAGATATAGCTCATGCTAATGCATAATGGATTAATGGGAATTACTACAAGATGGATATGAGTGGGACCTTTTGCCTCTGCCTTGGGGTTGATTTCACTCGGACTTTGATGGTTCCCACCTTGTGCGACCATTTCTAAACCTTGCTGTAATAATATTCATCTATTCATTCTATAAATACTTAATGATATAATATCCATTAATTTATTTAGAATACAAGTATGTATATTTCAGTATTTAACCCTCCCACCCCGACTCCAATAAAGAGGAATAGCTCTACATATGGATATTTTGATCCAAGCATCAACAACAAAAGATTATCCAACTCCCTCCAAGATTTATTGCAACACTTCTTTTAGTGCTTGTGGCATGAATTTTAAGACTCAAAACATATTTCAATATTATATTTTAAAGAATATTGTATTATAGCTAAAAATATAACATATGAATATACCAAAAATATAAAAAATATATAAAAATATGATATTTAAAATACACTTTTGTCACATCTTAAATTCCATGCTATAGACGCTAAAGGAAGTGTTGCAATAATTTTGGGATGGAGATGGTATTCATTACTAATATCTAAGAATATGCAGGTCCGATTGTCAACTGATACAACATGCACATGTAATTTACTAGAGTTTTTATTTGAATTGGACAAAGGTTTTGTCGAGTAGATTGAGTGTTGTTCTAGGTGAGACCATTTCCTCCGCCCAGAGTGCTTCTTTTCTTGGTGAGAGACAAATTTTGAATGCTGCCCTTGTAGCTATGAAGTAAGAAGGCTTTAGGAGATGTTAGATTTGGGGAATAGGCCGACTTTGATATTTGAATTGGACTTGACTAGAATCAAAAAAAGTCTACAGCTTTTTCCAGCTGGCCTAATTTACTAGTTTATTATGTATTTGTACCATATATTTATAAGAGAAGAGAGGTTCTCATACATCATGTCGGTATATTATACCTTACTTATACAGTTTAGTACCACTTCTGGACCCTGTTTCATGACTTTACGTATTGATGAATGTTCACATGAAAAAAATTATATGATCGTGTAAAAGAGAGGACAGGAACATTGCAGTGAGTCAGTGAGTGTTAAAAAGGTGTCAATGACAAACAAGTGCAACATGGACAACAAGTGTGTATTTCCTAAGCTTCTTCACATATATAGACAGTGACCATCTTCGTGCTAAACACT
Source organism: Panax japonicus (assembly GCA_020205505.1). Taxonomy (NCBI): domain Eukaryota; kingdom Viridiplantae; phylum Streptophyta; class Magnoliopsida; order Apiales; family Araliaceae; genus Panax; species Panax japonicus. The sequence continues at coordinate 63,874,522 of CM035099.1, read as the reverse complement.
GTATTGTATTTTCTTTTAATAGCCACGGTATTAAAGTCATTATTCATACTTCATATGACACCAACTTATCAAAATAAATAAATAATACTCCCTTCTCAAAATATAGGACTTTTCAAAGTCGATTTGAGTCAAAATTGATGTGATGCATTTAACTTTTAAAAATAATATATCTTGTAATTAGTAGTACTATTTGATAGTTTACAATTTTCATCATTGTACTGTCTCAAACTAAATTATCATATGAATTTGAAAATGTCTTAAAATCAATTTGGCTTCAAAAGTCGATTTTAATCCTATATTTTGGAATGGATGTAGTATGTAATATAAAAACACAGTATATAATGTGCAACTAGAAAACTTCTAAACAACTTGAAATGGTGGAGCTTTAGTAATTACCCTTTCCTTATCACCAAGTTGAACTGCTCCAGATAGTACATTCTTATCATATGGGAGTGTGTTGCAAATTGAACCAAGTTTGTAAACAATGAAGTTATTGATGATTAGGATGAAAAATAGTTTTTCATTTCCCATTAGTATGCTCTTTCAATGTACATTGCCTTGGAAATAGAACTGATCATGTTTGAGGGTTAGGACTCTACATGTCTTCCAAACCAGAGGTATAAGCTACTAATTCAAACAATCTCTACGTAGTACGAAGACCGAAGAACTGGTAGTGGAGATGCTAGTATTCTGGAGCATTTATTGGAAATAGAAGTATTTAAACTTTAAAGCTGATACTGATTATTCAATATATATTATTTATTTTGTTTTCTATTGTTGTCAACTCTTTGACATAATTTGAATAAAAAGCATAAATTCTTCGCCAAAGTGTACCTGTACACCTTTTGGGTTTACTTTATTTTTCTCGTTTTTCTCTCTCTCATTCTTTCAAATGAATAGTTGCACCTAATCTTTCATTTATGTAATCCTTTATCATCTTACACTTTCACTTCTTCCATTATGTTTCCTTTCTTATTTTATTTGTTTTTTTCTGCAGTGATGGATTCTTTTTTGCTGTGAAGGAGGTGTCTTTGCTTGATCAAGGAACTCAGGGAAAGCAAAGCATATTGCAACTTGAACAGGTGAGAAGAAGACATCAAATTCTTATGAAATATCATAGCATGTGGTGTTTGTATGTAACTAGGTCCTACAATATTTATTTTTTCATTTTAAAAAAAAAATAATTCTCATTCATATTTGTTCCTATTTATTCAGGAGATTTCTCTTTTAAGTCGATTCCAGCATGAGAACATAGTTCGGTATCATGGCACAGATTCGGTTTGTTTTCCCTTGCATTCTCTTTTTCTCATCTTCCTCTCTGCTTTGTAATATTGTTAATAAGAGGGGTTCGTTTATGCAATGCCTTCTATTGACTGCCCACTTGGATGTTTTTGTTTGAAGTTCTTTCTGACCAATACAAGAATTAGTTAATTTAACTGAGGAGGACAAACTCAATAGAGGTGCATAAATAACATATTATTTCACATTTTCTCACCAGCATTAGGGTCTAAAATACAAATTTTATGCTGCAGCATGAGCTAATTAGTAATATCAGGTTATATATTAATTCGGTAGGAGATGTATATTAAGAGACTGATTCTTCAAATCATGAAGTTTCTAGTTTTAGTCATTCATTGGAACATTGTATATTAGTGGACTCCAACAATCATTTTATTGTAAAGCTTGTTGTATTACTGCTTCTAGTGTATCGCTCTTGATCTTGAAGTAACAGTTTATTTTGCTCTAAAATTCTCTTACAAAATTTTATTTCAAATGACCAACGCCAACATGCTTGAGGTTCAGTTTAGACACTATTTTTTTCCTTACTTCCTTTCAGTCCCTTTTTCCACGAGATTTGGCTTCCTTGGTATTCAACTTCGCCTATATTGACAATTGACATTAGTGCTTGAAGCTGCATTTTAATTGTTTGTGAAGATTTTGTAGATACTACTGTTTTGATGAATTCAGATATATCTTTATACTATACTTTGGGTTTTGGCCTCCATTATTTGTTTGCGTTGGGGTTCTTTTACTAGATTATTAGTGGCTTGGAGATTCAGGTTCATTTTCCTTTTGATTTCTATATGCAAAATGATTTTTCAGGATGATGGCAAACTATATATCTTCCTTGAGCTTGTAACAAAAGGTTCACTTGCAAGTCTATACCAAAAGTATCACCTGAGGGATTCCCAAGTCTCTGCCTACACTAGGCAGATATTGAATGGTTTGAATTATCTTCACAAGCAAAATGTGGTTCACAGGTGATTCAAACGATATTTTCATTAGCCATTCTGTATATCTTGCTGTTTTTGATTTTTTTTTTAACTACCTTTTTTCAGTTTTGTTTGTAAACTAGATAGTTCGACTACAATAGCCTTATACTCCGTCTGACCCAAAACAGGAGTCCCATTTTCCTTTGTGCAAAGTTCCAAAAGGAACCCCCTTTTTGAAAATAGACTAAAAAGTGACTTGATATTTCTTGTTTGCCCTTAATGAACCTAACTTTCATTTTATTTGATATAAATATTGTTATTTATGCAAGTAAAAAGGATAATTGGAAATATATTTTTAAGAAGCATGGTTTTTATCGTGTAGGACAACATTTCAGTATTGCCTGGAATTTTTTCGTCATGTTGCTCTTTGTGAACTGATATTTCTACATGGAGATTGGATACCCACAAGTGTCTTTCTCACATAGATGTGGGAGCCATTCACTATTCATGTGAGGAGAGCTTTGTGGAAATATTATATTTCCATGTGGAATTATCAGTTTCCTTCTGTGATTGTTGAATGCTTGTACCAACCTTGCATACAAAAATTGTTTTGACCACATGGTGATTATGTTATCTGGTTACTTGCTAAAGATGTGCAGAAAAGTACATGAGAAACTCTTGGATTCCTATCTTCATTGTGTAATATGTAAATTATACTGGCATTTTTATAATGATGGTACTAGCTGCCCTTGTTGACTTCAATGTTAAACTAAAACTACTTTTCTTTTGGGTTACTTCATGTTGAAGCTTATCGTGTATGAAGAGCTTCTTGCTGATGATGAAAACATAATTTTCTTTTTGTTTGCTTCATGCTGCATTTTGGTTGTGGAATGTAGTATCATCTGTTACTTGGTTTACTGCTATTTTGTGTTTTCCTTCTTTATATTTTTTTAAGATAACAGTTACTGCTGTCTTGTGGCTTCTCTTTTTTCTTCTTTTTTTTTGTTTAATATGTTGGTCTCGTGCTCCAAATGCCGAGGAACACCTTTAATAAGAGAATGCTCTTTGTTTTTGTGTGTGCGAAAGTCTTAAGATCAGGAAGAAAAGTAGAAAGGGAGATTGTAAACAAGGATAGACCGTTGAGAGTTCTTTGTATAACATTGATAAAAAATACTGTTAGAAGATGAGGGAGTAATAAATTTACAAAATGTTAGGGTTTTATTCATAAAGTGGATCAAAGTTACAGCTCTAATAAATTAATAATATATTGAGTGTTGAGATAAAAACCATCTACTTGTAACAATGATCAAAATCTTAGCTCAGTTTGTTATCTTAGTCAACTTTAGTGGTTTCCGCCTGTTGGTTTATTCAGAAAAGGTTTTGTTTGTTTCAGATTTTGATAAGCTTCACAATGCTTTTATGTTGGCTGTTTTGGTACAAAATTTTTGTTCCTTGATGGGAATAAAAACATATGCTTTTACTGTATTTTTGTTTATTATTTCTGGTTTAAGATTTTTTAAAATATATAGCATCTTTCAGGGATATCAAATGTGCCAATATATTGGTGGACGTAAGTGGATCGGTGAAGCTTGCGGATTTTGGGTTGGCAAAGGTTACTTCCTTTAGTTTACCAGAAACTCTTTCTATATATGTTATTGATTTGAGTTGCAATTATAAATAATTCATGTTTTCTATATCTCAGGCAACCACGTTGAATGACGTAAAATCTTGCAAAGGAACTGCATTCTGGATGGCCCCAGAGGTTTGTGTATATTCTTTATGAAATTTAAGTTTGATGTATTTAGCTCTGTCAATGGAATAATCATCTATCAATAGTCAGAGAAGTATCTATAACATTAATACATTAACTGATCCAAGTGTAAGTCACGAGCAACAATGTATATAACACATATGTATATATATGTGTGTGTGTATATGATTAGTGATCCATAGAAAATGTTTGCTAACAACACTTAAATCCATCTTCCACCGTCCAATGTGAGATCCAATGCTAAGAAAACTTACCTTCCCCTACTCAGAGCCGTGAAAGACAAAAAAAAATACCTTCCGCTACTCTTAGTAGTTGTACGAGTAATGTTCTAAATACCCCTACTTTAGTTAAATTTAAATAGAATGTATTTATTTGTATAAATAATTTCTTAAATGATAAAATTTAACATTGTCAATTAAATAAATGTATTTATTTTAATAAATAATTTCTTAAGTAATAAAATTTAAAATTGTCAATTATATTCAATGTATTTATTTGTATAAATAATTTTGTCAATTATTGTGACAATTTGATCATTTAAAATGTAAACTCTATATTGTAATACAATTTAATTTATTTAATATAAATTACATTACAATTAAATACATTGAAACTATTTAAATCTAACTAAAGTGAGAATATTTAGGACATTACTCATACAATTACTAAGAGTAGCAGAAGGTATGTTTTCTAAGTGTTGAATATCACATTGGATGGTGGGAGATGGATTTGTTGGAATAGTGTCCATAGCAAATGGTTGTTATGGACATTATTTCACTAAACAGATCTTACACCGTTAATCCACAGATTCAACGACCAAAATGAGTATTTTTTATTGCCTACTGCTATAAAGAATGGCGGCAATATATTTTTTTTACTTGCCTTAGGTGGTGTTTGATTGTATCTTAATGTATTTTAACAGTCAACCTCTTTATGCCTTCTTAAGAGCCCAAATATTTGTATTATGAAGTCCTCTGAATAGTTAACATATAAATATGAGTCTAAACTATTCAGAGGATCTCTTAATACAAAAAATATGTGCTGTTAAAATGCATTAAGAGGTGGACTGTTAAAATGCATTAAGATGCAATCAAACACCACCTTAGTAGCGGCAAGGGAAACTTTTTTTTTTACCTGCCTCTACTAAGAGTAAAGGCATGGAGAAATGTCTTAAATATCCCCATTTTAGTTAGATTTAAATAGTTTCAATGTATTAATTTGTAATGTAATTTATATTAATTAAATCACATTGCGTTACAATATGAAGTTTAAATTTTAAATAATCAAATTGTCACAATAATTGACTATTACTTAAGAAATTATTTATACAAATAAATGCATTAAATATAATTGACAATGTTAAATTTTATTACTAAAGAAATTATTTATACAAATAAATATATTGAATATAATTGACAATTTTAAATTTATTACTTAAGAAATTATTTATAAAAATAAATACATTAAATATAGTTGAAAATGTTAAATTTATTACTTAAGAAATTATTTATACAAATATTTTATACATTAAAACTATTTAAATCTAACTAAAGTGAGGATATTTTGGACATTTCTCCTTGCCTCTACTCTTAATAGAGGCAAGTAAAATTTTTCTCCTTTGCTTCTACTAAGAGTAGCGACAGGTGTGTTTTATGAACATTGGATTTGTGGATTAATGGTGTAAAATCTGTTTGCTGAGAAATAGTGTCCATAGCACATTTGCTATGGATCACTACCCTATATATATATATATCAGTGGCATTAACTTGTTTTTGCTATTTGGGACATTATTTTCCATTTTGTCGTTATGTTGGAATTATGTCTGCTTTTCATTTTTCCCCTTTGGGCATGTTTTTTGTTGTGGTTGTATTCATTAATTTTTTTTGTGAAGCATGTAGGTATAATGTTAATAGTATTACCTTTATGCTCTTAACATAATTTAAATTCAAATAATTGACTTGTTTAGTAATTCAGTTCATAAATAGAAAAGCTTGAATTGATTATTTTTTATCTTGTGAACTATCGTGTTGAAGAGTAAGAATCATGACATATCAACTGTTATTGAGCTATACAATCTGTATTAATTAATCACCCGTTAATCTTTTAACAGTAAAATTTTGTCATACTATACCGTTGTTTGGGGAATAATTCAAGCAAATGCAAACTTACCACTAATTTTAGGGGACACAAATAAAAACTCTCCCATTTCTTGTTTGATATCTCAGGCCAGTATGTATTGTCGGTAGGTGTTTAGGCTTACTAACTTAGTTAAGTATTGCTTCAGGTTGTTAATCGGAAGAACCCTGGTTATGGGCTTGCGGCTGATATATGGAGTCTTGGATGCACTGTGCTAGAGATGTTAACCCGTCAAATTCCATACTCTCACTTGGAAGGGGTACAGACACATTTTAAATTTAGATTATTTTGCTTTCCTTAACTATTTGTATTATATTACTTTTATATGCAAACTGTATCATCTCTTATACTAAATACTTGAAGTCATGGAAAAGTGTTGCACTAGTTGATCTCTAACTAATAGCTTAAAGTTACATTGAGTTGACTTGCCAAAAAAAATAAAATAAAGTTAGAGGTAGTCAATATTTATTCAATCATCAGCAGTGCTTGACGTTGGGATGATAAAGGTTTCGTCAATAGACACTAATCATTACTAATATATAAAATGTAATTATACCCTAGATCATATGATTCATTCATATATGTTGGCGCTTATTGTCTGCACATATCCCAAATTGTGAATTAGAATCCATTTGTCCTGCACACAAAATTTTCTTATAGTCTCCTGCACTTGTGTGAAAAGCGCACCAAAACCATAACCTAGATTAGCATGCTCAGATCTGTAATCCGATTGGGGCGGAAATATTTACATGTGCCTACTCATTTTCCCATGCTCATTTAAGGAGTATAATTGTCATTCTCAATCAAATGTCTTTATTCTTTTATGGTTCTACTAGGGAAAAATCAACTGGTGGCCTGGTCAAGCATGTCCTTTCTATTAAAAGAGTCTACCCTTTCTAATAAATGACTCGCACTAAAAGTCAACGTGCTTATTTAATGAGAAAAAATGTTTTATCAATGAACTTTATCAAATAGTATTGCTGTTACTCCATGTGAAATTGGCTAACTGAGGTTTGTTCCTCGGGTTGGTTTGTAATTAAATCGTTGTGATGAGATGCATCTTCCTTTGCCATGACAGATGCAAGCGTTGTTTAGGATTGGCAGGGGTGAACCTCCTCCAATACCCAATTCTTTATCAAGTGATGCCCAGGATTTTATCCTCAAGTGCTTAGAAGTTAACCCAGATAAGCGACCTACAGCTGCACAGCTATTGGACCATCCATTTTTGAAGAGGTCGTCGTTGTCAACTTTTCCAAGCCCTGCATCTCCTCATTATGTTGGGATGCGGACGTAAAACATATTTATCTGCCTTTGTTGATTGGAGATATTGAGGTAGGCATTCAACATTGTGTGTATAGAAATGTTGTTAGTACTTGCATGAAGTTTTCAAATGGCAAAGTAAATGGTCTTGGATGGGTATGACAAGCATGGGGTTCGAGAGCAAGGTGATGGCAAGCATTATTTTCTTGATTGAACTTGGTTTCAATTGTTTTTTATTTTATTTCCTAGCTTGGCTGTAGAAGCTGTTGAAATGTTGTATCATAGCTCAACTAGGATTTTCCTCTTTATTTTTTTTCTCTATTTTCTTCCTTGTATTGGCAAAAGAAACAAGGATCATTTGTAGCTGAGTAAATGTAAATATCAAGTGATTTGGCTTATGAATTCATTTGAACCACTGAACAAATTTTCTCTTTTAAGGAGGAGTTTGTTTTCTTGATGTTGATTGTTCCTTTTGAACACAATTTTGCTTGCAAAGAAAAGTGGTAAAATATTGAAATGACATTTTCAAAACAATGCATGCATTATATTATATCTTGTGGGGGAAAAGAAAATTATTAAATTCACAATATTTTTTTGTTATTTTTACAATAAAAGTGTTGTTGTACATGTATAGTGACGGTGAAAAGAAAATGTGTTGAAAAAAAGTTGTACTCCCAGTTTATTCGTCCCTATTTTTTATCTTCCTTTATTATTATCAAGTTTCTTGTTACTTATTTTTTTAGTCTTATTTATTTTAATTATTAATAGTTAAAAATATGAACCAAGAGTTTATTCATTTGAATTGTTTTTCATATTGAAATACTTACATTCAGACAAAGTTTTACTAATTTTTGTTTAAAATTTAAGCTTAATAAAATTATAAAATCATAAGTTAAGAGTCCTACTAAAATATTAAATAAACATTCAAATAAATATAATTATTGCATTTATAAGTTCATAATTAAAATTAGTTATAATTTTTATTCTATGATCTGTATTAAATACTAATAAAAGTAAACAGAAGATAGTGTTGACAAAATAATTTTGCAATGAGTTGATAATGATCTATTACTGTGGAGCCATTAATGATTAATGTATGTTAAATATCACCATTTTAGGGCAATAGTTAAAGCTTATCTACATAATTAGGACTAATCCTCCTGTTTCGTAGTTAATTATTTTCTACGTCAGTCTTGATCTCTTCATAACTCATTGTTTTTCCCGTTAATCTTGATCTTTTTATAGTTGATTGTTTTCTCCGTCAGCCTTATCCAATCTTTATCTTTTCATAACTCGTAGTTGATTATCTTTTCATAACTCGTAGTTATTTTCTCCGTCAGTCTTGATCTTTTTATAGCTGATTGTTTTCTTGGCCAAACTTTATCTTTTCAAACTTTAACTTTATCAATGAATTAAAATTTTAATTTGCTCATGAAAAATGATTCTATATTTATTTTTATTTTAAAAAAAATATCACTTTACTCCTAATATCTGTCAAAGGAAATTGAAAGTTATAATAAACATAAATTTAGGGTTAAAACTAAAAAACGATAAAAATAAATTGCACAACGTATATCGAACGTTCATACTTTATTTTCACAATATTATAAAAAATCATATAAGACATGCTAAATCTCTAAAAATTTGTTTGATTTAATTATGCAAGTGTCATAATTTCAAGACAACTCACAATACTTCGCCAATTTACACCTAAATAAGTTTAAGTATTTATATGATAGATAGTTTTTATAAACATTTAAGCAAACAAATTCATAAAATTCAAATTCATTAAATATTGAAGAGTCTCTTTGTAAAATCTCTCGACACAAAAATACTCTCCGTCTGCAGACATGTTGATTTTTTGCGTATATTAAGAAAGAATATACTTAAAATAATAAAATTGTCTATATTTAAATTCTTATTTGATTACATAATTTTATGCACATTACTAGTGATGCTCCATAAATATGCATAGAGAATACAAATATAATACTCCTGAAATAGTAATTAATAATAAGGGTATTATAGATAAATTATTATAAAAAGATAAATCAACATTTAATTTGGTACTACCTGAAATAATAATAAAGATATTAGAAACTTACGAGGATCAAAAATCTCACAATAATAACATTTAACATCAAACATACTTCAGCATCTATATAAATATAATCACTAAAATCTAATATAGTCTGGTACTTCAAATTTGTTAAAAATAAATTTAGGCACTAGGCATCAAGAAACTATGCTAAAATTAAATATCAAATTCTTCATACCATAACCATTCTGTTGGGTCTATTTGAATTCCCTTAAAATTTTGTTTATTTGAAAAATTCAGATAAGTTTCAATAATTTGACAGGTACAACCCACTACTCCCCCTTCCTTCGCTTTTCAGTCCTTTCCTATATATACCACTTATTCTTGTTCAATACTCACTCGTCAGTGACTCGGTCTGTATTTCAGTTTGATAGAGAAATTAACTTGCGATCCCCAATTTTGCAGTGGAAACACTTCTCAAATGGGAAGAGACGATGAGGAAATGAGAGGAGAGCTGGATGAGAGGCAAATTAACGAAGAGTATAAGATTTGGAAGAAAAACACTCCGTTTTTGTACGATCTGGTAATTACACATGCTCTCGAGTGGCCTTCTCTCACCGTACAGTGGCTCCCTGACCGGGAAGAGCAGCCGGGAAAAGATTACGCCGTCCAGAAGTTGATTCTCGGTACCCACACCTCAGAAAACGAGCCCAATTATCTCATGCTTGCTCAGGTGAAGCTACCGTCTGAAGATCCCGAGAATGATGCCGGCCATGAGGAGGATAGCCGATCAGATGTTGGCGGCTCTGGTGTTGCCAACCCCAAGGTTTAATTTCACGGACTATTTTTTTGTTGTTAAATGTATGATTTATTGGTTGTTTGGATTTTTATAATATTTGCTGAATTGGGTTTGACAAATTTCCTTATTAGTGCATTGAATATATATTTTTGGAGTATTTTGGGCTTTTATTTGAAACATATAATGCTTAAAACTTTAATCAGTGTAGTGTGTTAGATGGTAAGAATTAGTCTTTCTTTCTCTATTAGATTTGTACTGGTGTACTGTTTTCCGTCACTGTATTTGTTGAACTTTTGTTTATCTTTTGCTGATTAAAGTTAAATTAGTCACAGTTGTGTTAAAAGGTAAAAATGTGCGCAATTCTCCATTTGTAAGTAACATTACCTTTCTTGAATTGGGGATAATGAATCCTTTATTATTTATATAGAGAATTAATTTTTTGGGCTTTGTTTAGTATGTGGTGTTTGAAAATTATGTTAGTAACTTTGACTGCAGTCAAATAGCAAGCTCCTATTCATCATCAGATCAGTAACTAGCTGTCGGACTAGAGAGGGTGTTTGATTGTTGTTTGTCTCTATTAGAGACTGATGGGTTTCGGCAATTTTAATTGTCATATTGGTTAATCTGTCCGAAGCCTTGGTCTATTCTAAATTATAATTTCATAATCAGGTGCAAATAATCCAACAAATTAACCATGATGGAGAGGTCAACCGGGCACGCTATATGCCCCAAAACCCACATATCATTGCCACCAAGACAGTAAGTGCCGAAGTCTATGTGTTTGACTACAGCAAACACCCATCTAAGCCTCCTCTAGATGGCGCATGCAGTCCAGATTTGCGGTTAAGGGGCCACAACACTGAAGGATATGGGTTGTCATGGAGTCCATTTAGACAGGGTCATTTATTAAGTGGTTCGGACGATGCACAAATATGCTTGTGGGATGTGAACGCCAATCCAAAAAATAAGGCTTTGGACACTATGCAGGCATTTAAGGTATGTTTCCCACATTTCTTATACATGTCTTGTATTTGATAAGTTCTGGTTTGTATAGTCAGGGTTTAATAAAAGTAAAACTAATGGACCACAACTGGAAGTCCTTTCGAGCAAATCTTCAAATTCTAAAAATGCTATAAGTTCCACTACTTAAACTTTTGCCAGCAGCTTGCTGAACTAAAATGAAGCTATAAGAACTAATCAATTCTAAACATATTTAGATAATATTCTATCACCTTATACGTCAAATTCGCGATTGATCTTTTTTCTTGAACCATGCTTTACATTATCTATATTGTGATTTTGTATTTGTCTTACTATAGTTTTATATTTTCCCCAAATAGATTCATGAAGGTGTTGTAGAAGATGTAGCATGGCATCAAAGGCATGAATACCTATTTGGTTCAGTTGGAGATGATCAATATCTGCATATATGGGATCTCCGAACTCCATTAGTAACCAAGCCTATTCAAACCGTTGTTGCTCATCAAAGTGAGGTGGGTACAAGTGTTTTAAAACTTCATTATACTCGTTAATTTATATAATATATGCATGTGTATATATGTCATAGGGATTTTTTCAATTTGAGTAGTGCCAAGTAAGTTTACGTGGATTCAAAATACATAGATAATAATTTAGCAAAAAAAAGAAGAATAAATACATAATGAGTATTTACTCAAACCGCTTGACATTTATATAGCCTCACTTCCAAGGATAATTAACAAATTTCCCTATTGTCCCCACTTCTATAAACAAAAGGTATGAGCCACACTCACGAATGATTTCTAGCTATCGGGAAGCTGAGGACTTCTCTTTGCTGCTTCTTGTTCTTTTGAGTTCTGCTTCTCTTTCCCCTTCCCTTTATATGGACGGCTAAATTATCCTCAAATATTACAGCTTTCACTAGGGCCTTTGGTTTGGTTCTTGATAATATAAGCTAAAGACCAAGATTTAAGCCAGGGACATAAGCCTTACAAATTCCTTTTTCCCTAGATAATTGTGGGATAATTATGCAGGCGAGTGTGCCTCATTCTCGTTTGTTTCTTGATTGTCTTAAAGATTTATTTTTGGTTACAACTACATTCTTTAAATTTGTGATGTTACTTGGTTTGAAGATGAAGATGATAAGTTTTATTTTTCCTTAAACGGTTCTGTTGTAGGTTAACTGCTTAGCTTTCAATCCATTTAATGAATGGGTTGTAGTGACGGGGTCCACAGATAAGACTGTTAAGTTATATGATCTTCGTAGGTTCTCCAATGCTCTCCATACCTTCAACTGTCACAAGTAAGAAGTCTCCCTTGCACATGTCAAAATTTCCTTTCTGTGATAACTTTGAAACTAGTTTGTATTCTCCAAGAATGTTTTGTATATTTATATAAATACTACTTCAATATATGGGCATGGAGTATTAGCTATATTTTATTAATTGTATATTTTGTGAACTTAGTTTTTGTTTTCTGTACTACAGAGAGGAGATTTTCCAAGTTGGGTGGAGTCCAAAGCACGAGACAATGTTAGCTTCATGTTGTCTTGGTCGGAGAGTCATGGTGTGGGATCTTAGCAGGTATTTTACCTGAGGCTACTTCTAAATTTTCTTATCGAGTTGTGTGTGGATATGTTTAGTTATATAGAGATGCTAGGTATTATCTATCTTCTGTTCTTGCACCAGATCCTTAAAATTATACACTGATATTTCTGATGCACCAGCTGCATGGTAACTAAATTGGCAATCAAGTAGGGATGGATCCACCATTTTGTATTTTCTAAGAATATTTATAAACTAAATCAGACTAGGTACTGCTCTTCCAATGCCCTAGAATAACTAATTACTATAGTAATCGTATAACTATTATCACATTGTATTTTGGGCAAGGCTTGTATTTTATTTTTTGTCAATTAGTGTCTGAGCTGCATTTTGGTGAACTTTGTTTTCGATCTTCATCCCCTTATTTGCCTTTTCTCCTATCCCTCTATATACATAATACAAATATTTTGTTTTTCATAGTATTGATTGATTCCATGAACTGACTATTTGCACGGAGAAAACTGAGTAGGATTGATTTTTTTGCGGAACACCGCTGTCGGAACTTCATTATCTTCTTTTGCCTTTTCTCCCTGTCCCTCTATATACATGTATTCTGTTTCTTGTCCCAGTGTTGATTGGTTGCAGGAATGTATTATTGGCTTCAAGAAAAATTTGAGAAATGTTGATTTTCGTGTTGGTGTCATAGTGTATTTGCTTATTGGAAAGAATTACGCCATCTCTCCCTTTGCATTTTCTCTCTATTAATATGGTGGTTAATACTTCTCTATTCTCTGTATATGCGTGCTTTTCAAAAACCATTGTAGTATTGAACTAACTTGTGTTTTGAGTTAAATATACAAACCTAATTACCAAATGAAAGTGATGTGCTAGGTATTAGGGCTGTGCATTCAAACCGGTAAATTTGGTTTTTTCCCGATACCGAGTGAACCGTACCGACCGGTTCAGTATAATTTATAACCGGTTCGGTAACGGTATTTTCCCCCGGTAAATACCTATTTTACGGTACCGGTAACGGTGCAGATAATCGGTAAATCCCGTCCCGTACCGAAATACCGTTCAATATTAATATTATACACCTAACTGATGACTTTGTGATTGACTTCACTTGACCCACTTACTTTTCTCTCTCTATTCACTGACTGTGATTGTGACTTATCACTTAACCCTTAGTTCATTAACCCCACTTTCTCTCTCTATCCATCAGTCTCCTTTCTATCCACTCTTCTTTCTTTCTCTCTATCCATTTGTTTCGGTGAATACTCCGTTTGTTTTGTCTTCACTCATCTCTCTCTTCTCACCCACAATAGATCTAAGATAAATTCGAAGGTTAGAGCGTTAAAGAAGAAGAAGTCATTGAATCCTTACATAAATATGGACAACAAGAGCTCCAGCGTAAAGGTCAAAATCCATAGTTGGTAAGCTCGAATCCTTGCATAAATATGGTCGACAAGAGCTCCAGCGTGAAGGTCGAGATCCGTAGTAGGCAAGCTCATAAGCATATCGATAAAACTCTTAAATACACTGATCGTCTTGTTAAAGCTGACATCTTCTAGAAACCCAAAGCCCTAGCCCCTCCCCCCCTTTTTTTCCTTTTGATTTATGTATTTATACCTCATAAGTCCATATGAATCTAGTAAGCTTGTGCTTGTGATTTAAACCCCTAATTTAATTGGAGATGATTATACCTGATCAATTGAAGGTCTCTGTTATTTCTTCCATGGTTTGGTTTATTAGTGTATATCTCAGCTTTGTTTACAGATAGAAATGTAAAGGATTTTTCTCCCAAACGTCATCGTATGACTCTTTAATATCTGGTGTTTTTAATATCTGAAAAGCAACCGGGACAATATGAGATTAACACCGGTATTGGGCCGGTCCGGTACGGGCCGGTAATTTACCAAAGAGCAATCCTACATGTTAATAACCTCTTTTGAAACAATGTGGAGAATTGAGTCAATCTGGAGCTGGTGGAAATTTATATCCAGTCAATGATTTTTTTAATTTGTTATGTACTTCGAATACTGGAATACAATTTTTGGAACATAATCAGATACATTGCATTACATCCAGGCTTGTCTCTTGGATATCAATAATGCCAAATATTTTCTTCTGCTTGATGCATGGACTTGCTTCTAGTATACACCCCCATGATATTGGACAGAACAAATAGTAAATAATGTTTTTCGTTTGATGCACTTTATACAGGATTGGTAAAGAGCAAACACCACAGGAGGCTCAAGAAGGTCCACCAGAGTTACTTTTTATACATGGTGGTCACACAAGCAAAGTTTCAGATTTCTCATGGAATCAGTGTGAAGATTGGGTAATAGCTAGTGTAGCTGAAGATAACATACTTCAAATCTGGCAGATGGCAGATCATATCTACCTTGACGAGGACAATGTACCTGGAGATGATACAACTAAAGGTTCCGTTGGCTAAGCTTCCCATCCTAAAGAAAGGTCTATAGGAACCGAACTATAAGCAATCAGATCTTGACTCTTATCTTTTAGTTTTTGTGTTCCTCTACCTGTGTATCAGGTGAGTTTGTTTGTTTGTTTTTTTAATTTAACTTCTTTGAAGCAAAATGCTATGTTATAACTTATAAGTCGTACCGTATTTAGTAACAGATATTAGCATCATGCTTATTGAGCTGCCTATTAGGCTAGGCCTAAGCGCTGCTCTGAGAGCTTCAGAATTTTGGCGCTTTTGAGTAATTAATCGCATAATTTCCTAACCACCTGAACTTATGGCCATTGACTATCCAAAGTAACTGGCCCAAAGTTTAAGATGGGCTAGATTTTGGAGCCATCCAAATTTATAGGTTGCATGTATACATCAAGATGATGGGCACATGATATGCTAGCATACCCACCCCATATTCTGTTATCAGCTTGTTTACTGTCACTTCCCCATCATATTTCTATATAGATCCGAAGCTATATAACAATTCATTATATTGTACTTCCTCCGTCCCAAATGGAGTACCATTTCCTTTTCTACCTATCTAAAAATGAGACCTTCCTTTTGAAAATAGACTAAAAAGATACATATGTTTCAAGTTTATTCTTAATAAAAGTGTTTAAATTTTCTTTTATTTAGTATCAATATTGTTATCGAAATTGACTCAGGTAATTTGATTAGGAATTTGGTAAATTTTCTTAAATTGCATGGTGTTACATGATAGGACTCTTATTTTGGGGATGCAGAGAATATATAACTATATAAGTGATAAAGCTCATGCCTTCTGTAGGGATTTGTAAAATTCTTAGCATTAACTGCTAGTTTGTTTAGAGATTGGAGGGCTGCATTTTTTTAAGTGCACTTTTTTTGAATTTTGTTTTCTTTAGTCCGTTGAGGGTGCAATTCTTGTTCCCCTTTTATTGTATCCTTTCTTTTCTTTCAATAATTTTTTTCTTTTATCAAAAAAATGAAAATAACTAAACTGCTAGTTTTAAAATTGCTTAAAACATAATAATTATCCCTCTCCAAGAAAAGGAAAAGAAGAATATGATAATTAATCTTTTATATGTTACTGGGCTATAGAGGTTTTATTGTATTTTTTCTTCGATATTCCTTATTGTTTCACGGCCAGAGTTTAAAGCCTTGTTCTTTGGTATTTTGCTCTACTATAGGTCTCAATCGAGTATTAGGTATGACGGATTACCTCTTAGAATTATTCAAGAATCTGGGTCTCCTTAGCATGCGAAACTGATTTACCTCCTTTTTGATTTTTCATACTCCTTGGGATGGATACACAATTCACGAATCTTGAAGCTGAAAATGTTGGCTTTACAATTCATCATTCTGGGAAGCTTTAGGTCACACGACTCAATTAAACTACTATTGTATTCAGTCGTTCTTCTTATATTAATGATAGTGAGGTCGAAAATTTATTAGTCATCAAGCTTACTTCTACTCTAATGATAAAAAGTAAAATAAAATTCTTCCATACATTTAATTCTACATAAAACTACCTTCCACTTACTTTTTTTTGACTTTTTCTACAAAAATTATATACTGCACCCTTTAATTCTTGCAAATGCTAATTTCGACACGAATTTGAAGTCTTTAAAATGAAACATTCAGAGATGATATATTCTAATATATTTATTTTCTAAATCATTATTTAGCATTTAAAGTGCTATTAAAAAAGAACTATTAGAAATATTATTTCTTACTGTCACTGGTACATCTTAAAATTCGTGCAACACATAATTTTGAACGTGACTCGAACTGGAAGGGATTGGAGTAATATGCTTTACTCAAGACATGAAAAAGCGCTTCAGCTTTATATATATATATATATATATATATATATATATATATGTATGTATGTATGTATGTATGTATGTGTATGTATGTATGTATGTATATCATATATGTGTGTGAGTGTGTGTACCTTGGTGCTCTTTGCAATGTTAGATGTTATTAGAAATAGATAGGCATCCGCATGTAAAAATATAATAGTTGTGTTCAAATATAGTCAAAGTTCATTTAAAACTTGTGATCACTTGCGTATTAGAGCAAAACATAGAAATTTGTGTCTGTTGTATATTTTGTATGGTTATTGTTATACAATCCTACTTTCTAGTCATAGACATAAAACGCAATACTCCTAAGTTGTGGTTATTAACAACACATAATTCTTATGTAGGACTAGCAATTAGAATCATAAATCATTTTCCATGCAATATACCTATATTTTTCATTCTTATAATTAATACTATAAATCTACAACATGATATTTTCTAGAAACTATTAATTATGAAGTTTAGATTTATTAATTATATTAAGTGGAAAAAGTTGGCTTCTCGTAAAAAATTAATAATTTAAAGATTACAAACTTTAAGAATATCAACTATTAGAGAGTCAACCGTATACGTGTTTACAATTGAAGTTCGATTCATCTACAACCTTGTCTTTACCTTAATTCATAAAATTTCTAATTCTTGTAAGTTTTGTTATTCAAAGTTTCTGTTTTCAAAGTTGAGCCTATTTTTTGGTTATTATTTCTGCATTTTTGTTTTCTATTTACATGTTCAGATTTTGCTCTTGTTGCTCTCTTTGTTTCCTAGATTATTTATAAATGAGTACATGTTTGGTTATCATTTTTGAAAAAAATATATATTCTACTATCAAGTACAAAGAGGTTTTTTGGGATGAAAAGAACATGTTTTTGTTTACTGCCTCCGTTTTCAAAAGAATGTCTTGAGCACATTCCCACAAGTTAAGGCAGTCAAACTAAAGATATGTTTGACATAAATACAATACTTCAACAGTGGGCCCCAGAAGTAAAAGCATTTAGAACAAATATCAACTATTCCTAGTTGTTTTCATGTGATGGAATACTTTTATATGGGGTCCAATTTTTTTTTTATAATTTTTACTTGTGAAAATTGAACATCCATTTATGGACAAAAAAACAAAAAATGTTCTTAAAGATTTTCTGTGGAGGATGGTCTGCCTTTTATTTATTGTTTTCATATTCAGTTTTTGTTCATACTTTTAACATTGTGTACATTTTTGGTTATGATTTTCGGAATAAAAATTCTCTGATATCATGCATTGAAGAGGTTCTTGCAGATGATGGGAAAATATTTTTGTTTTTGTTTACGACCTTTATCCTCAAAAGGATGTCTCAAGTACATTCCCACAATTTAAGGAAGTTTAACTAAAGACATGTTTGAAATGTATACAATACTTTTTCGCTAACAGTGGCCCCCAGAAATAAAAGTGTGTAGAACAATTTTCAGTAATTCCTGTTTTCATGTGATGAAGTCTTTTATATTGGGTCCACAATCTTTATTTCTTGAAAACATCTATTTATTGGCAAAACAAAAATGTACTTGATGCTTTCTTTGGAGGATGGAGGGAGTATTTCATGTTGCATTTCAGTTGTGAAAGTTACTATTTTAATTTTTTTTGCTATTTGAGTTACTGCTATCTTGTGTCTTCTCTATATCCTCATTATTTCTTTATTAATTAATGGATTGCATTTTTCTTATTCTTTGAGCTTGTGTTGGATGATACCTTGATGATGAATTTGGGGTCAATTTCAAGTTAATTTCTTCTATTGGTCTTGTGCTACTAAGGCCATGGTATACCAGTAAGAAGAGATCCTCTTTGTTTTTGTGTGTCCTAAAAGAGGGGAAAAAAAGGTAGAAAAGAAGAAAAGGAGGGTAATGGATGGGGACTTTTTTTTTAATTAATTTTTTTTGAGGGGGGAGGGGATTGCAAGGGTTTTACGTATAAGGAGGACTTTACTGATTATCGAGGGTTCTATGCATAAAAAGGATCAAAATTTTATTAAAAGATAAATAACAGATGTCTCAAAAGTTTCAGCTCTAATATGAGGGACAAAGGAGAGGGAATTGGTAACTATTGAGCAGACTGCAGAGGGTATGACATCTGAAAATCATTATATACCAAAGATCAAAAGTTTTGGTTCAGTTTGTTGTCTTAGTCTGCTTTAGGTTGTTTCTTTCATCTTCTTTTGTCTCATTCGTTCTCTTTTCTTAAGCTTGCTTTTCTTTTGGCTAAATGAGGTGTACAAGGTTCTATTGTGCATTTTGTGGAATTTTTTGGGGAGAATTTTCCATAGGGACTTGGTGTAGTTATTTTTTGAGAGTTTCCTTGTATAGGGTGGATTTCGGTGTGTGCACAAGAATAGATGTGCCTTTTATTTCCATATGCTTTTGTATACTTTGGGTGTACCAGCTCCACCCCCTTTTTGGCACTTTTTAGTGAATTATTTATCTATCAAATTTATTTTGACAACACCAAGATGGAATTTTGATTAGCTGTTTTGAATCGTTTGTTCCTTGATGCGAAGACCTGAGAATCTAGTCTAGTAGTATGGTTGTTGATTCTTTTTCATTCTAAGACTTTTCCTAAATAATTTCCCCTTCCACAGGGATATCAAATGTGCTGATATATTGGTGGACAGCGGTGAACCTGTGAAACTTGCGAATATTGGGCTGGCAAAGGTTACTTACTTTTTCAGAATCATAATTTATGTGTATTTATGTTATTGCTCTTATATGCTAAAGTACATGTTCTCTCTTTCTCAGGCAACCACATTGGATATCTTAAATCTTTCAAAGGGACTGCATTCTGGATGGCTGCAGAGGTTTGCCTCCGTTTCCTCTAAAATTTACAAGTCTTGCATTATTAGCTCTTTAAAAAAATGAAAATAAAGGAAGAGAAAAAAGAAATGCCCTGTCGAAGCAATAACCAACCATCAATAATTAGAGAAGTATCTTATAATATGAAGTCATTAATTAATCCAATTATAAGTCTTTGGCTATGTTGATATGCATCTGTCAGTCGCATTGGCTTGGCTACATCTTTCAGATGTAAGTATTAGCTTTGGCTATGTTGGATTTATTATTTACCATTTTTCTTTGTCCAATTGGAATTATGTGGTTTTCTATATTCGCAATTTTGCCCTTTGGGCATGTGTTTTACACTTTAACTGGTGGTTGAACGTTTTATTTTGTTTACCTTTGTGGAACTTTATGTCTATTTTTCTGGATAGAACTTTGTTTGTATATTATTAACGATTTTTTGTTCTGCTCAACATAATCAAACAGTATGCACTCTTGTGCTGACAGCTCTTTATTGTGCACCATTTAGCTATCCATTTGTTTCTATTACCAGTGTAAGTTCTCACTTTTTACCATCATCTTTCTGTACCAACACTTGATAAGTATTAAGGGGAACCTACATGGTGTGTGACATTTTCATATGGTTTCTTTTCTATTTCATTAATAGTGGAGATTCGTCCTAAAGAAATGGAGTCATTCAGCAAATTTAAAATACTTCATTATGAGTCAAATTATCGAAGTAAATTCCTCAGGCATTTTTTGTATGGGGTTTTGTTCATCAATTGGAGTGTTTTGATTAAGATTAATCTTCCTGTCATGACAGATGCATGTACTGGTTAGGATTGCCAGGGGTAAACCTCTTCCATGGGCAATTCCTTGTCACAAAATTCCCACGGTTTTATCCACAAATTATTAAAGTTAATACAGCTAATAGACCTCCAACTGGACCATCTATATGTGAAGATGCCTCTATCAACCTTTCCGAGCCTTGCATCTACACACTAGGTTGGAATTCGGTCGTAAAGCATTTTTTCATCCTTACATGGTCGCACAAATTGAGGTGACATTATACACTTGTATGAATTAGTTTCAAGCGTAAAATGTAATGTGTCAATTTTCACATTATTCATGTGGTAGATGGCAAAGGCTGCAGGAGCTAAGCGGTTTTGGATGAAGATGCCTGTATAACATATTATTATGGTAAACTACATAATCGTATTGTACATTTAGGATTGGTTCATTGAATCTTCAATTTCTCACCTTACTATCACTTATATTAGTAGTAATATACCTGATGCAACTTTTCATTGTACCTGTCTAATGTACTACCCTATCTTACGAAAGATGGAATACCCACTGCTATGTATCTTAAACAAATTTTTTGTGCAAATACTTTATCGTATAAGATCATACAGTAAGATGGCTGATTGGTCACTCTTGGTGCGATGTTTGTCTCTCTTTTGCACTACCTATATTTAGCTGCATAATTTGAAGAACTGGTTAATACTCTTGTTACTAGTATAATATCTTCACTCCTGTTGCTTTTATACCTCATTGCATGATGCCGGCTTATTTTTTCTCATTTTCATTTAGTCTTGTTTTAGTAAAACTCTTGCTGGAATTTAACTGGGCATTCTTCATACAGATGTACAGAGATGTTTGTATTTGCATGAACTTTCAAATGGCGAAAGAACTGGGTATTGAACGAGAACACAGAGCATCTGTTTATTAGGATCACCTGATAAGAAATTTCGGGATTGGAGAGCAAGCTGGTTGCTAACACCATCTTCTTGGTTGAACTTGGCTGTATAATTTGTTCTAAAGTGTATTATATAGCTCGAGTTGGATTCGGCCTTTTCTTATGATTTTTTGTACTAGTAAATTGTATATATATCAAGTGATCTGAATATAGCTTAGTTCTTAAAAGAAAAACACAAGATTCCACAAGGTTGTAAGTTGTAATGATAGGGTGTTTATTTTCTTGATGTCGATGATTCCAGCACTGTTATGAACTTGTGTGCATGTCATTTTTACTTTTATTTATGAGGCAAGAAAACGGTGAAAATCTTAAGGCTGCGTTTGGATCATTGATTTGAAATGAATCAATTTGTAATTGATTTAGCTTAATTTTGAAAAATAGATGCATACAACAACATATTTGTAGATTTAAACAAAACAAAATCGATCGGATTAAGCTACAAGTGATTGTTAAATTCTTAAAAATAGGGGTTCTAGATTCTTGGAAAACATATATATATATATGTGTGCGCGCGCGCGCGCGTGGAATGATTCATCATATTATTATGTATTTGTTTTGGATCAAAAATGAGCATACATTATCTCTATTTATCGCTCAATATAGGAACTAAATATAGGAACTAACAGTCAAGATTAATTAACGTCAATTACTAATGTCGGGTTATGTCCGCTACTAATAGTAGCGGATGACAGTTGTGGTGTGAAGTTTTGAATTTTAATTTCGGTGGATGATTCTTATATTGAGTTGTATGTCTATTTTGGATTTATAATAAATACATAATATTGTTATGTATATATATACATAATATATATTCTTCCTTTTTTTTATAGTTTCGTTTAGCATAGTTTTATCTTCTAGAATCCATTCGAATTGCCTAGCGGAGCTTTAAAGGTATAGATTAAATTCAAGTTTAACTCGTCTTGGTCTAGTGTTAAAGGTCAAAACTTAGGGAGATAAATGTCGCACTAAAAAAACAATTCAAGGTTGTTTATTTAGAATAAAAGGTTAAGTCAACCCTTAAAAAATAAATTTTAACTTTCATAGATATTATAAAACTTACAACTTCTTTGGCAACTACACGTCAAAGTTGAAAAATTATTAAAAATTAATTATATTCTTGAAAGTTATATATATATATATATATGACACTCGATTCATAGTTAACGTTGTAAATAATAGTTTATCCTTACAATACATCATGACCATTCATCCAATGATCTAACGGTTTAACAGAAGTCCCGTCTCAGTTTAGTTTTCAGTATTTATCAAAATACCCCTCGTTTACAATTCATCCGTCCGCCATATTAAACTGCAGACGCTAAATATAAAAAAAAATTAGCATCCACAATATTAAACTGCGGAGCCTTATGGTACCAACAAATAAATTGAAGTAATTCATCTTTAAAACTAATTATGTGTTTGGTTACATTTTTTTTATATAAAAAATAAAATCCTCTTCTATATATATTGTGTATGTATATATGAAGAGCTTCTTGCATGCAGATGATATATATATATATAGAAACATGTACTCGATCGCTTTATTAATTAATTTCATCATTATTTTGATAAGCACTTCCTTTGATCTACATTACATAACGCTGCTCAGTTGCAGATCAGGAAACATCCATCTCAACAGACGATATATGGAGCACAAAAAACAGAAATCTAATAAAAGTTGAAGAAAAAAACATAGAAACAGTGAAAATAAAGTCCAGATCTAGAGAGATCATGCATAGGAAAGTTGATGCACATCATCTCTTGACCGTCCTTTCACGTACGTCCACCTGATCAGTTAGCTGCATAAAATTAGAATATATATATATATATATATATACATAAAATAATAAACTAACTAAAAATCAGATGCAGAAGTAATTATATATTACGGGCAGGGAAAGCGAAGGGAGGGAGGTTGCACTGAGAAGGAATTTGAGAATAGATCCTGATAGTGTTGCAAATGCACTCATGGCTTATATATGGAATTGAAGGCAGAACAGAAGTCAGAGCAAGGCTTTACTGTTAGTTGCACCAGGCACCACAAAAGGTGCACACACGTTGAGGTTCCCGAGATCAGCTGAGCAACTACGTCCCTGTGCCTCAACTTGTTCCGTTTGGATCACAGTTAGCGCAACCATCACAGTAACAAGAAGGAATGTGGCTCGGGAGCTGATCGGAGAAACAATAAGTGACTTGGTTGTCGTGGTGGCTGCCATTTTAATTTTCTGCAATTTTAATGCCTTGTTGATGATCATCTGTATTGCAGTTGTTTCAGTTGTTCTACTTATACATGCATGTGAAAGGATTAGTACAAGATGACTCATCTAATTCAAGTTTTGGTCCAAGTAGGTATTGCATGAAAAATTGCTTGGTTTGGGATGACATTTTGTTTTTTAATTCCTCTTGCAGTTAATTCTTTGGTAATCTATATAATAAAATAGTCTTTGGTAATCTATATAATAAAATAGAACTCATTTTAAATCTTTCATTTGACAAACCACAAGCACGGTTCAGATTCATTCTAACTTAATTCTTCCAACTTAATCTAAAGGCTCATATTTCTTCCCCCCAAATCAAATTCACTCATACACCATACTATCTCTCATGTTGACACACAAAATCTTTCTCCCTCCTATCTTCTTCACACACAAACAAATAATAATAATAATCATAATAATTATTATTATAATTATTATTATATTATCTATATAATAAAACAGAACACATTTTGAATCTTTCATTTGACAAACCAAAAGAACGGTTCAGATTTCATCTCAATTCTTCCAACTTAATCTAAATGCTCACATTTCATCTCACACTAAAAAATTTCGCCCAAATCAAATTCACCCCTGAAAATTCTCGTCCAAATCAAATAACAATAATAATAACAATAATGATAATAATAATAATAGTAATAGTAATAAAAATAGAAATAATAATAACACTAATAATAATTATAATTATAATAATAATGATAATAATAATAGTAATAATAATAATAATAAATATAATAATAGTAATAATTTTAATAATAATAATTTATTACAATAATTATAATTATAATAATAATAATAGTAATAATAATAATAGTAATAAAATTATAATAATATTAATATTAATAACAAAAATAATTATAATAATAATTATTATAATAGTAATAATAATTATAATAGTAATTATTATTATTATTATTATTATAACTATAATAGTAATAATAATAATAATAATAATAATAATTGTTATTATGTTATTATAATTGTTATTATGGTGGTGTGGTGAATTATGAAAATTGTTATTGATGATTTTTAAGTTTTGTAAACAGGTTTAGATTTTTTTGGATATCTATTTTTAAAGAAAAAATAATTATTGTGGAGGTTTGGTGAATTATGATAATTGTTATATCTGATTGTATGTTATTTTAGGTTGTAAAAAATCTTTAGATAATGTAGTATTTTTTTTACGTTGTGCCTTTAGACACGGATAATTACTAGTAATGAATACATGTAAACAAAACTTTACTTCATTTATATGAATTATTTCTTTTCTCACAATTACTTTTAGGATATCATTTAATTGTCTTTCAATTTTTTTCTCATCTTAATCAATGTAACATTTTTTGAAAGGGGAGAAATTATTTTCACATATAATTTTGATATTTTTATAAAAAAAATAGAGTGAATTCCACCTTTATGTATGAAAAATATTTTATGTAATTTTAATACTTTCACATAATTTTCTCTCGGTATTGAATAATAAATTAAAGTGAGCTCATTCTTAATTTTTACCTATTCACATTTACTATCCACGTATTTTGTCGTCTTATATATCAAGACTTTTAATTTAATTTTGAATTCTCCTTTACAACTAACTTCCAAGAATTGGCTCACTAAGATCATAAAGTTTAACTAGAGTGGATATATTGAAATGGGTTTTCTTCTACATATAGCTTAGATGTAACGCCCCCAAAATTAGGTATACATCACCCATCTTGAGTCGTCAGATACATGGTACATAATTCAAATACAACTTACTAATACAACTGTCTGTACAATACGACAAAACATAACTGTGAATTTGAATACAATTATTGTCTACTAGAGATTATACAAACTCAAAAAGAGTCCTCATTACAATTATTAATACATTATTTCACAGAATAATGATGACTACTAATGCTATCCTCTGGACCGTCACTCCGTTTTTCGACTAGTCCCTGCTATGTTCTCATTTCCTGAAGAGAACAGTGAAAGAAATGGTGAGCTCAACTAGCCCAGTAAGAAATATTATGACTAAGATAATGCAGAATAAATTATCGTTAGCCTTCAACAGTATTAAACTGATAAAATATAACAACATCAAGTTTAACAGCAGCGGATCAAGCAATCCATTAAAAGAGTCAAGTAGAGAATAGAATCTACTATCTTTTATGATTTAAAAAGTTTTTCATCACTTTTATCGCTGAGACTCAGGTTAATAAATAAACCACATCATCCCTGCACTACGGCCAAGGATATTTATTAGGGTCATGACCACAAATTCCATGCACTACGGGCCAAGGACATTTATGTATTCATCAATGGTCATGATCATGCCAACAACTGTCCATCAATGCACTACGACCAATGATGACTTTTACCACATCATTTGTAATATTACGGTTATGATTACACCGAATAATCCCTGGTCATAATCATACCAAGTCCATCTATGCACTACAGGCCACAGATGACTTTAAAAAAATATAAACATGAGGATGATGACAATGATATAAGAATTCAATAAAACAAGTTCAAGAATTAATTTGTCCAGGAACCAATAACGTCCAAATTGTCAACATGATACTTCTGTGTAGAGTAAAATTCAAGAATGCTCAGAAGAATATTTCCACAAAAAATACTGGATGAAGCGTAAATATCAAGGATATTCCACTAATTTCATGGAGTATAGAAGTCAAAATTTTAACCAACTGAGTATAATAACGAATGGAATAACAAAAGAAATCATCATGCATGCGGTACTTCGCATAGACAAGTTATTCCAACAGAATAATAATAACGGAATCAAGTCAGGTGAAATTCACACCGACAGGATGTTCCAAGAGAATAATAAGTGCGGAATAATAAATAATGGAACCAGGTCCGGTGTAAAACACACAGACAGGATATTCTGACAAAATAATAAAGACGGAATAATAAAGACGGAACCAGGTCCGACGTAAAGCACATACATGATATTCCAACAGAATGACTGAATAATTAAAACGGAACCAGGTCCGGCGTATAGCACAGACAGAATATTCCAACAGAATAATAAAGACAGAATAATAGAAGAATGTCACCAAGTATAGGGTATTCTGCGTATACAGGTTATTTCAACAGAATAATAAGAAATGGAATAACAACAGTTCTCTTCATGAATATAAAAGAATAATATCCCTTACCGTAACAGAAACTGGATATAGGAAAAGAAAAGTTAAGTAGCAAAAAGCTTTTCTTCTATCTCTCTATAGTTTCTCTCTAGAGTTCAATGAATTCGTAAGAAAATAATGAAAGAATGAGCTTCTATTTATAGGAAAATGGAATGCATAGTAATTAATCCATGAACGGTCCAGATTGATTTACTTTAATCTGACGGTCCATATTTAAAAAAAATCTTTTAAATAAAAAATAATATATTCTATTTATATAAAAAGATTTTTACTATGCAAACACTATGCAACACTATGCAGAATACTATACAACACTATGCATAATAAAATATAATATATTTTATTTATAGAATAACTTTAATAAAGTATTATGTTTTATATAAAAAGATGTTTCTGTTTTATTACGTTAATAATACGAATAAAACAAAACGTCATCATCACTATAATAATTCATATTATTAATCGACAATAATTGAATCAAACTGAACGACTTCTCACATAAATATCAATAATCAATACCGTGTGCTACTATGCAATAACGCGTATTACTGTACTTTTACTACCTAGTAGTTCAACAGTATCAACGGTAAAACTTCCGCCGCTATTTTCAATAAAATATTTTTGTTGTTTTCTCAATCCGACAATAATTCCGTTGTGGGGTCCACCAATAATTGTACCGTCGTACGAATATTTTCCGACATAAAGAATATTCCCTGACCAATTGAATATAATATAACAAGTTGTATACTTTACAAAATTTATAAATACTACCCACAACTATAATATTATATCAAATTCACACCATAATATTAAAAAATTATTTCGAGAAAATTAATTCTTTATTCATAAAATCTGGGATTTCACATAAAGGCCAAACATGGATACAATAAAAACTAGTAACCATAATAGACATCATGGACAAAAAGAAAAAAAATTCATTTTTCGGTGAATAGTGCCATATTCGTGAATAGTGTCGTATACGTGAATAGTGCCGTATACATGAATAGTAACCCCGACACAAAAATTTCTAAATTTGATTAAAAGTTCAGATCAATACTTCGGCATAATGATATTGAAAGAAATAATATCATATATTAAGAAAATTACATCCCTTACCTCAAAATAACTGTACATCTGATCGAAATATCGGATAGAAAGCCGAAGGAAACTTGTACCGAACAACAACTCTCAAAGTATCTAAATACTCACAAAAATACGCTTGACAATATAGAGAGAAAGAAAATTTATTTCTAGTGTGATTTTCAATTCTAACATAAGCGTCTATTTATAGGAAAATGCTAGAACGCCATAGGAGAGTAAAATAATAAAATAATATTATTTATATCAAATCTTCCACGCACACCCTTGAAAAAATTCAAGCATGCCATTTTGGAAGAGAAAAATAGCAGCCCACTTGTTTTCAAATAAAAGTGGGTCCCTCAACGTTTTTAACGTAGATCTCCAGTCCCTCAAATAAATTCATAGAAAATAGCCCGTTATTTTTATAAAAATAACGTATAAATTTGTAGATAAAAATTATTTTATTTTTCAAAACTTCAATAATTCATAGAAAATAGCCCGTTTATCAGAAAAATACGAATTTTATGTCCATTCTGCCTGAAATCGAATTCTCTACAACTTTGCAGCTTTGAGTTTTTCCAAATTCCAAACCAAAAATATCCGAAATTCATAAACGGATAATTTTTAATTCCTCCATTCTGACAAAATATTGATAAAATAACTCAGTATTAATTCCTTCATTTATAACCACATAAATAAATCCATCATTTATATTCATATCAAATAAATATTTTCTTATCATATAAATCAATAATTAATTATTCACAAATAATATTACAGAATCACAATTATGATAACCAGGCCGTTCCTAGAAAAGAGAGGGATTTCCAATAAGGATTTCTCCTTACAGGCACGCAATTAGGTGACCAAACCTCTCCCCAGACAGAACTTTCTAGACATTGCCAATATTGTTATCTAATAATATTATTCAAATAATATGAATTATTGATCTAATAATGGAAAATACTGTGCAGTGATACTTATTGAAACAACAATAATATAAAATATCAACGCAACAATTATTGAATCAATAAAATATTGAACAGTAACTACTGCAACAATTATTGAGTAGTGCCTTCTTACGTACGAATCAATAATTCAATAATACTGTACAATACCGTGTGCTACTGTGCAACCACGCGTATTACTGTATTTTAACCACCAGGTATTCCAACAGTGTTAACGGTAACAACTACGCTGTTATTTATAAAAACTCATACTTTGTCGTTTTCTTCATCCGACAGTTATTCTGTTATGAGCCCCACGAATGGCTGTGTCGTCGTACGAATATTCCTTGACAAAAAGAATATTCCACGACCAAAAGAACATTTCCCGACAAAAATGAATATTTTATAACCACTTGCTTATTTTGTAAAATTTGCATATTTCACCCATAACCAAAGCATTATATCAAATTAACCCATATTAATTTAGAATAATGAATAGAGAAAATTTTAATTTTATTTATTAGAAGTTGGGGTCTTACAACCTCCCCTCCTTATAAAATTTCGTCCTCAAAATTGACGTACGTACCTGGTGTTTCGAACAGGTAAGGGTACCTCGCTTTCATTTCTGATTCCATCTCTCAGGTCATTTCCTCAATAGCATTGTTCCTCCACAAAACCTTGACTTGTGGTATATCCTTGGTGCGTAGGACATGCTCTTTCATATCCAATATCTTAATAAGTACCTCCTCGTACGTTAAATCTTCGGCTATCTCGTCTGGTTCTAACTCAATAATGTGATTCGGGTCTTTCACATATTTACGAAACATAGATATATGAAAAATATTATGAACACGAGACATGTTTGGATGTAATGCGAGTCTATAGGCTACATTTCCTATCCGGTCAAGAATCTCAAATGGACCAACAAATCTTGGATTGAGTTTTCCTCTCTTTTCAAATCTTGTAACTCCCTTCCATGTATCAACACGTAACAGTACATGATCTCCAATATTAAATTTCACGTCCTTTCTATGAAGATCAACATAACTCTTTTGTCGATCTTGTGAGGTTTAAATACGTTGTCGAATCATTTGGATCTTTTCTGTAGTCATGGGTACTAATTCTGGTCCCAACAACGTTGCTTCTCCCACCTCGTCCCAGCATACTGGAGAATGACACTTTCGTCCATACAACGCCTCGAATGGAGCCATGCCTATATTTGCTTGATAACTATTGTTGTAGGAGAATTCCATCAGTGGCAAGTACTTATCCCAACTTCCTTTGAAATCTAGGACACAAAGTCTTAATAGATCTTCAAGTGTTTGAATAGTCCTTTCCGATTGCCCG
Organism: Panax japonicus; assembly: GCA_020205505.1. Classification (NCBI taxonomy): domain Eukaryota; kingdom Viridiplantae; phylum Streptophyta; class Magnoliopsida; order Apiales; family Araliaceae; genus Panax; species Panax japonicus. The sequence continues at coordinate 63,844,094 of CM035099.1, read as the reverse complement.
TCCGTTTGAGAATGGTATGCTGAACTGAATCGTAAATCTGTGCCCATAGCTTTCTGTAGGCTAACCCAAAATCTTGAAGTGAATCTTGGGTCACGATCCGAAACTATGGATATTGGCATGCCATGCAATCTCACAATCTTATTCACGTAAATACGAGTAAGACGTTCAAGGGAATAAGTCTCACGTATTGGCAAGAAATGAGCAGACTTGGTTAATCTATCAACAATAACCCAAATCACATCTATGCCTTGAGAAACTTTGGGAAGACCCGTAACGAAATCTATGGTAATGTGTTCCCACTTCCATTTCGGAATCTCAAGTGGTTGCAATGGACCTTTTGACACTTGATGCTCCGCCTTTACTCGTTGATGTTGCCTCTTTTATAGTTCTAATAAAAGACCTCTAACTCATGCAAACATACATGTGTCAACAAATAATACAGAGTAAGTAGAGTATCGATCCCATAGAGAAAGTTGTTAAACTTAAACAATTATGCATTAATTAACTCACTGTACTTATATGCCTAGACTGATGACTAAAATTGTTGAATTAAACTAATTATAACTACCAACTAAAAATAAGAATGCAACTGGAATAAATATAATATGGAAATGATGGGACCCTAACTTCATTTAATATTTCATCCAATCGCCATTATCATGCAAGAAGTGTTCACATATCACAGGAAAATAGCGAAGAGCACAGAGAGAGTTATAACCATTTTTCAATGCACTATAACCTACTTACACAGTATCTACAGATGTTAGACTCTATGTAATCACCAATACAATCACAATCATCATATGTCTATGCGAAATTGCAATCCTATTGATTTTAAGCTCAAGCCCTTACTCTAGCTCACAAGGTGAAATAATATATGTCTATCTGGTTCACAAAACATGCAAGTCATTACAATAACCTCATATTCGCATGCTATCATGATTACAATCCATATTTATATGTTCATTGTCAATCCCATACAAATATTGAGACGAATGGTGATCAAGCATTCATACATGTAAAACAATCACGACAGATATTCCAAATGATATGCATAACAAATCTAACATTTAGATGTACAACCAAACTACATATTAAAATCCGTTAGAATCCCATAATGGAGTTTAGTTCATGCCTGAACCAAAAGCCATTATGGGATCAACGTTAAATATGATCAATAAACAAATAATTGAAGTAAGAAAGATAGAACGATCAAACCCAATCGCTGAATAAAAATCAATGATCAACTATTAAATCCTCAAAAAATCCAATAGATAATAATCAAAATCCACGGTGACAGAGAATTCCAAGAAGAAGTAGAGAAGTAGACGTTATGGCCTTGTTCTACGTTGGAACCTCTCCCAAGGTGTAAACCCTAGTTTTTAAGATAAAGAATACGTAAAAGTGATCAAGTCTACGTCTGACACCAGTCAGAATCGTTTAAAAACCAATTATACATCATTTAATTAAGAATTAAAAATAAAATAAAATTACAGCATCAGCATCGCGCGCCTCTATAGCTTCTCTGTCTCGCGGCCGCGAGACTTGCAGTGAGTTATGTCCAGTCCAGCCAGCTTCTCACGCGGGTGCGCGTCTCTTCCCTCGCGGTCGGTCAACTTGCAGAAGGTTCTCATTGTTTATCCCTGTACTCACGCGGGCGCGCGAGTCTAAACTTGTCCTGCCGCGCGGCTTGTATTGCAGGTTCTGGTTTTGCTGCTGCTGCTGCTTGTTCATCCTCTTACTTGATTAGTTTCCATGTTTCATCACACCTCCATGCCATGCACATCCTCACCTTGTGACTAGCCTTCACACATCCATTAGCTTCGTGCCTCTAATACCACCGAAATTAAGCCAATTCCTGCACTTATTCACCAAAAGGAGTTTTAGGTAAATGCAATGCAAAATAACGTGAAATGCAACTAAAGCACACTAAAATGTACTTGAGATGGGCACAATTCGCATGGATTTGTATGCAATAAGTAGGTAAAAATACCACTTATCAAATACCCCCAAACTTGAACTGTTGTTTGCCCTCAAGCAATGCATACTAATGAATAATAAAAATGCAACTACAAAAATATACAACTATTCTATGATGTAAATTAGTCTCACATAATCCCTGCCATAACAGAATTTCAGCCCAAATTGCCAAAGTGAATTATCGAGCTCCAAGAATATAATTTCCAACCAAACTATAGACATAATATCATACACTCAGATAATTCATGAATGCTATAGAAATGATGTGTGTGTGTGTGGTGTTCACAAAAACTTGATCTAATCAAAGAATACATATGCTACACTGCTCCAAATAGAAAATTATAGTCTAAATCAAGACTCATGTATACTCATGCAACACAGATTGTTTCAACATATCAACGCAAACTAAGGTTCAACAATGGGCTTATTGCTTTATTTTTACTCACGAGGGCGATTGTAGCACTTTCTCGCGGTGTTTATTGCTATTTTTCTTTTCTTTTTCTCTTGTTATCTTTTTTTTATAGCGAGCGAGTTTTAAGCTCCATCTCACTTTCCATTTGCATTTAAACGAGTGCATTTTACGCTCTATCTCGTCCCAATAACAGGCATGCCCATGTATTCCCAAAGTTTGAATGTCAATGTTTCATATCTACATGTATGTTCCACATATTTCTCTTTTTACAACTACATGTTCTATCAAGCAGTGCAATACACACTTCTTAAACCTACAAGTGATTGTGAACATATTCGTGCATACCGAAAGCATTTAAACGACAACATGAATCTCATCGTGTAAAACAATATATCTAAGTTGTGTTATCGAACATACTCTAGAATTCTTCACAATTCACTATCATCATTGGCTAGGCAAAAATTTCTATTAAGCAAGAATTTGTGCGAGACATGCAACTAAAACATACTATCACAATCCATAATGAATAAAAATTAAAAATTTCTGCAACATTGTATCTAACAAATAAACATGCAAAAATAAACTAAACATGCAAAACAAAATGAAATCTAAACTACTATGCAAGTACTCCAATACCCCCAAACTGAAAGTGTTCAATGTCCTCATTGAATGAAGGTAAAGGGTATAAGAAAAACTCCCATATTGATCGGCTTGACCACCCTCCTCGGGTGTTGAATCTGGTGGTGGATACGGCACGGTTGTCCCAAACTGTGGCCATTCTAGCATTGTTCCTTGTTGTTCGAAGACTTCGGCCAAGGCCCTTGTGAGTCCCGTAGCAAACGTTCCAAAATTGTCATACATGGCGTCGACTTTGTGTTCCAACCTTCCAAGCTGTCGATCGCTAGGAACAGGATGTGCTCGGGTGGAGGGACCTGCTCCATCGGTCTGAGGGGGCTGTTGGGATGGCTCTGCGAATGTGGGTCGTATGATAAATCCCAATCCTCGCGGGTGTGGTTCACCACCCGTCCACTCCTGGAACTTGGTGATTGTGGCATGTGTGATGTCATGGCTCAATTTCTGCCGTTGCTTGTCATTCCATGGGACTCCCTATTGGATACAACGTATGGCTGCCACAGACACATGTGGGATACCCCCAGTCATGTTCCCCCACCAATATCGCTGCATTTATTGATAAATGATGTGGCCGACGTCCATATACTTTCGTTTGATAATACCCTATAAAATGATTGCTTGCTCCGTGGTTACTACAAGCTTGTGAGTTGACAGAATTAATTTTGTGCATATAAACAGATGTCATGCTTGGGCATAACGATTCAAGGTGGAAGCTGGAAACGATTTAGGCTCAGTTGTCCCAGCCGTATAGTTCCATTTGATTTCCAGGATGCACAATTCTGAAATCACTACGTCCAAGTCCGTCATCAAATGTGCACCTATAACCCAATTTGCAGACCCAGACGATGGTGTATCAGTTATTCCATACACTGCTCGGATGGCTGAGGGATGGAATCCACTTGCACTTGTCGAACGAATGTTATTCCTTGCATATCCATCTCCTTTGTATTCGCGTAGAACTCCTGAACAACTCCCACTAGAATAGGCATAGGCGTTGCAGCTAGGCTAACCTAACTTCTTTCTCGGAGCATATTCCATAGCTGTCCATTTTTCTTGGTAGGTTTAAATCCGCGTTCCTTCACAAACGATTTAGATAGGAGGTTATAATAATCGTGTTGAGTTTCTCGGCTGAGAAATTTTCTGCTTTCCATGATATCGTCATCGTGATCACTGGATGAGGAGTCAGAGGATGAAGAGATGGAGATAGAATGTCTTCTTTTTGGACCCATGAGCCAATGACAAGTAAAGAACTTTAAAGCTTTGCGACAGTGGCGAGTACCCTCAAACTTACTTGGGTACAACCCAGCAGAATAAACCCCAGAATGAATCCAATGAAGAGGGTTATGGTATGAGTTGTGATGGTTGGTGAGGAGACTTCTTATTATGGGAGAAGAGAGAAGGAATCTTATAATAGGTACGTAAGAAGCCGAGTAGACCACGGATTGGATTTTAACTTAAAAAGAAATTTCCCTACTTGGTGTTGCGCGCGGCCGCGCGATTCTGTAAAGTATGTCTTTGCACGGGCGCGCGAGGGTACTAAAAGACACTGATAGTTATGCGGCCTCGAGATTGCATATGTTGTGGCAGGCGCGGCCGCGCGATGCACTCCCTGATCTGCAGTACTGGAATTTTCCAATCAGCAAATTGGGATGATAGGGATTCAAAGCACCTACAAGGATATGAATGCACCACATATTATGTATCAAGCAAAAATAGAATGAATCTAACTACTAATCTGCTAAAAAATTGAAAAGAAATTAGAGGTGATATTAATGGGTTGCCTCCCATCCAGCGCTAAGTTATAGTCAATTAGCTTGACTGTCTCTGAATCTCACGTTGACGCAAGAATTGAGGTGACGTTCTGTCTGTCCACCTCGCCACCAAAGTAATGCTTCAACCGCTGGCCATTTACCTTAAAGGGTTTGTTCGGGTGCTGATCATATACTTCAATTGCACCGTTCGAAAAGACAGTCTTCACTGTAAATGGACTCGACCATCGTGATTTTAGATTTTCAGGAAAAAGTTTAAGTCTGGAATTATAGAGCAAAACCCTTTGTCCCGGTTCAAATGTTCTTTCCATGATCTTACGGTCATGCCATATCTTCACTTTCTCCTTATACAACTTTACGTTCTCATACGCCTGTAATCTAAATTCATCTAACTCATTAAGCTGAAGTAGTCGTTTCTCCCCTGCAGATGTCAAATCGAGGTTGAGCTTCCTTATTGCCCAATATGCCTTATGCTTTATTTCCATAGGGAGGTGGCAGGCTTTGCCATACACAAGTTGAAAGGGTGACATACCCAACGGTATTTTGTATGTTGTGCGATAGGCCCATACAATATCGTCTAACTTTAACGACCAGTCTTTCCTTGTTGGATTCATAACTTTTTTCAGGATTCTTTTACTTCTCGATTCGAGACTTCAGCCTGACCATTTGTTTGTAGGTGATAAGTTGTGGCGATACGATGATTCACCCCATACTTAGCCAGTAAGGCTGTAAACTGCCTGTTGCAGAAATGACTGCCTTCGTCACTAATGACAGCCCTCGGAGTCCCAAACCTCGTGAAAATGCTTTTGTGTAGAAATTTAAGGACGACATTGGCATCATTAGTCGGAAGAGCTGCAACTTCAACCCATTTTGAAACGTAATCTATTGCGAGTAAGATGTAGAGATTTCTGCAAGAAGAAACGAAAGGCCCCATGAAATAAATGCCCAATTCATCAAAAATTTCTACTTCAAGGATGGTATTCAATGACATTTCATTTCTTTTAGAGATGTTACCCACTCACTGACATCTGTCACACCGCTGGACAAAACTATATGCGTCCTTGAAGATTGTTGGCCAGTAGAATCCTGCTTGTAGTACCCTACCTGCTGTCCGTTCACCACCATAGTGACCTCAGTCTCGCTATATGGAATACACATACTGTGAGTTTCAATACAAATATTGTCTTCTAGACAATATCCACACCCAAATAAGTCCTCATTACAATTATTCATACACTATTTTACAGAAATAGTGAGGACTGCTAAAAACATCTTTCTAGAACCATCACTCCATACCCCGACTCGATCCTGCTATGTTCTCACCTCCAGATAAGAAAAATGGAACAAAAAAGAAAAAGGGTGAGCTCAACTAGCCCAGTAAAGAATATTATGACTAAGATAATATACAACAAATTATTGTTAGTCCTCAACAGGAAAAAATCTGATAGAATATAATAGACAATAAGTTTTAAATCAATGTTCTGCAGCGAAAACAACAATCCATTAGAAGAGTCAAGTAGAGAATGAGTTCTACTATCTTCTAAGATTTAAAAGTCCATCATCAATATTTTATCCATGTAACAACAATCAATATACATCTTTAATCAAATATTCATCTTTGCATTACAGACCAAAGATATTCATTTATATCACCAGTAGGTCATGTTCATCTCAACACCTGTTCATCTTTTCACTACGGGCCAAAGATATTCATCAATTAATCATTCATCTTTGCACTACAGGCCAAAGATATTCAATAATATCATTATTTAGGACTGAGGATGATGAAAAATATTTTAAAGAAAACGAATCCAGTGAGACAGAAGGACAAATATTAGGGATTCGTATTACAGTTTATCCAAGATCAATAATACTTCATAATAAGCAATTTTGACGCAGAATTCAAAAATAAAGACCAAAACATAGATACAATCAAAGATAGTAACCATAATAGATATCTTGGATAAAAAGAAGAAAAATTCATTTTTCGGTGAATAGTGTTGTATTCGTGAATAATGCCGTATACGTGAATAGTGTCGTATACGTGAATAGTAACCCCGACATAAAAAGTTCCAAATTTGATTAAAAGTTAAGATCAATACTTCAGTATAATGATATTGAAAGAAATAATATCATATATGAAGAAAATAACATCCCTTACCTCAAAATAACGGTACTTCTGATCGGAATATCGGATAGAAAGTTGAAGAAAACTTGTACCGAACAACAACTCTCAAAGTATCTAAATACTCACAAAAATACATTCGACAATATAGAGAGAAAGAAAACTTGTTTTTGGTGTGATTTTCAATTCTAACCTAAGCGTCTATTTATAGAAAAATGCTAGAACGCCATAGGAGACTAAAATAATAAAATAATATTATTTATATCAAATCTTCCACGCACACCCTTGGAAAAATTCAAGCATGCCATTTTGGAAGAGAAAAATAGCAGCCCACATGTTTTCAAATAAAAGTGGGTCCCAACCATAAATTTAATAAACAATTATTTTATTTTTCAAAACTTCAATAATTCATAGAAAATAGTCTGTTTATCAGAAAAATACGAATTTTATGTCCATTCTGCCTGAAATCGAATTCTCTACAATTTTTTAGCTTTAAGTTTTTCCAAATTTCAAACCAAAAATATCCGAAATTCACAAACGGATGATTTTTAATTCTTCCATTCTGATAAAATATTGATAAAACAACTCAACATTAATTCCTTCATTTATAACCACATTAATAAATCCATCATTTATATTCACATCAAATAAATATTTTCTTATCATATAAATTAATAATTAATTATTCATAAATAATATTACAGAATCACAATTATGACAACCAGGCCGTTCCTAGGAAAGAGGGGGCTTTCCAATAAGGATTTCTCCTTATTGGCGCGCAATTAGGTGACAGAACCTCTCATTAGACAGAACTTTCTAGACATTGTCAATAATGTTATCTAATAATATTATTCAAATAATATGAATTATTGATCTAATAATGGGAAATACTGTGCAGTGACAATTATTGAAACAATAATAATATAAAATATCAACGCAGCAATTATTAAATCAATAAAATATTGAACAGTAACTACTGTAATAATTATTGAGTAGTGTCTTCTTACGTACGAATCAATAATTCAACAATACTGTGCAATATCGTGTGTTACTGTGCAACCACGCGTATTACTATATTTTAACCACCAGGTATTTTAACAGTGTTAACGGTAACAACTACGTCGCTATTTATAAAAACTCATACTTTGTCGTTTTCTTCATCCGACAGTTATTCTGTTATGAGCCCCACGAATGACTGTGCCGTCATACGAATATTTCCCGATAAAAAGAATATTCCACGACCAAAAGAATATTCCCCGACAAAAATGAATATTTTATAACCACTTGTTTATTTTATAAAATTTGCACATTTCACCCATAACTAAAGCATTATATGTGAGACCCCAGATTTTATGAATAAATATTTAATTTTTTCGAAATATTTTTAATATTATGGTGTGAATTTGATATAATGTTATAGTTGGGGGTAATACTTATAAATTTTGCAAAGTATGCAAGTTGTTATATTATATTCGATTGGTCATGGAATATTCTTTGTGTCGGGGAATATTCGTACGACGACACAATCATTGGTGGTCTCCACAACGGAATTATTGTCGGATTGAGAAAACGACAAAAATATTTTTATAAAAATAACGGTGGAAGTTTTATCGTTAATACTGTTGAACTACTCGGTAGTAAAAGTACAGTAATACGCGTGGTTGCATAGTAGCACACGGTATTGATTATTAATGCTTACGTGAGAAGGCATCCAGTTTTGTTCAATTATTGCTATAGTAATTGTTGCATAATATCTCACGTTATTTGATTCAATTATTGTCAATATTTTATATATTGTTAAAATCAATAATTGAGACGATAAAGTTATTAATATTATTATTTGCAATATTAACGAGATCTAGAAGTTCTGTCAAGGAGAGGTTTGGTCACCTAATTGCGCGCCAATAGGGAGAAATCCTTATTGGAAAGCCCCCTCTTTCCTGGGAACGACCTGGTCGATTAATATTGTGAATTGTAATAAATATGATGAATTTTGTTAAAATTATTAAGGTGATTTTTATGAAGTTTGCTTATTTTATGGATTTTTATTTACCAATTTTTCAAAATAATCGGTAGAAAATTATTTAAAGGTGGGGCCCACATGTGGGGGACCACATGTGGGGCCCATGTGTTGAAAAATAAATTTTGAAAATGGGGGTGGGAGAGAGATACGTATTGAGGAGGGGGTTATGTATATAAGGTTATGTGTGGGTGTATATATATAATATAATATATATTGTTAGTGGGTTTTGGCGGGGAATGGTATTGTTAAGTGGTATGTGGTGTGTGTTGTGTTTGTAGGGAACATGTGTTGTATATATATATATATATATATATATATATATATATATATTGTGTTCATGCTGATTGTGTACTCATATATATATATATATATATATATATATATATATATATATATATATATATTGCGTTTAAAAAAATTTCCAGAAGAATTGAATTATTGAGTGCTATGATTGTCATTATTATTATATATATTATATTTTATTTAAAAGATTTTGCTTTAAAAATGGACCGTCAGATTAAAGTAAATCAATCTGGACCGTTCTTGAGTTAGTTACTATGCATTCCATTTTTCTATAAATAGAAGTTCATTCCTTCATTATTTCTTACGAATTCACTTAAACTCCAGAGAGAAAAATTATAGAGAAACTATAGAAAATTATTCTGTTACTTCCCTACTCTTACATTCAGTTTCTTTTACGGTAAGGGGTGTTATTCTTTCTTATTCATGAAGAGAACTGTTGTTATTCCATTTTTATTATTCTGTTGGAATAACCTGTATACGCGGTCTACCCTATACTTGGTGACATTCTTCTATGGTTCTGTCTTTATTATTATTCTGTTGGAATATCCTGTTTGTGTGTTTTACACCTGACCTGGTTCCGTCTTTATTATTACTCTGTTAGAATATCCTGTCTGTGTGTTTTACACCGGACCTGGTTCCGTCTTTATTTATTATTCTGTCGGAATATCTTGTCTGTGCGGTTTACGCTGGACCTGATTCTATTATTTATTATTCCACACTTATTATTCTGTTGGAACATCCTGTCGGTGTGAATTTCACCTGACCTGGTTCCGTTATTATTATTCTGTTGGAATAACCTGTCTATGCGAAGTACCGCATGCATGGTGATTTCTTTTGTTATTCCATTCGTTATTATACTCAGTTGGTTAAAATTTTGACTTCTATACTCCATGAAATTAGTGGAATATCCTTGATATTTGCGCTTCATCCAGTATTTTTCATGAAAATATTCTTCTGATAAATCTTGAATTTTACTCTACAAAGCAGTATCATGTTGACAATTTGGACGTTATTAGTTCCTGAATAAATTAATTCATGAACTTGTTTTATTGAATTCTTATATCATTGTCATCATCCTCATGTTTATATTTTTTTTGAAAGTCATTTGTGGCCTGTAGTGCATAGATGGACTTGGTATGATTATGACCAGGGATTATTCGGTGTAATCATGACCGTAATGTTACAAAAGATGTGATAAAAGTCCTCATTGGCCCGTAGTGCATTGTTGGACAGTTGTTGGCATGATCATGACCATTGATGAATACACAAATATCCTTGGCCCGTAATGCATGAAATTTGTGGTCGTGACCCTAATGAATATCCTTGGCCATAGTGCAGAGATGATATGGATTATTTATTAAGCAGAGTCTCAGCGACAAAAGTGATGAAAAACCTTTTAAATCATAAAAGATAGTAGATTTTATTCTCTACTTGACTCTTTTAATGGATTGTTTGTCCGTTGCAGTTAAACTTGATGTTCATTGTATTTTATCAGTTTAACATTGTTGGAGACTAATGATAATTTATTCTGCATTATCTTAGTCATAATATTTCTTGCTGGGCTAGTTGAGCTCACCCTTTCTTTCACTGTTCTCTTCAGGAAATGAGAACGTAGCTGGGACGAGTCGGGGAATGGAGTGTGTGACGCCCCCAAAATTAGGTATACATCACCCATCTTGAGTCGCCAGATACATGGTACAGAATTCAAATACAACTTACTAATACCACTGTCGTGTACAATACGACAAAATATAACTGTGAGTTTGAATACAATTATTGTCTACTAGAGATCATACAAACTCAAAAGGAGTCCTCAATACAATTATTGTCACACTATTTTACAGAATAGTGAGGACTACTAATACTACTCTCTGGTCTATTACTCCGTTCCCCGACTCGTCCCAGCTATATTCTCATTTCCTGAAGAGAACAGTGAAAGAAAGGGTGAGCTCAACTAGCCCAGTAAGAAATATTATGACTAAGATAATGCAGAATAAATTATCATTAGCCTTCAACAGTGTTAAACCGATAAAATATAATAAACATCAAGTTTAACTGCAGCAGAATCAACAATCCATTAAAAGAGTCAAGTAGAAAATAAAATCTACTATCTTTTATGATTTAAAAAGGTTTTTCATCACTGTTTTAGCTGAGACTCAGCTTAATAAATATTCCACATCATCGAATCACCCCTGCATTACGGCCAAGGATATTCTTTAGTATCACGACCACAATTATTCATGCACTACGGCCAAGAATATTTGCGTATTCATTAATGGTCATGATCATGCCAACAACTGTCCATCAATGCACTACGGCAAATGAGACTTTTACCACATCATTTGTAACATTACGGTCATGATTATACCGAATAATCCCTGGTCATAATCATACCAAGTCCATCCATGCTCTACAGGCCACAAATGACTTTCAAAAATATAAATAAGAGGATGATGACAATTTTATAAGAATTCAATAAAACAAGTTCAAGAATTATTTTATCCAGAAATTATTAACGTCCAAATTGTCAACACGATACTGTTTTGTAGAGTAAAATTCAAGAATGATCAGAAGAATATTTCCATGAAAGGATACTGGATGAAGCGCAAATATCTAGGATATTCCACTAATTTCATGGAGTATAGAAGTCAGAATTTTAATCAACTGAGTAATACCAAATACAATAACAAAAGATATCACAATGAATGCGATAGAGACCGCACAAACAGGTTATTTCAGTAGAATAATAATAACGGAACCAGGTCAGGTGAAATTCACACCGACAGGATGTTCCAACAGAATAATAAATACGGAATAGTAAATGATGGAACCAGGTCCGGCGTATAGCACAGACAGGATATTCCGACAGAATAATAAAGACGGAATAATAAAAATGGAACCAGGTCCGACGTATAGCACAGACAGGATATTCCGATAGAATAATAAAGACAGAATAATAGAAGAATGTCACCAAGTATAGGGTAGACCGCGTATACAGGTTATTCCAACAGAATAATAATGAATTGAATAACATAAGTTCTCTTCAAGAAGAAAGAATAACACCCCTTAAGGGTACAACAAATAATATTCCCTACCTTAGAAGAACTAAATATTGGAAAAGTGAAGTAGCAGAATACTTTTCTTCTTTCTCTCTAGAGTTTCAGTGAATTCGTAAGAAATAATGAAGGAATGAGCTTTCTATTTATAGAAAAACTTAGGGTGGCTCTTGGTCTTAACGAAGGGTCAAAATGACTCTTGGTAATATTAAAGAGACAACTACTATTTGTGAAGGGGTAATTAACCCTTGGAACACCGAAGAGGCAGTTAACTCTTGGTAATATTGAAAGGACAACTACTATTGACGAAGATAACTACTATTGACGAAGGTAATTACTATTGAAGAAGGTAATTACTATTGACGAAGGTAAATACTATGGACGAAGGTAATTACTATTTACGAAGGTAATTACTATTTACGAAAGTAATTACTATTTACAAAAGTAATTACTATTTACAAAGGTAATTACTATTTACGAAGGTAATTACTATTTACGAAGATAATTACTATTTACGAAAGAGACTCTTAGATGACGACATATGGCCCCCCATAAATAATTAAACTTATCACCAACGTCTCATAATAGACTCTTTATATACATCAAGGATTGAATAAAAATTACTAGAAATCATTTTATTTTTTAATCAACACATAATTAATCTTTCAACAATTATTAATCATTATAACTTGTCGTCTCAATTATTGTTTAAATAATATAACATATTATACAGATGATACTGTGACAATAATTGAATCAATAATATAAGAGATATGATGCAACAATTACTGTAGCAATAATTGAGTATAGCTGAGTGACTTTTTACGTAAGCATCAATAATCAATACCGTGTGCTACTATGCAACCACGCGTATTACTGTACTTTTACTACCGAGTAGTTCAACAGTTTTAACGGTAACACCTCCGCCGTTATTTTCATAAAGTATTTTTGTTATTTTCTCAATCCGACAATAATTCCGTTGTGGGGTCCACCAATGATTGTGTCGTCGTACGAATATTCCCCGACAAAAAGAATATTTCCCGACCAAACGAATATTTTATAACAACTTGCGTACTTTGCAACATTTATAAATATTACCCACAACTATAACATTATATCAAATCCACACCAAAATTTTCAAAAATATAATTCGAGAAAATTAAATATTTATTCATAAAATTTGGGGTCTCACAAAATGATGGTTCAGATGATAGTATTAGCTAGTAGTCCTCACTATTCTGTTAAATAGTGTGATAATAAATGTAATGAAGACTTATTCTGAGAGTGGATATTGTCTAGAAGACAATATTTGTATTTAAACTCACAGCATATATTTTATCGTATTTTACACGACTGCTGTATTATTAGTTTGTATTTGAATTTTGTACCATGTATTTGGCAACTCAAGATGGGTGATGTATACCTATTTTGGGGGCGTCACATTATATCAAATTAACCCTTATTAACTTAGAATAATGAATAGAGTATAATTTAATTTTATTTATAATAAGTTGGGGTCTTACACTCATTTAAGTGGATAACTCATCAATAATACACATCTTGACATTGTTTTACTACTTTATTTTTAAATTATAAAATTAATATTGACTTATTTTTAAAAAATTATTTTCAAACATATTCAAATTAAAATTGATATAAATTTATTTAATTTATGTCAATATAATTATAAATATTATAAAAGTACTATTAATTATAAATTTATTATTTTCAAAATTTAAATGAATCATATTAAATTTAAATTTAAAAGTATCACAAATTAATTTTTTAAAAGTTAATATTGATCTTATGTATATTTGCAGATACAATCCATTCAATACTCAATTCATAAATTATTTAAAATTTAAAATAAAATAAAAATTATTTTACGGTGAGATACAATTGATAAATTATACTCTCTTTTATAAATTATAAGATTATTATTAATTTGATTTTTTGACTATTAGAACTTTTAAATTTTAAATTTTATTATTTAAAGAATCAATATAAGGAACCAACATTGAGTACATAGTTAATGACACAATAGATTGTAGAATAGGGATAAAATAAAAACACCGTTGTGAATGCTCTAAAATTGAATATGAAACCTACTTTGGTCCCAAGTATTATTAGACAGACGTACCTTAATATTAACTAAACTGATTTCTTTAACAGTATAAAGCTTAAATGAGCTTATTTAGTGAAAGCTATAGGCTATATTGGGCTGAACAATCCGACCCAGGTCCAAGTATTACCTAGCCCAAATTACCTCACTCCCATCCGAATATCTATATAAAAACCCTCTTTCAACTCATCTGTCCCAAAAAATCCCATCGCTCTCCGGAAATTTCTTCCCACCAAATTTCTTCTCTCCAAATCCTCAGACTCCGTTGTTGAGCGAGAAACTTAATTTGGGACCCTCATTTTCTAAGTTCTGAAAATGGGTAAAGACGACGAGGATATGAGAGGAGAAATTGAGGAGAGACTGATCAACGAGGAGTACAAGATTTGGAAGAAAAACACTCCGTTCTTGTACGATTTGGTCATTACACATGCTCTTGAGTGGCCTTCTCTCACCGTCGAATGGCTTCCCGACAGGGATGAGCAGCCGGGTAAGGATTACTCCGTTCAGAAGATGATTCTCGGGACCCACACCTCGGAGGACGAGCCCAATTACCTGATGCTTGCTCAGGTTCAGCTACCGCTCGAAGATGCTGAGAATGATGCCCGCCAGTACGAGGATGACCGGTCGGATGTCGGTGGATTTGGTGCTGCAAACGCCAAGGTTTAATTTTTATAAAACTCTCTTTGCACTACTATAGTTTATGGGTTTTAGGATTTTTGTGGAAATTTTCTGAATTAAGGATTTTTTTGGGTCTAGTTTGAGAAAAAATGAATCTTCATTAGTGGATGCCAAAGAGGTATTTTGGGTCTTTGGTTTGAATCTTGTTCTGCTTTAAAGTATATTTTGTGATAGTTGTGTTAGAGTCGGATGGTAAAAAGTACTTTTTTAGCTGTTAGATTGGTATAATGTTTTGTTGTGAAGTTTGTGATATTGCTTTACTGTCTTCTCACTATCTTGTTGAATTGTTCATATCTATTATCCTTTGTACCAAATTTGGCTAAATTATGCCCTTGTTGCATTTGGTTTAGGATCACAGTTGCCTAATTAGGAAATAGCTGATTTCTTATTAGTGCTCCCAAAAATGAAGTTTTTGCCACCTAAGGCAGCCTCTGTAGCAGTTTTTTTATTCCTGCTAGACTCCAGAAAATGAGAGAGCGAGAAGAGAAGAATTTAGAGAGAAATTGGAATTGATTTCATATATTCGATACCTATTCTCAATACAGACTAAACCTTATATAGGCTACACTACATCTTACCGATATCTTTTAGCAAACAAAATGAATCATAGCCATTCATCCTCTAATAACCAATATCTAATCTCAACCCTCTATTTTCTAAGCTATGTTCTGTTACAATACCCATCCCTTCAAAATCCACCTTGTCCTCAAGGTGGAAGTACATGCAACTTGCTTGACAATGTGGAGCCAATAAGATACCTGTTAACACCAAACCTGTTTACTGTCAAAGTCTGAGTCTTATCACTTCCAAGCATGTCCATGTTTGTCATCTCTTCTATTGTTGTCAATCTTTTTATAAGGACTCCCTGTCGAGGCATGCGATCAGAACCAATGGTTATGGTTACAAACAAAACTGTGGGCATGGCAATTAGAGTTTTTCTACAAAAAAACACAAGAAGATTAAGCACAAGAAGATTGTCAATCCCAGGTCGATACTTTCGGTCTTGGATGGGGAATGGTGCGACAATCACTAAATTCATCCCCACAACAATATAGCATATGCAAAAATTAGTAACTGCGGTTAACACATTTTGAAGGTTTCTGACTTAGTTAGTGCAATCAACAACATGAGCAGCCTTCCCGAAGGTGTGAATCCCAGTGGCAATGACTACAGCTTCAAGAGATTTAATATCATAAAGACCCAACGCCTTAGAGATATCCAAAATTCTTGGGTCTAAGAAATTAGTAGTACCAACTAAAATACAGGGAGGGCTACTATTTATCCACATGTTCAGTCTAATGGGGTTGCTAATGCACCAATTTTAGATTCTCATGAAACCACGTACAACCAATTCATCTCCTTTACTCTGAAGGTGAGTTTTTGTACTTTCACGTTGAAGAATTCCATTTATTCCTGGATCCCAATACAAAAATTGTGTTAACAAGAGTGTTCTGTTTTGATACATTGAGCTTGTGTGCACAACTGAGTCTTCTTTGACTTCTTTAGGATCCTTGGCTACACTCTTTTTATCTTCATCGACATTTTCCAATAGCTCTTCCTTAAGATCATTGCTTAGTAATGGCCACAATACTACATCAATACAATCAACCGTCTTACCAAGGACCCCACTTCGTCCCCTGCCCCAAGACCAAAGTTTATATCCACCATCAGCAACAAAAACAGTATGAGCAGCCCCACGGCCAATTTGAACAGTCCCAGAAAATTTAGTCCCATATAGCTCAGTACATGAAATTAACTGGGGAGAAATAGCGTCCCCTGCATCTCCTATGGTAAAACTGACTTTAGGGCATAAGCCAAAGCTCTTCTCCATTCCCCATGACCAGACATCCCCGGCAGATGAAACTACGTTGGTGTGAAATAAGCCACAATCAACGGAAATCAGGAAAATATTTTTTTGCAATTTTTCCACAGGTTTAGGGTCCAAAGCACTTTGCGTTACTTCATAAACTGCCCAAGGTGATTTGAAGTTAAAGGTTTCAACAAGTGTAGGACTTAACCTGATCTCTTTATAACCCAAGCCTAACTGGCCTTGATGGTTGTTACCCCAAGAATAACATATAAGATCACCACCATTGTGTGTTTCTCCGGCACCTATCTAAGGCCACAATATGCTCATGTCCACATGCCACCTTAACAACAATGTGGCCATGAAAATCCCGAAGGAGTGTAACTGCTGACAAACGAGATTCCCCTTCACTACTGGAGATGTTTTGAGGGCAGTTGCCCCACATCCAGAGAGTCCCAAGATTTTCCATCTCAAGTGACATCATTCCTCCAGCTTTGAGGGAAGAAACCTTCAATGATGTTTCAGTATTTGTTTCAGACCCATCTGTTGTGGAACCAAAAGACTTCAACTCAAGGAACCCCTCAACCAAGTGCGGCACCAAAGAATTCTCTCCTTTGTCGCCAAGTTGGCCATACATATTGTAACCCCAGCTCCAAACTGATCCATCATCTGCAAGAGCTAAACTGTGATAAGCACCATCTTGTTGGGTCGACAATTGGTTTTGATAACCATTTTCCTCTTCAAGATCCGCAATATCAAACCCATTTTTATTGAAAACCCGGATCGCAAAATTAATTTTCTCACATTTTGCAAACATATTGACAGTGCTACTCACAACAGCCTCATCAAATACAAGCTTATTTTCAGAAGGAATACTAACTGGGCTTTTCATATCACCACATATGATTGAAAAATCCTCAACATTCGGAACTACATGAACGCCCTCGAGAAACCTATCCACATTTGTAACCTTACTGTTGTTGTATACTCTATTTCTATCATTGATTTTAAACTATTCACCATGAGTACCAATTCCACTTACTTGTTCAATTTTGATTTTCCTAGCCATGTGGTCAGTACGTGGTTTAATCTCTACAATTCCTTTGGCATTTGGTTGCAACTTGTAACCCAATTTTGGTTCGAGACTTTCTTCAAACACTATAGCCTCATCCCTTTTTGCAGACTCCGTACCAGAAATTGTGAGGGATTGAACATTTTCAACTTGCAATGATTCTAAGAAATCTTCTGGTGGCACCAAATATGAAGTTTTCCAGTGTTTTTATTTTAAGACAGATTTTGTGCTAGATGTTTTGCCTACAACTGCACTTTGAATCATTTCAATACCCATTGAAAGCTTGTGATTATTTTGATCATTATCTATCTTATCATCAGCATTCCAAGCCATAATTTCCATATCCATGGTTTCAGTGTTTCACTTCTGCCATCACTTTACATCAACTGATTTTGATTTGTCACAAAACATAAACAATCCTCATCCTCACAAAACCCAGAAATCAGAACATTCCTCGACAATTTATCTCTTATAGGCATTTCATCAAACACACAATAAGCAACATCCAGAGGTTTTGTTGGTGTTACTTGAGTGGTAGTTTGAATGTGTTGAAGGTCATGAATTGAGGCGGAATGGTGTCGTATGGGACTGAGTTGAGTTGTTTTTGTCTCTAATAACTTTTCCTCATAAAACTTAGCTAAACCAATCGCATGATGTAAATTATAGGGTTGGGCAGTAAGAACTTCACACTGAATTTCATCTTTTAGACCATTAATGAAGCGTCCCATCAGAAAATTTTCACTTAACCCATATATCCTTGTGGCTAACAGTTGGAATTGTACCTCATAAATCATAATTAGCTACCGATGTAGTTTGTACGAGCTTAGAGAATTGTGTGCCTGGATCCTGATATGATGAAGAGCTAAATTGGGTTTGCAACGTTGTTAGGGCACTACCAGCATAGTGAGGACCATCAGTTTCAATCTTCTGCCATCGTTCATCAGCTATGTGGATCTGCAATTGATGCTGCCCCGTATCAAGTTTGGGTTGAACTTGATTCATCACCTGATTATCAGTATGATTCTCTGTGTAAGGACTGTGATGAATTTGTTTCACAACCTTCAATTGATGTTGTACGATCGTGGCCATGGTAGCACAAAACTGATCTGTAAATTGGGCAAAAATTGCCTCAACAGAATTGGGATAGGTCATTGAGTTCTCAATGAAAGCGCCAATGTAGCAATTTTTTTAGTCCTGCTAGACTCCAGGAAATGAGAGAGCGAGAAGAGAAGAATTTAGAGAGAAATTGGAATTGATTTCATATATTCGATACCTATTCTCAATACAGACTAAGCCTTATATAGGCTACACTATATCTTACCGATATCTTTTAGCAAACAAAATGAATCATAGCCATTCATCCTCTAATAACCAATATCTAATCTCAACCCTCTATTTTCTAAGCTATGTTCTGTTACAGCCTCCTAGCCTGTTGAACATGCTGAATTGTGGTTCTGCTAAAAAATTGGATCTAATGGTATTGAAGTCTGACTTTAAAAACAGGATGTGTTTTTTGTTAGTATATTATGCATATTTATGATACTATGCTCTATGAAGCCTTTGTATTTTTCTAATAAATTTTCATTTTCAGGTACAAATTATCCAACAAATAAATCATGAAGGAGAGGTTAACCGGGCACGCTATATGCCCCAGAACCCATTTATCATTGCCACCAAGACAGTAAGTGCAGAAGTGTACGTGTTTGATTATAGCAAACACCCTTCTAAGCCTCCTCTAGATGGTGCATGCAGTCCAGATTTGAGGTTAAGAGGCCACAACACTGAAGGCTATGGCTTGTCATGGAGTCAGTTCAAACAAGGCCATTTATTAAGTGGTTCTGATGATGCTCAGATATGTTTATGGGATATTAATGCTACACCAAAAAATAAGGCTCTGGACGCCATGCAAATATTTAAGGTTTGTTACTATCTCGTCTTGAACATGTTTTATTTATTCTAGTCTAGTGAATGTATTCATCTTCAGATTCCACATGGTTAACATATCTTGCCTCAAAAACAAAGTATTTGCCATGACATACTTACAAGCCTGCAAAACTCATGGTGGTACTCAGTAGTCTTGTTAGACGCGTGGAATAACTTAGTAACTTTCAAACTTAAAACATTTTAAAATTCTGACTTAATTTGATGACTATGAAGTTGTATGTTTTACATTTGCTGATAAAGTAGTAAGCTCTGTGGTGGCCTGACTCGAGGAAAACTTGCATGTTTTAGTTGTTCAGTATTTTAAAAAAAGTTTAATAAAAAAATTTGTAGGCTTTGTGATGATAAGAGATGGTATGTGCTTGGTAGAAAGTGCTAGGTTTCTTTTCATGGGTTGAAATTTGAAAAGGAAAAGGTGATAGCTTTGCGAATTATCAACAAAACATGCAATGACTTTTGTTGACAGCGTGTACGTTTAGTGCTTTGAAATTAAGTTTGAAAGCTAAGCGAATGGTTTAAGGTCTGTTCTATTGGTTTTTGTTGAGTTAGGGGTTGAAATTTAAGTTCTACTCTTGAAAAGCCACATAAAACGAGTCAATAGCATAAACTGATCCAAAGTAAGATCCTTGGATCACTACTGGATGCCCTGTCCAGCAAAATTTTTGAAAATGCTTTTATTTCCAGATGACTTATTAAAACAGAAAACCTCAACCAGCTTGCTGACCTTAAATGAGAAGATATGAACTATGAAGAAACAATTCAATTCCAAACTTTATTAGACAGTATTCAGTTTCCTTTCACATTGAATTCCAAGTTGATCTGTTTTTCATGTCTCATGCTTTATAGTTTATATTATTTGTATGATTTTGTATTTTGCTAATTTTCTCGCAATAATTTGATATTTTCCCAATAATAGATCCATGAAGGTGTTGTAGAAGATGTAGCATGGCATCTGAGGCACGAATACCTATTTGGTTCAGTTGGGGATGATCAATATTTGCATATATGGGATCTCCGAACTCCATCAGTCACCAAACCTATTCAAACTGTTGTTGCTCATCAAAGTGAGGTGCATATCAGAGTTTTCCTACGTCTTTATACTCGCTTATCCTATAAATGTGTGTATATATGTATTGATGTATGTATATATGTGAGTGTGTTTTAGAATTCTTTTCTAATTGAGCAGTAAGAAGTGCCTAGTCAAGTTTCTGTAGAACATAGTTTATCAGAATGATAGTGAGTAATTACTCATTTGTACTAGTATTATTTCGTTTTGACCTGTTTAGTCAACACTTGAAAAATGATCCATGGAGAAGAGAATAATATTCTAAAACTTTGGATCACTTGTGACAATGATAACATGTAAAATTATGTGTTCAAATATGGGGGATATTCTGGACGCACTTTTTATGGAAATTTTACCTATCTGTTTATAACACTCTAATATCTATGTAATTTACCTGGAATTTGCGTTCATCTCGTAAAAGTTCCATTTCTTTCCTAATCTGAATGATAAGAAGCTGCTTTGTCAATTTTTTCTTCCTTTCTGGGCTCTATGTTGCTCTTTCCCCTTCCCCATATATTTGAAAGACTAAGATACCCACAAAGATTAGAGCTTTCACTTGGATTTTGGTTCTTAATTAAATCAACACTAATGATTTCTGCCAGGCATGTAGACCTTAGCTTTCCTAAGATAACTGTGTGACGTGTCCTCATTTTTCTTCAGTGTTCTAAAGAATCTTTTGGTGATGCCTATATTCTATAAATTTGTGATGTTAGTTTTGTTTAAAGATGACAAGAATTTTCTTTTAAATGGTTCTGTTGTAGGTTAACTGCTTAGCTTTCAATCCTTTCAATGAATGGGTTTTGGCGACAGGGTCCACAGATAAGACCGTCAAACTATTTGATCTTCGCAAGCTCTCCGGTGCTCTCCATACATTTGATTGTCACAAGTAAGAAGTCTCCCTTGCATGTGTTACAACTTACATTCTGTGATGCATCTTTGAAACTCCTTTATTCTCCAAGCATATAATCATATTTATATTCGTGTGTGTATATACTTGAATATATGTTTTTCAAGTATTATTTATATTTCCTGAAATGTATGTCTTGTGAACTTAATTTTTGCTGTGATGGACAACAGAGAGGAGGTTTTCCAAGTTGGGTGGAGTCCAAAGAATGAGACAATATTAGCTTCATGTTGTCTTGGAAGGAGACTCATGGTGTGGGATCTTAGCAGGTATTTATGTGACCCTACTTTTAGTTTTCTTGTCGAGATGCATCATGTATTACTTCTCTATTCTTTGTATATCTGTGTATTTTTGAAAAGCATCAACCTTATAGCATGACCTGACTACTGAGTTAAAGGTATGAACCTAATTATCAAATGAAAATGACGGAAATGATATATCTCTGGAAGAATGTGTAGAGAATTAATGTACTAATTTCAAATGATGTGAAAGTCGAGGCAGATCTTTCTACCTTATGTAGTATTGAATAAAACTGCACTGGATGATTTTATATCTTGTTACTGATATTGTTTATTTGTTAAATGCTTTGGATACTGGAAGTCTTTGGATCATAACTTTTGTTATATCGAAGCTCGTCTCTGGATATCAACAATGCTGAGAATTTTTTCCACTTGATGCAAGGGTTTAATTCTAGTCTGCACACCCAGGTTACACAAACAGCACAAATAATAAATAATGCTGTTTGTTTTACTGACAGGATTGACGAAGAGCAAACACCAGAGGATGCTGAAGATGGCCCACCAGAGTTGCTGTTTATACATGGTGGCCACACAAGTAAAATTTCGGATTTCTCATGGAACCCATGTGAAGCTTGGGTTGTAGCTAGTGTAGCCGAAGACAACATACTTCAAATCTGGCAGATGGCTGAGAACATCTACCATGATGAGGATGATCTACCTGGAGACGATCTGACTAAAGCTTCTGTTGGCTAAGCTTCCCAATGTTGAGAGCTCTACAGAAGCCGAATAATAGGCAATTAGATCTTATTTATGGTTTTTGTATTTTAGTGTGTTGTGCTGAACAGTCTGAACTGCTAGGTTATGCTGAGTAAAACAATGTTTCTACACCATATATGAGTACTTAATTAGTTTTTTGGCGCCATATCTTCTTTTAGTATAAAAAAGAACTTTTCTAAACTTTTAGAAATTAAGCTCAAGTTTTTTATTTATGACTACCTTTGTCTATTAAATTAATTATTGAGACCATCTCTAATGTACTTTCAGGGAGGGTGAAGTTTTGGCTATGGATCTGTATTTGAACTTTTGAATTACAAATAGGTATACTGTAATGTACTTGTGTATAGAGAAAATTCTAGCAGTAATGAATTACAAAATTTTAGCCGTAGAGTTGATATTGTTATCTTATGAGTTATGACAGGAGCATTTTATTTGGTGGACATAGTATTATTATATATCAACTTTATTTTTATATAAGTAACTTTGTCCACCTAAAGAGTCAAAACACCACTAAAATTAGTAGTTCAAAATTTCAATTACATCACAGTTTGCTGGCACAATAAGAATGCATCAGGCAACACTATAATACGTTGACAAACTACGTTGTTTTATAAATTGGGGTGAATAGTTTCAAAATGATTGTACTATCAGATGCCTTGAAATACTATAATATTTTTGTTCACGATGTTGTTGAGCTACACTTTCGTTGATTGAATTAGATTGTGCTCTTGTTTTGCTAGAACGAGACATACTGTTGTTGTATAGTGATTGTGTGTGTTCATGATAGCATATCATATGAAGATTTAACTGCCCTGGGTAATCCATTGAGATAGTTGCAGTGTGGTTCTTGGAGCAAAGTGTGGTGGGATTGTTGGTCGCCAGGTTGGTTTATGGTAATATGTTTAACTGACATGGTTTTACATCTATAAACATATTTGTTAAAATGTACACGCGTCTGTCTTTAGGCATCTAAGTTTTAGCATGCTTTTGTGTAAACATAGATTGTGTTGAAACAAACTCGAGCGACAAATATTAAAAGCAAGTCCTGTTGCTTTAGTACTTGTCAAACGGGAAGTTGTTAGTTGGAGGTCAATGTAATGATATATATAAAAAACAGGTGTGTATGAATGTGCACACGTGTCTTTACGTGTATTTTGTTCTATTTAGTTTCTTCTAGCTTAATAGTAAAAAGAAATACCATATGGATTGATCTGCATTTCTATGAAGGATAGTTAAACTTGTTTAAGATTAATTCCTGCAGAGGCTGATTTATATTGTATCCGGGCTATATATATCAGACTATGTTTCTTTTGCTGAAGCTCAAGTGATGCCCCAGGTTCAATGTCCTTAGACTTCCTCTTGCTAAGACATTTTGCAATGCATTTATTTTTGCTTGGTCCAGTCGGCTATAAATTCTGTTTGAAATGCTACCTTTTCCTGTTTTGGTTTTTAATTTTGTACTGCTGTTGGCTGGCATATATCTCTTCTTAATTAGTCTTTAGTTTGCCATTTCTTTGTGCTGAACTAGTCCATTTCTAAGCTTGCATGTAGAAGCATCAAACTGGGGAAGGGACCATGAGAGGAAACTTAAATAAAAGATGCATTACTAGAGAAACAGAGGAGAGAACATTGGGGATGTGATAACCCTACTAACTGTTGATGTATTGGGTATTGAAGGAATTTATTTGAATTTATGTTGTTGACAAAACAGATCGGTATTGCAGTGTTGTAATTTCATTGATGTAGGTATGTAATGGTATTGCAGACAATGCTATGAATTCGTGATCGGTAATGCAGTGTTTTAATTTCATTGACGTAGGTATGTACTGGTATTGCAGACAGAGACAGGAATTCGTTTGTATTGGGTTTAGGAGTGGGTTTAGCAGTGTAGTAACTGAATTGATGTTGCCAATATAGTTCTATTATATTATATCCATCCGCTAGACATACTAGCGGATTGTGTAATTTCTGTCTTAGTCTTGTTTGATTAAACACGTCCGCTAGTAAGTCGGCGTATTCCGTTCTAAATCTCAGCCATCTATTTGTTTTGTTAAACACTCAGCCATCTATTTGTTTTGTTAAACAGACGGTATAGATGTTATATGACACATTTTAATCTATAGTAAATAGATGTTATGGATCATTCCTCTGTGTGTGTGTGTGTATATATATATATATATAAATACGGAAATGATCAAGAGCATAATTTTTAAATAGCATAACGCCTTAAATAGAATAATTTTATCAAAACGACGTTTTGGAGGGACGCGGTGACATTTTTGTAAATATCATGTCACTGTGTATTTACAAAAATGTCACCGCGTCTTATCAAAACTACGTTGTTTTGATAAAATTATGTTATTTAAGACATTATGCTATTTAAGAATTATGTTCTTGATCCTTTCCGTATATATAAATATATATATATATATATATATATATATACATATATATTTGATTCTTATTTTTAGTATTTTGTTTGGTTACGTATTTACACTTGGATTTGAAACCTTAAAAATTAGATAGGAAGATATATCTGATAACCTCGTAGTCACGCCTTCACAAAGTGAGAAGTAGAAACTCAGACCATCATCGTTTATTTCCATACCCTCGCGCGTGTTAAACTCTCTTGTAGTAAGGACATGTATATAAAAAATTAGAGCTACATTTTTTTTATCTTAAATTATATAAAAAATTCCAACACTTGTTTATAATTCATTCTTATATAATTTTTGTGTTATTTGATAAAATTGAATGAAAATTTCTAAATATATAAGAGAATCATTAATGAAGTAGAAACATATAGAATGAAATGATGTTTTTGATAACTGTCTGTATTTTAACTTTTTTGGATTATTATGAACAAATTTATTATATAATTATAATTAAATAATGCTATTTAATAAAAATTAAATATAAACGTGTGAACAATCTTTGATGCAGGTATACTATTAGTAATATAATTTTAGAAATAAACACTATTTTTTAATAATATTCTATTAGTCCATAAAACCAAAACAAAAAAAATACAACAATATTCATTAAATTAATTACTTAACAATTTGTTTCCAAAAAAATTAAAAATAATTTGTAAACAACAAAATTTGTTTATAATAGAAAAAAAAAAGATGAATATTAAATGTAATTTCTAACTGTCTATGATGATAAGTAGGTAAAAATATCATTCAACTTATATTTCTTATTAATTCAGTCACAATTTTATGAATGAATTTAGACGTATTCAGAGTTTAAAAATTATAAAAACAAACAGTCTGAATTACTTAATCAGTCAGTCAAATTCAGACTCATTCACATATAAAACAAACATGCTTTTATTCTATTTAAGAATATATTTCTGATTTTGAAACGAGAAAAGTAAAAAGTATCTAGTTTTTACTCACATATCTAATTTTAAACTTTTTATTTAAACGACTTAAATTAATTTATTAAATAAATTATTTTTATGCTTTTCTCATACTAAGCAAAAAGTTTAAAATTTTCATTGAGAGTACATCCAAATAGAAGAATGGATAAAACATGTCTTTACTTCATTCTAAAATTTAAGATGAAATTGATTTTTTGAAATTATTTTGAGAGTTTTAAAAGTAAAAAGTACAATTTATAATTTTAAACAAAATAATTCTAAAAATCATACACTTTCTAAAACATACTACTGATT
This sequence comes from Panax japonicus, assembly GCA_020205505.1. Classification (NCBI taxonomy): domain Eukaryota; kingdom Viridiplantae; phylum Streptophyta; class Magnoliopsida; order Apiales; family Araliaceae; genus Panax; species Panax japonicus. The sequence goes on along the minus strand of CM035099.1, from coordinate 63,817,508 downwards.
ACACGATTTATTGTGTTTAGATGATAAATGAGTCATCAAATTAGAATTTTAAAAATGTAAAATTAAATTTTTAAAAGATAAAATAAAACTAATATTTTTAAATAAAAGGAGTATTAAATATATAAAACAATACTACAAAGTATCTCATTAGTCAATTTCTTTTTTTTTAAAAAGAACTATTTATACTGATATTCAGATTTAACATCATTTTTATGTTATGAGCTTAGAATAATAAATAAAATAATTATTATATTTACCAATAAAAGTATATAATTAAAATTTACAAATTTTATAAATGAGAGATTTTTTTTTCTAAACAAATATATGAAATATAAGAGTATAAGAATGGAATTGTTAAATTCACAATATTTTTTGTTATTTTCACAACAAAAATAACGACGGTGAAAACCGTTGCTATAAGATCTAACGAGACTTTTATTACGAAAATAATATTTTTTTGTTGTGAATTTAATAATTTCTTTTATAAGAAATGTATATATATGGCCCATGGTTGTCCCCACTTGTATGAGCGCGTGAAACGCCACGTTCAACTCTCCAGCTCCGTGACCTTCCGTCTTTATTTATCTCTCCACGTTCGTCTCACCGCCATTGGCTACTTCCGAATAGCGTAGAAATGACTCGAGGAATCAGTAATTCACCTTTTCTCTCTCTAAAATTTCCTTATTATTAATTTAATTACACAAAACCCAACATTGAAAATTAGAATTCCCCGCGCTCTCTCTCCCGATCTATCCTATCCGCCTATTTCTGCAAATCAAACCCTAACTTCCTCTCTCTAAAACTCTATCCCTTCCTCTCCATCTTCGAAACAGGTATTAATGATTACCTTACGTCAAAATTTTAGATTATTTTAGATGTATTGTTTCTTAAACATTTGTTGTATTTGAATTCAATTTGCAAGTTTTTTTCCTTAAAATATTTTGCGTGCGGGTTAATTTCTGCTGATTGATTTAAGTTTGGGATCTCAGATGGGTAGTTAAAGATCAAAGGCATGTGATTTCATTAATTAAATAATGAATCTAGCTTATTTGGTCTGTATGATTTTCATTATTTTATTCATTTATAACTGTCTATAGTGTGATTGTTTGTTTTTGGGCACGTTCTATTGTTTACATATATTTATCTGACTTTTTTTGTGCGCGTGTTTGAATATATATGTATATACTCTCCCTAAATCAACAGTACCAGTAATTTTAAGCATTTTGGTCTCTGCAAGACTGCAACTAGCTAGTCTTGGATCCAGATTTGCTCGAAGTTTGAGTGGTATAATTTTTTCCTTACTGATTTCAATTTTTTTAGCTGGTTTAGTTGTAGCTGTTGCAAAATTAAGATTGATTTGAAAGGTAAACCACATAATTAAAATGTAATTGTTGTTCTAGATTTTGAAATTGGGTTAGGAAGATGCTTCTCTTGATTCATTTTGGGAAGGAAATTATTTTGCAGTACTTGTCTGCTGCTGTTGCACAAATTGATGAAACTTATATTTGTATATCTATTGCCATCCTTATTCTTAATTAATTTTGTAGGCTCAAATTGACCCGAGGTATTATTTTGTTAACATGTTTGTAACTCTTTGTTTTTCTTGTTATATTTAATTGTGATCATTGAGGTGTTATTTTCCAATGACCGAAGGAGAAAGAAACATAGAAAGATGTGTTTTTTGTCGGACAAGTCGTTTTGAGACAATTTGGCTTTACTGAATTTTGAATCTGTTTGCTGGATTGCATTTTGGCTGCATTCACATTTATGTGAATTGTGAAGTAAATAAGCTAGGTTATAAGCAAGGAACAGATTTTGAAAGTTGTCCAACTGTCTCTTGTTTTTTCTTTGTGTTCCTAGTTCTGTGTAATGATATACCTTGCCTTTTATTTCTTCTGCTATCAGAAAACGACATAGTATTGGGAGATTTTGACGTAGTCGCACAAAACTTGTAGCAAATATTTTGGGAAATTTTCTGGAGGATTAAATGATTTACTGACTTTAGTGATTATTAATAAGCATTAACCTGAAAAATTCTTGCTGAAGTTTTCCCCAAAACACTGTTTCTTTCTTGTAAGGTTATGCCTTTTTCTTGGTTGCGTCAATTTGTTGAGGTTTGCAGCAATTAAACTAAGCCACATTGTCTCGTTCAATTACTGATCATTTTAGCAGACTTTGGTGCATCTTGATTTGAGGCAGGGTGACTGTAGTTTGTCATGATGATATATATGACAATTGTTTTGAATGCTGAGGTGTTCTGTTTGTATTACTTTTGTTTTGAATTTAAGAATGTAAAACTTTTGTTTTCGGGGCTATCGCAGTAATTGAAATGAAGGTGAACTTCACCTGATACTGGAATCTGGATAGCAGAGTTGCTTAATGAATGGATTTTAAACCTGTTCATCTACATAAACTTTCATGGCACCGTTTGAACTGAATTGTTTTTTGTTCACCATACCTAACTTTGACATATTAAAATTGCTGCTGATTCTTGCCTGAAGGACATACTAAAGTATTTGAAGAAATAAATATTTTAGACTTACTAAGAACCTCCAGCTAGTACTTGCTTCTGAAAAGTGATATTGGAATTGGCAAGATAGGCTACGATTTGACAACTGGTCAGCTGTGTTACTTGGCTTTTTGGCGGTTGCAAAATTACAGTTAGGTACCTCATAGTTTTTATAATTTTTTAATTTAGTCCCTCAGGTTTTCTGAAAGTTCAAAATAGCCCTTAGAAAATTACATATCAGTCCCTATACTTTTTTTTCCATTTTAGCCCCTAAAGTTTCAGTAGTTTCAATTCTGCCCCTGTTTCTTTATATTTTTGCACTTCAACCCCTGAAGTTTCATGATAAGTGCATGTCTATAAGAATTTGGATAGTATAAACATTATTATTAAAAAATCATAACATATCGAATCTCCGCACCTGTGTCCAAATTTGGATCCATATCCGCGTATCCTCTATTTTTTGACTTCACGTGTCCGACACTTAGACCCCGACACCCGCATCCGAGTCCGAGTAACACAGCTGCTCAGTATGCTTAAACAATTGGCATGAGTTCATTCTTCCATGATTGCTACTCCATCGGTTTTTATCTATTCTAAAATATTTACAATTTGGTAAATAAATTTTCTTGTGGGACTTAATTTGTTTGATAATGATAATACTATTTTTCCTAATTAATTCTGTTTGTTACACTTTCCCTGCTCTGAAAAAGTCAAATTTTAGATTCGTGATCTTTTATAATCTTTGAAGTCCTTATTTAGTAAATTATTTTTTCTTGGCTTTTAACGTCTAATTGTAATGGTTTGGGTCAAATTAGGGAAAGAGTCCATAAGTCCTTACTCCTTAGTATGTTAAATGTCTGTTTAACATACTACGTTCAATTATTAACTTTTGCAGATTACCTTGTTTATTATGAACTATTTTTAGATCTATGAAATCAATATGGCTGCAATATTCATTACCGTGTGTGTTGTCTCTCTCTCTCTCTCCCTGTGCGTGTGTGTATATATATATATATATATATATATATATATATATATATATATATACGGGAAGCTTCAAGAGCATAATTCTTAAATAGCATAATGCCTTAAATAACATACTTTTATCAAAACGACGTAGTTTTGTAAATACGCGGTGGCATTTTTGTAAATATCATGCCACCGCGTATTTACAAAAATGTCACCGCGTCCCTCCAAAACTACGTCGTTTTGATAAAATTATGCTATTTAAAACGTTATGTTATTATGCTATTTAAGAATTATGCTCTTGAAGCTTTCCGTATATATATATATATATATATATATATATATATATATATATATTCATACTTTATTTTTACAATAAAAGTGGGTAGAAGAATTACTTGTGCAGATTGTGCATCACATAATAGATATGGCATTACTGTTCGGAAGGAAAGTTTGTGCTCTTAGTGGTACATAACGAGTTGTGAGAACTGAAGAATTATTAAATAATTATTTTATATTGTTATTTAGAGATACATATATTTTAATCAATATATCTCTTTTTAATTATAATACTCAGTCTGTCCCAGGATAAAAGTCATGGTGGACTTTTCACGCATATTAAGAAGATGAATAAAATGACAAAATTACCTATAATAATGTCATTAAATATGGAAAGAGAATTAGAATAAGAAAAATATGAGATATTTAATGGTACGGGTATAATAGGAAAATATGTGTAAAAGTTTGGTTATTAAAGAAAAATGGACATTTAACATGGGACTACCCAAAATAATAATAAAGACTTTTATCATGGGACGGAGGGAATAGTAGATTAGGATTAGGAGTTTGTTTTTTTGTTTAATTAGATTTCCTAGTCCAAAATAAGTTAAATTTTTACCTCAGTGGACTGACTCCACGTTTGAATTAAAGTAGGGGAGAGAGTATAAATTAAGTTTAAATTTTACCATAGTGGACTCCACATAAGTACAGTAATGATTCTTATTCTTCCTTAAAACTAGTGGACCCCACTTCAGTACTTTTTTTGTAGGAGGGTAAACTAGATTTTATGTAACAATTTGCATTTGACTAATGTATTTTGGTGGGCAAAATTCTTTTGTACTTTATTTTTGGGGGACAGAGGGAGTAGATGGTAGTGCTAGAATTTAAAATTTGAATTAAAAATAACTACATACATCATCAAGCTAATACCAAAATTGTTCTATGTAGTTATTTCCTTGTACTTTCTCTGTTCATATTGTTACCTCCATCAGGCAAATAACTCATCATTTTTTTTGGATTCTGGCATGGATTGTAAGGCTTGCAGAAAAGACATTTGTGCAATATGTATTTTTGAATATCTTTAATATAATATAATGTAAAAATCTACGTATAATATGTAAAAATATTTGAGATATGCTGTAAATCCATGTCGAATACACCAGAAAAAGACATTCTTTGCTGGATTGAGGGAGCATAATTTTCATGTTAATTGAAGCCTATGGTTTATGTGTTTGGAATCAAGCTATATATTCCAGTCTGATGACTTTCAGGTTCGTGTTGGAAAATGGCAAAAGGTATCAGGGGTAGACGTAGGATTGCTTCACGACAGTGTCGACCAACCCCTTATCCCTTGTATCGTAAACAGAGGGTCTCAGAGGATCTGATTCAACACAAATGCTCCAAAGTACTGGAGAAGAAAGACTGGGAAGATGCAACCTGCTCTGTATGCATGGAGTATCCTCACAATGCTGTACTTCTTCTGTGTTCCTCTCATGATAAGGGATGTCGTCCCTACATGTGTGGCACTAGCTGCCGGTATTCCAACTGCCTTGACCAGTACAAGAAAGCTTACACGAAAGCCCAACCTTTGCATGGTTCAGATGATAATCCACTTGATGATGCAGTTTCTACTTGGCCAGTTGAGAAGTGTGAAGTGACGCAACTTGCATGCCCGCTTTGCAGGGGCCAGGTGAAAGGGTGGACTGTTGTGGAACCTGCGCGTGCATTTCTTAATGCTAAGAAGAGAACCTGCATGCAGGAGAAATGTTCTTTTGTTGGAACTTACAAGGAGCTGCGAAGACATGTGAAGACAGAACATCCTTCAGCTAGGCCGCGGGAAGTTGATCCTGCAGACGAACAAAAATGGAGAAGGCTGGAACGTGAACAAGAGCACGATGATGTGATTAGCACAATAACATCATCAATGCCCGGGGCAATGGTTTTTGGTGATTATGTGATAGAAGGAAGTCATTATGGTTTTGATTCAGATGAAGAGGATGGTTTTGATGCAGATGTTACCGACAGACATGTCGGTTTTGAAATGGGAATCGATAGCAATTTGGTTAATGTCTTTCTCCTGTTGCATGCATTTGGTCCGGCAGGGAATGTTGGCTCATATAGAACAACGAGGAGGCATGGAAGCGCATTGGATGGGGGTACTGTAGTTCGTAACGCCGCCAATATTGGTAGTGGTTTTGATTCCTCTGAACGAGATAGTGGCAGTGGTGAGGATGATGGTGGTGCTGGTGGAGGCAATGGTGGTAGGGCGCTTGTTAGTCGTCTTCGTCGTCAAGGGAGGGTTCTATTGGGAAGGTCCGGGAGGAGAAGACGACACAGGGAAGCCAATGGAGGGCGGTGACAGGTGAGGTCCATTAGTTTAGGAACATAAAAAGAAAAAAAATGATTCAACCGTCCGTACTTTTTAACATTTTCTATGCACTCACTTGGCATAAATGTTTGGTAGTGGCTTTTTATGGAATGGCTCAAGAAAATGGAAGGTCGAAGAAGGTTGTTACTTACTAGCATGTAATTTTCTGTTTGTGTTCTCCTAACCTAATTCCCATGTCCTGTGTTAATTTGTGAACATTCTTATCCTTGTATAACAACCAATGTAAAGATGTAAGATTTTTATTCCTCCATTTCCTTTTTTCTCTGCTGCATTAAAAGCAGCAGATAACCTGCACAATAATTTTACTGCCGACGTTACTATTCTTCTTGAAGGATGATTAATATTCGTCTTGAAAATGATACGCATTTTGTAAATGAAATTTCATTATATGTAATTGGTCAGTTTTGTATCCCCTTGGCAATTGTTGTGTTTTTAATGTGTAGTTGGCAGATTTAGTACATTGATTATGTTATACAAGAACTCTATGTGGACATGAAAATTGGACACAAATGTATTTGAATTTTATTCATTTGTATTTTGACCTCCAATGGAGGGTAAAAATACAAATAAGTTAAATTCAAATATATTCATATTATTATTTTTTATTTATTGTCACATTAAATAATTCGATACGCTATTTAAAAATAGATATTAATAAAAAAATTAAGATCCATACATTAACCTTAATTTAATTGCTTTAAAGGGAAAGGTAGAATAAGAAATCGACATGAAACATCCACCGTCTTCCCGTTGATTTTTTCATTTTTATCAGTCTTTAACCTTCTGCTTCAAAATTCCAAGGAAAAAAAAAACTAAATTATGACTGCCAATTTGATGATTTTTAGGAATAACTACACAATTCTCTCTTTATTTTTTTAAAGGAATCACGAGTTTTTACTTTATAAATTCAAAACTTAAACTCGAATCAAGCCGTCAGACTAGACTCGTTAAGGAGCTATATTCTTCAGTACGTCAATGAAAACAGTTTGCCCCTTATTTTATAAATGTACTCCATAAACTCATTGTGTAATTCAGCAAACTACTACTCAAAAGATGCAGTACTAGAAAAAGATTAGTCAATATCCATGAACTCTGTGGCCCTTGAACTAAACCAATTATTCTTATTCTTAGTACATAAGGCAGAATGTAAATACTAGTTCAATCACATAACAGATGATCTGTACAGGTAAATAAAAAAAAATGGACTTTGGTAACTGAGAAAAGGCAAAGCTAGAGGCAGAAATTTGCTTCCCGGTAAATAACTTGTGTGGGATAACCATATATATGGATGCTACAAATTTAATTTCTTCTTTATACCTGTTGGGACACCATAACATACTGGCGATGCACCAATCAGAAATGGCAGAGTGCAAGCTTCTCGAGCTTGACCCATGAAGGATCCGATCTTTGGTCTATGTCTACAACAAGGAATACAATTATTAACCTCACAATGTTCAAGCAATTTCTTTCTTGAACTATTCTTCTTCCCTTTTCCTTTAGCCGCATTTATATTCATGGATTTAAGTTCATCTGAAAGTGCATTGCATTGAATACAATTCATTGATTCACTTGATCTTTCTCCTAGCCAAGCATCGAGCATGGCCTTACCAAATCTATCAATATCCTTGTCTGTTACTTCCCATAAATTAGCAACTATAACAGGAGAACCTGCTAAAAGGTAGCACAATGGAGCCCCTTGTGGGGTGTACGACCCACAAAGAGATAGAGATCCACTACTGCAGCCCATCAAGAGTGTAGCAGCGCATGTTTCAAGTTTCTTGATCTCATGCCCAGGAATATATTGTGTCCCTGAATCAAATGATTGACTTAATTGTCAGATGCGTGCAAGAAAAAGTTGGTTAGATACATATACTTTTATAAAATAGCTAGAGTACAAAATAGATTTAGGATTATATTAGAGGGTTTTCATCAGCCATACCACTTCCATGGCCGAAGTAAATAAAAAGTTCATGGCTTTTTAAGGCAACAGTCAGTTCTTCAATTGTGGGCGTGGTTCCAGTTTTCCCCTGAATAACAAGTTAGACAAGCATTGTTACAACAAATATAAAGTATTAAAATATGTTATTATGTCGTATGCAGATTAGCAAGAAATCCCAATCATCAATCCAGTAACACTAATTCAATCAAAACAAAAGAATAAACAAGAAATTTAAATGTAAAATATTCATGTTTTCATATCTAAATAAGAAATTTCATGAAAATAACAGTTGAAGTTTGATAGAACTTTTATCTGAAGAGAACAGACATAATAGTGTTACATATTCTAGTCTCTGATGTCTGACACAGTACTTAAAAATTTCTTCTGCTCGATACATACCTAAGTAATATATGTTGCATTGCAACATCAGTTAAAACTTATGTCGAGTATGATGCTTAAATTTTAATCACTATACGCATGACTTCCTGGAACCCTTCAGAATATTAAAGTGCAAGAAAAAAAATATTTAAACTTGAAATAATGACAGGCAAAAGATAAATGACACAGACTTGTAGGAAAACAGAAGATGCTTGTTCCCTTGAGCATACAGCACCTTTAAGCCAAGATATTTAAAAAATTATAAACAACAGAATTAATTTTCCTTAAAACTGCAACATCTAGATCGTGCTTATTTTATATGCATCCAGGTAACATATCTACAGTTTGGTGCAACACATGTACACCATAACATAAAGGTAAACATACTTATACAGCCCATTGCATAACATGCATTTACAATGTGCTAAACAGTCCTGGCTGCATAAGCAGGCATTTAAAGCGCATGTCAAATATGCTCTACAATTGACTAAAAACACCATTAACAATGCTCTGGGTTTCTGCTCCTCCCTTCTAGCAAATGATAAACATAAAAATGAATAGGTAAACAAGTTACCTCCAAATTTTGATCTTTAAACCACTTATCAAATTCAACTTCAGTGCTGCTGAGGTCTCCATTGGGATTTAACAAATAATACGCATCTAGGGGATCTATTGAAGGAAAGACCATGGAACCTTTCCCAAGCTTTTCTTGACCATATCTATCAAGTGAGGTGAAAATGCTGCCAACAGAAGGCATTCGATAAACCTCCTGGTTTCTTAGTATTGGTAAACTCTCCCACGGAAGCATCTGTACAAGGCAACAGTCAGATCATGTGCTTTCACTGACAAAGTATGCTGAGAAATGAAGAAACACGTGAGAAACAAAACATCTTTTAGCAAGATAGAAATCCCTATAGAGAAGTTGTACTGGTTATACTATAATCAGCAAGAAACTTTCTTTTTTTTTCTTAATAAACAGAAACATATACACGGTCTTGCATACGCAGATTAGCAAGAGGGGCATCTAACTACAGACTTATTTTTGGGTATTTTGTACTTGTTTAATGCTCCCAGATCCTAACCTGTGCTCTTACACTCAGTAGCCCAAGCCTTTTACAGTTGCACCCAAGAAGTAATAAATTCTTAACAATCAGTAATTTGGATGACATAGTTGCCAATAATTTACAAGGCATTTCCACAAGAGGTACAAGTGTTAAACGACAACATAAATCTCAAGACAGATCTGGAGCCAGATATTTTGAGAAGTGAAGCATTTGGCCACAACTTCTTGAGAGAAAAACTCCCTTAATATTCAAGAGACTTCAACAATTACAATCAAAATAAAATTTATTAAACAAACACTTATGACAGGACAGAGCAAGTCAAGTAACAAGTTTAACCTAACCACGTAAGGCAGCGCAAGCTATTAAAAATAGCTTCAAGGAAAAGGCCATAAAACAAGGAAAGGAGGATAAAAAAACTCACCTGAACCTCATAATCCAGCACCAAGATGATAGGCTCTCTATTTACACAGACGTCCTCTTCAATGTCATGAATTGTTTCAAGAATTAGTTCAAATGCCCCAGACAGTTCATCGATATTACATTCCACACCACCTATGTAACATCCCTTGTTCAGAATCAACTGTGAAACACATTCTTTACTTTGACAGGCATATTTACCACCTGCCAGGATAACTCTAAGAAGACTCTCATGCACTTCCACTTTACAATTAACTTTCAGATCATCGGCCAGTTTATTTTGTACTAAATCCAGGTGTTTGCAGTCTGACCATTCACCCCATAACAAGTATTTCCATGGTCCAAACCACATATCTTCCAAATCCCTGATGCATGAATATGTCACCCAGAAGTATTTCAAATCAACAAAAGGATCACCAGAAGCTGCTATAGCATGGATCACAGGATATAAAATCACAACTAGATGACCTTTCAACTTTAACTTAACAACAGTAAATGCAGATCCTGCTATCAATCACTTTCTCGAATTTGATGTAAAATGAAGACGGTAACAAAAATTTTACCTCGAAATAAATTGATTAACAATGATGTATTTTTAAAAGCTACTATGCAATGCGCATACTAATGAGCATCTGGAAGCGTACACATTTAAGAGCTGTTACTAAATTCCATGGGCATAATACTTACTTCAAAAAAATTCCAAGATATTGATCAAGCTTTCTCCTCTGCATCCACCATAGTGACCTGGTCTTTTTTGTATCTTCTAAGGGATATGTTGAAGATGACAAGTAATTTTGCTCCAATATTAGTTTAAACATTGGAGCTACATCATCAACCACGGTGGAGCCCCAAGGACAATGCCACCTTTTGACAAAATTCTTGCTTTCAAGTAGGATTCCTGGGCTGGAAGTTTCATCATCATCGTCATCTGAAGCTTCTGATGGCATTATGAAATAACTATAAGCATGATGCACCTTCTACTTGTGGACACTATTGTGTCTATAGAACTTGATAAATTCCTAAATTTCCATGTCCATGTTAAAGAACGCATTACCTTCTGGAATTGAATCCACAGGAAGGAGGAGGATAATAGGTTGACTACATGAATTTAAGCGCGAAAACAGTAGCCATGCATGAACAGAGGAAGGAGAACAAAACAATTCTCTAAGCAAACTGGCATAAGCACCTCCAAGCAAACTAAGGCAGATGACCGTAGAAGGAGGAAGGCTCTGAAAGAAATTTGTTACAAATCCTTTAAGAAGTGAATCGGGTGTAGGCCTGCTGCACAGAAGAGGAAAAATCAATAAGTGGCATGGTGAGCCATAAAATGATTCATAAAGATCAAGTCCAGACAATACCTGACTGAGCTGAGTGTTTCTGGACCAATTGAAGTTGAAGAAAGACAACCCTGAATAATGGTATGCAAACACATGAAGTGATAACATAAAAAGAATCTATGCACATTTGATCAGAATAAAAAACAAAAGAATTTAGCAACCAAAAAAGCAGAAAAAACACAAGATTCTTAGTCAAGACATTGTGCATTTCTAATTCTCTGGTGAAGTTGGCATAATGTCAATCGAAGCAATGAAATGAGTTAGGCATGACTTTTCTTGTTATGAGCACATGCATAATTACTCACTTATCGTTTTAACTAGCAGAACAGAATTTTTTATTTGATAAGTAGCTGAATAGGATGCATATTCTGACTGGAAAGCAAATCAACCTAACCTCACTGCCTAAAAGATCATAAAGGCAGAAGGAACCAACTATATCACACAAGTTTCTAGTGCAGGGACCATAAAGGGAAAACAAGGTGGGAACAAAATGAAAAATAACTCCATAACCTTGAACATTAGCAAAAACATATATGCAAAAGGTAGCAGTTAAAATACAAGCCGTAAAAGTTTTGTGAATCGTTAAATTAAATAGAACTAGCATTAGAAGTTACAAACAAATGAAAATTGTGGAGATGGAAATAGTCGCAAAAAGTTGCCCATTGTTGAGGTACCGCATCGGAACACAATGATAGGTTGAAGACATATATGCTCTAATGGACCATAGACCTAATAAGTTAACCTTTTGGGTCAAGATGTGGTTTCAGAAGAGCATATATGCCCAACAACTGGTATCAGAGTTATAACTATGGCTATGGGCTTGGGTCATGGATATGGTATGAACTGCGCATGATGGACAATAAAAATAATTTATTGAGCAAGTGATGGACTCTTCTCGCAAAGGCTTTTGGTTGGCTATTGACAAGAGATATTGAAGATTGGTGGGCTCGTCATTAGGGAGAGACGTGATGGGCTAGGATTAATGTTGATTAAAGTGGTGGACTTTCTTGGGGAGGCTCTTGGTGGATCAAACAAGAGAAATTGAGAGATAAGCTTGTTAGACAAGTAGACTTGATGGGTTTGGCAGAGGCTCTTGGTGAATAAAACAAGAGATATGGAAAAGTGTGACCCGTATGAGCTAATGCTTAAAAGAGTATGGTTAAAATTCAAGGGGGCTTGGTGTCGATGTGGATGGAGAGATCACGCGTTAAGGGGAGATTGTTGAGGTACTGCATGATAGTAAAGTTTTACATCGAAACACAAGGAGAAAGATTAAGAATGAGGATGCATATGCTCTAATAGACCATAAACCTAATAGGTAAACTTTTGGGGTCAAGATGTGATTCCAAATGAGTTGGGCTGGATATTCACAATAACAACATGGATTATTGAAATTTTAAGAAGTTGTTGTTGAATGCACATCTAATTACTAGGAATATAAAGTTTTTTTATAAGTAGAAATATGAACATAAATTTCATCGACATACCTCAACTTCCATAAAATTTTGGCCTTTTTGCTTCCCAGCCATGCGAGAAAACCATTGGTGATCAAAATGAGTGCCAAGTGAAGCTTGATGAAAATATGACGCCCACTGACTTGCAGACAATGTCTCGGAAGGAGATGGAGACACAGAAAATAACTTAATTGCAGAACATATATACATAACAGCAAGTAATCTGGAAACCTGTTACATTGTCATTAAAATCGAAAAAATGAACACTCTACATGAGAGAATCTTATCTAGGAGACTAGGAAGGAAACTTATCAGTTTGAAATCTTCTTTTTTAAGAATATATCTATCCAAACAAAAATCACAATTTTCTGGTTATACAAAAAAAAAAGAACGCAAATTTCTGGCATTGGATCAAGGTCCTGTCTAAATTAATACAATTCCAATGGATGTTCTAAAGAAACTCAAATATAGGTCAGATTCATATAAGCTATTAATACCCTAGTTAAAACAAATTTGGAAATGGTTTTGAGCATTATATTATGTAGATAAAAGAAACATTAAAGTTACAACACGTTTAGACTTAATATCAATCTCCCAAAGCCTTTTCCTTCTCCCTGTCACATCTCCTTCCCTTTGAAAAGGTTTTAAAAAATATCTTGTAAGCACACCGAGGACTTTTGCCTGGCGCAATGCAAAATTTTCACAATATAATTCCATAAGATTGTGGTTTCAAATCTGATTATTAGTAAAAAGAATTTTAAAAAAAAAGTGAAGCTCTCTCAAATTTTCCATTTATAAAAAAATAAATAAATTATTTCTTCTATAACATCTCCTGTAAAAGAAAACAAAGACAGAAACAATGCTAACATTAGGTCTCCCTCCAGAGCACCACCCATATTGACAGCATCAACAATATAATGTTGTCTTTTTTTCACTATTTCTTTCCTGGTGACCTCCTTAAGTGGTCTACAGATTTTGTTATCCTTTATTTAGGTTATACCCAAAAATCATTTCAAGTTGGATAAAACTCAATTTGTTAATGGCATTTATGCACATCATATTTGAGAATGATAATTGGTTAAGGTTGTAAATTTAGTTTTATCAGATTCTTCAAAAAAGCACTGTCTTCTTGATTCCTTTACTTTATTCCTATTAAACAAAGAGAATAATTTTCAAATAACACAAAAAATTAAAGAAGTAATGTCTGACCTTTTGAAGAAGTATAGGAACTTCACGGCATAGTATAAATGCTAGCTTCAACCAAGACATGATTCTTGATATTTCAACTCCGGACAAATCAGAATTGACACTGGGGGTCATAAAAAACCAAAATTAGAAAAGAAAATCATATTACTTAAAAGCATCAGCGTATAAAGCTGTAATAACATCTATTCATATTTGGTGAGACAGTAACCAAAAATGCATATGCATCAGCCAAGTAAAAAAAATGTACACTAGATTAGTTACTAGAAAGTACTAACAGTGCGAAAAGTAAGAACCATTTTATGCCTGCCCAGGGTTGTCGGTGGGTCATATTTAGTGCAGAATTGGTTTGATCTATCCAAACTATCTTACAAGCTGAGATCTGAATCCGGATATGACTGATTCTAAAGAATCATTAACGGCTTCAAATTCAATTATAGATTCGGAAAATCCAAATTCAACCCAATTTATCTTTCAATGTGTATAAATCCATCACAAGGATCGTGAAGTGTTAAAAATTGATATACATTACTAGTTAATTCTCTAAAATCTTAAACTTTTAATGCAATAAGTATCTAAACAAGTAAGGAGATATAATCACCATTCAAGTAGATGTTGGGTGAACGTTAGTCCAAGAATTGATTCCTTCAAAATTTCCAAATACATTTGCTTCCCACATCTAATAGAGAGAACAACTCTTTCTATTCCTCTTTGATTTGCTCTATTGTAATTCACATACATTCCTAGCTCACATTGTGCAATGATTCTGCGCTCAAACACTGGACACTATTTAAAAGACCCACTGTTCTAAAAATCCCCGCCTAGGTCTGCCTAGTCCCCACCTAGGCGCTAGGCCCCCCTGGTGCCTCACCTAGGCCCAAAGCGGCAAAAAATCACTTCAGGAGCCTAGACGGAGAGTTTTTATTTATTTTAATAACTACCCAAACCAGATCTTGATATATTTATTTTTTTAATTATTTACTATATTCATAATACAGGTTGTAGTATATCAAATCACAACAAGAAGTGAACAATATCAAGTCAAAATGGATAATTTTATTATAGCTGAACTTTTTAAAATTTGTGCCAACTTCAAATTATGTAAATGATGATACATTTGTAATATTTAGTTTAATTTAATATAATTCTTAAATTTATGTTTAGTTTCTTAAATTTTAATATTGAATTAAACTCTTGAAATTTTAAATTTTATTATTTAATAGCAAACATGTTTATGAATAAAACTAATACGTTAAAAATATGTTTGAACTTTGAATAATTGCATTTTTGTGTTTGACCTTTGACATTAGCAATATGGATATGTGTTTGAACTTTAAGCAAAGACCTTTATTATCTTTATTATAGATTGTTTTGCTTTATATTATTCTTTTGTTTGGATAAATGTGAGATAAAATATTAAAATTGGCTTAAAATAAAAAATCCCACTTAGGCCCCGCCCAGGCCCCCTAGGCGTTAGGCCCCCCTCGGCCGCCCGCCTCCCGCCTAACGCCTTTTAGAACATTGGAAAGACCCCCCCCCCCCCCCAAAAAAAAACCCTTAATATATATGTGGTCAGTAACTGTACAAGTTGAACGGTTTAAACTTAAATTAAATCCTAAAACAAAGTCAACCGATTTCTCTGATTTTGTTAAGATTAAATGAGTTAAAGAGAAATATTTGGAAGTAACCGTCAATACTATCAGAATTGATCCAGGTTTGCTGATATTGATATAATCGATTTTAGCGAGTTTGTGCATAGCCTTAGGTCCTTAGCTGAATTGCAAGTATATTTGAATATCATTTGTTACTGTATCTTTGTGCATATAACACCTCTAGACATAGGTAAAAGAAAGTATGTATACGCATAGTAAAACAAAGTCGCAACAATGAAACACTAGGTAATAAGCAAATAATTACTTGATCAATAAAGAGGTTACTCACTATTTTAAACAAAACTACAAAGAACAAAAATTATGAGTAAAGTATAACACGTTAAGTATATCACAAATTCTTGTAGCAGTATCCCAAATATTATGGATCAGGGGTTGAACTTGTCTCTTTTTTTTTTCTTTTTTTTTTGGTAATTGGGTTGAACTTGTCTTGATTCTTGAAAGATTTAAACTATTACCTAACTAATGGTTAGTTGTAAAAGAGCTTAATTTTGGAACCAAATTTGAACTGGTCCAAAAATTGTAGTCAGTATAAGCAAGGTTGAGCAAGTAGTGATCTCGGGTAAAGTAGTCAGAAGAGTTCGCTAAGAAGACATATCCAACTTTTCATTGACTAGCTAGCAAAAAACGCTAGTCCGGTAAAAGCAATAAGAGCATTGAGGGTGATCTACGAAAAGGGAGTGAAAAGGCTAAAGCTAAAGCAGCAGGAGATGGATGGGGCGATCAACCCCACTAGAAGGTTATTCTCGGTTAGGGGGAAAGGAAGAAGAATCCAATGCCATAATTATACAATAGGTTTGATCCTGTGTTATCTTTCTCACCAAATACTCTCACTAACACAAGCAACTTGGTCTCATATGGCACAGATCAATCTTCCTCTTCTCCTTGCAGTAACTTCTAGAGGACAAAGAGAACAAAAAAACAACTTAAAGTTAATAACTAAATGACACTTTGGTCTCGGTTAAGCCAATTTGGTGATCCAATATTTAAAAAAAAGGCACCTACAAGCTCTCAATTTGATACCTCAAGACCGCTTTTCATTTCTCTTTTAGGTAGTACCAAAACAAAATTTCTCACAATCAATGAATACCACATATGGTTTAAATATGCAACAAACTTTACAAGAAAATCCCTGCAAACATTTACTCCTTATAAGTCAACTCAATTGAATTAATCTTGTGATACGAAATACCACATAACACATTGACAGCAAAGTTGTAAAGTATATCACGCATAATACAATTTTGACAACTAGTGGCAAGGGAATCAGATAAAAATTTTAAAATGAGTCAAAATAATAACAGCAACAATAGAAACATCAACAATAATATTATTAACATTAACAATAATACTAAGTGATAGTATATATATAACACCACAAATAGGTTAAACTATGCATGGTATGCATCCACATACAAACTAGGATCAGATAGATTGAGAAACTGGTTCGAGCATATTGTTTATACTACCTGGTACCCTTGCAATGATAACTTTTTAAAATAAACCAGCAAAGATTGTAAAGAATTGTTGCACGTTCAAGTGCCAACACATCTCCAGGAATATCTGACCCAATTAAATCAAGCATGAACTTGAACGTAACCGGATTGCAAGTAGGAGAGAATAGATTCCTTCTGACTAGCACAGATATGCTTTCCGAAAAAATATCATGTGCTTTCTGTTTTTCACTCTGAATCACCGAGCATTTTCCTGCTCATGCACAAGATTAAGAGCCATAGATGTCAACATCTAGCCCTAAATGGCACAAAGAAATAAAGAAAACAGGATTACATGAATTCTTAGAGCAAGGTACATAAGAAAATCACAGTGCAAGCACTAGCTTTGATATCTGAAGAAAACATAAACACTGTGACTAGGTGGAACTGTAAAGAGCACAGTTCAGAATTTTGCAATGGCATTCATAGCTATTCACTAGCTTTCAGGTGCAATGTAGGAATCCATAGTACCCCATCGTTTCAAGCATTCACCATTGTCAAAGTGTAAATTTCAATGTGAATATACATATGTATATAGGGAGAGAAGATTTCAACTGCAGAAAATGTTCACTAAAAGGATTCATGGTAGTAGTAAAAGTCTGTATATACTATATACATAATCAGATCTTCACAAAATTCCAAAAATTATATATTTGCACAGTTGATTAAGAGAGTCATAGCTATCAGACTTATCAAAAAATAAATTAAGTCATAACCATCAGTTTAGAAATGGAAGCACAAGCATTTCCATATACAGTACAATCTCTAGCAGGTCACCAAGGATTTTTTATTATTAACAGTATTAAATATTTATTCTTAAAAGTGAGCAGAGGGTTAATAAGAAAACTATATTATGAAGCCTCCAACTTGATAGTTCTTTTTAAGGGAGGTGAAAACAAACATGTTGGGCCAAAGATCATGATTTAAATAGGGAAGTCATAGGCTAACAGAAAGGATTGTCCAGTATTTATAATAACCCATTCTTTTTCGCCTTCGAATTTTAAACTTCGTATACTAATATTCTCTACAAGAACATAACAAGCAAATGACTACAGTATGTGTAGAAACATATTCAGTTACTCCCCCATCTTATTTTAGTTGTCCCCACTGAAATATCACACATTTAATAAAGGAATGAGAGTTGTTTTAAAAGTGTAATATAAGAGAGTCATTCAAAAATAGAAAACTGGGAAAGTCTGGTGTTTCTAAAAAACAAAAATGGCACAGAGGCAGTATACAACAACATGCTATAATATGCAGTTTCATCATACCTATGTCGGTTAGTAGTCTCAGCAAAAGCCTCCTGCGGACAAATTCCCATTTCATGTGTATATGATTGTTTAAAAAACCAGATTCTCTAACTTCATGTGGAATACAGTACCAACACTTCATCTTATTGCAAACACTTAAGACACTATTTCCAGAATTATCCACAAAATGTTTGCTTTCTGAGTGTTGACTAAGTGAATCAGGGCAAGCAAACACATTCTTGCTTTTTGAAGATACAATACAATCAATTTGTACCTCATCCTGGTCACCTTCATTATTTTTTTTAGAAGTACGAGATCGAGATCGAGATCGAGACCGAGTCATCATAAGATTATGCCGTTGCATCAAGCCTTGGCCCTGCGATAAGGTCTTTGATGCTTTCCTAGCCCTTCTAGACATTTTGGGCTCATATTTTGTTTCTGTGCCATTACATTCAGAGGAGATCTCTATCATGTCTAAGTGATTTGTTTTGCACCAGGATAAAGAACTAGTGCCATGCTTGACATCCTTTGCAAGAACATCAGAAAACATGGTGCTACTAACTGTTGCTTCCTCAGGGTCACTAACAGAATTTTTCCATTCAGAAAATTTCAGCTTCTTTACTGCTGATTCGTACCTATTTTCAGCATAGATTAATCTATCAATAGATGACTTTTCTATATAACAATCAACGCATCGTCCTCTGGATAAATCTCCAAGTTGTTGATCAATGAAGACTTCCAAGACCAATTTACACTTGTAGCAATAAAAAGGGCCATCCATTTGTTTCAACATCTGCTCGGCCATTTGTAGTTCCTTTTTAGCCAAATCCCAAAGCCGTTGCTTGCAATATAGCTTTCCTGATAAAAACAAAATCAGGAAGTAAGTTGACAGTTTAAAACATTCTTTCTAGCCAAACTTGAGTATGGTGCAAGCACGGGCACAAGAAAATAAGAAAGCTAAGTTCCCCCACCTAAAATAGAAGAGAAGGCAACAACAAATAGTGGCAAATCCTGAGAACAGGAGATGTTTTTCCCCCACAGTAAAAGGCTTTCAGCATCTGATCCATTTCCAACAATCTCGTGGATGGCTCCCACCTATGTTACATAAATAACCACAACAACAAATTACAAAAAACAGGTATGCATTCAGAATCTGCAGTAAATGTTTCAGAGTGAGTTCAACCTGTAAAGTGCTTTCAAGATAACACTGAAGTACATTCCATGGAGTAAGGACGTGGCGTTCGAAGTCACATGAAACATGCTCACTCAACCAAGCTGTTGTAGCTGCTGAAGTAAACATTTGGAAAGTCTTAAGACTATAAAATTGCTTCTGAATGACTTCCCCATTTTCATTGTAAACTTCGTGTTGCTGTTCTATGGAGTACCTAAACTTTTCTTGAAAAAGTTTACTACGCATCTGGTGTGCTTCTTTGGCATATGAAAGAGCCTAAGGCAGTTGGATAAACTTTTAGTAAAGATTAGTTATGCGTATTTTCACAGAAAGCAGATTTCATTATACATTCATTCAGCACAACACCGTGAAACAAAATAAGCACGGGAGACAAACCACTTCAGAAAAAGAATATGAAATAGTAATTCAACCAGCTGCAGCACTTCAAGTTCACATAAAAGTATCAATCAAGCAGACTATTTAGTGTCCCTCTTGAAGTTACTACATTCCTCTCTTCAAGGGGCAGAAAGCACACAATGAGAGCAGGATAGGGGGGCTATATACCTACACTGAGGGCCATTAGTCGTTTTATAAAACTGGAAGTGGAAATAGAAACATTACTCAACACATTCAAACAATCTAGAAAAACAAATATTTACACTAGTGTGACAGAAAGACATAATTTGCAATCTCAACTAACTCAACTCAACAACACATTTTCCAGACGAAAATAAGAATTTCTTGAAATCTAGTTAAGTCTATGATTTGTCACATATACAAAAATGTGCAAGTGCTACCTTTTAGTGCTACATTTTCATGAGAAATCATACTAGTTACTCGTCAAACTGCAAACCAAGATATTCCGCGGAAAGTCATTACAAGAAATTGAGACATTCCACTATAAGTTATTTACACCGTACTAGGAAACTGCCCCTGTTTCGGCAAATACACGACGGCTATCATATCCAATCAATGTAACAATCGCGTAGAGGATGAATGACTCAAATGACAAGTCACAATCTCATTCATTCAAGATGTGGAAAGTGGAAGAATATTATTTTACCTTATCTTTCCCCCTCTTCTTCCTATACAAGAATGGGCAGCAAATAAGACGAAGTGCTATTACAATATACAAATCACTAAAAGAATACCTTCACTCTAACTATACGACCCCAGTACCCAGTCTGACCTCAATTTGAAAAATATTAATCCAGTGCAGACTGCAGCCTCTCCCAGTGCTCATTGACCTCCTCATGGTACAGATCTCAGAGACGAATTCATAATGCAGGAGCAAGAGCGAGCGCAGGAACGAGAGAGCATCAAAACTTTTGAGAGCAGCTCCTAAGTTCCGTGTTAATATATTTTTTATACATTTAGTAATACATTACTATTGAAACAAAGTAACTTTTACTTCTTTTATATAATGACTAAAACAGGCGATTATGAATCAAAGGAGTTGCTTGCTAGTTCAGTGTCTGACTTATGCTGTTGTGCCCCAATATTTTGGGTTTGCGCTGTGGTCATTTTGCATGGTGGTGTTATCATGTACTTCTCCACTTTGCATATTTATCCAATTGCAAGCGCGAAATTTGACAAGATTCCGCTCAAATTTATCAATTCGCAAATCTAGTGCAGGAACATGGAGGGTTTCACTAGAGTTG
The DNA here is from genome assembly GCA_020205505.1 of Panax japonicus. NCBI lineage: Eukaryota > Viridiplantae > Streptophyta > Magnoliopsida > Apiales > Araliaceae > Panax > Panax japonicus. The sequence goes on along the minus strand of CM035099.1, from coordinate 63,796,328 downwards.
GGTTATTTGGGGACAGATAACTGATAACGTTCAAATTTAAATTACCCACAAGATGACTAAGTAAGTTACCTCAATGAGTCGTCCGTTTGAAATCAATCTTTCACACAAATCATAGTAGAGATAGGCAGCCAGGAAAGCTGAACCACTGGGAAGAGGAACCTAATTAAGGGAGGCAAACACACACAAATTGACAATTGTAACATAGCTGTTTCCACCTGAATCACAGCTTAAGTATCCTAATAAACTTTGAAGGACCTTACACTGGAAAGGAGATCAGACGCAGCCTGCTTAACTTCACCAATTGTGATATCTGATCGGGAAGAACTTTCATGATGATGAGAACCCGACGAAAAGTTAGCAAAACTAAAAGAGAAATTCTGCTTAAACCCCACTTGTAGCGGATTTGATTCCTTCAGACAACTTAGCCAGAATTCCATAGAATTGGATTCATCACAATGGTGCGACAAGGTCATAATGAACATCTCACTTACAGGTGAAGCACAAAGGGCATGGCCAAGCCTTCTGCATTCCCACAGCATGGCTAAACACTTCTTTAGAGGAATATTCTTCAATTCAAACAATCTGATCATCATCTCATATATGTCGGCATGAAATTTCATGTAGCCCTGGGTTACAAAAACAGCAGGAAGGAATGAGACACACTAAGGGAACTACAATATCAGACGTCAGGAACTCCCTGGTACTGTCAAATCTATAGTCATGACAAGATTAAAAGGCTGACCTTCAATGATAAAAGATCAACTACATAATACAACAAGAACAAAGTATTCTCAAACACCATATCAGTCTGCTCGAATGCGCATGGGCAATTTGGGTTCAACCATAGGCTCATTGCAGCATCAATATCTTCAAAAGATCTGTGTTACAAACATGAATCATATATCATACAACAAAAGGAAATACCTCAAAAATGTATATATACACACACATCAAGAAAAGATATAAAGCATGTTAGGCATATATTACTTAATTCTGGAGACTAGCCTTTTATGCAATAACACCTTTGAGTTAGGTTCAGCCTCTTGAAAACACAGTGCCTCTTGATTACACAGTGCACGCAAGCAGTAAGCAGTGGCTAGTTGATGGGACTGGATACTGCCACCATATGTGCCAACATTCATGTCACTCTGTTTCAAAAAATGTTTCATGTAAATAGTGTATCTAATGCGAGAAAAGAGCAAGGAAACGCAGGAGAATATTCTAAATATAACTAGCAATAAGAGGGTATATAATTCCATTAAGTGTAACTAATCATAACCCACCATTATACTTATTGATTCAGACAAACAAGCAATACAATCATCGAGTCTTTCAACTCCACAGGCTCTTAATTCCCTTCCTTTTGAAATGAGAATCCGAGATCTCTGTATCGTCTTTGTAACATACACTTCTTCTAGAAGGATGTCCATGATATCCATCTGCATTCGTTGACATAATTTCGGGTTCCACGAATTCATCTCTTTATATGATAGAAGTTCCTGAGCAGCGGTTTAGGAAGAGATTCAGACAAAATACCTATCAGTGCATAGTTAATAATAATGCATTGCTACAGGCATAAAAAACCTCAAAAGAAAAGCAAGGGTCAAACCTGTTCAAATAATATACCAAGGGCCCTTTTTGACACTTTTACAGAAAATATCAGCAATGAATATAAAGTTTTTGCATTGTTTGCCACATCGCCATCTTTAAAAAGTTTGCATTGTATCTGGAAACCAGCGAACAATCAGAGAACATAACATGGAAAACAGAAAACACAGCAAGAATTTCGCAAATGCTACCTTCACCCACTGCTTCACCAAAGCTGTAGGACTTGCCAGCCTTTCAAACAGGTTTTCAGCTACAGACCAGCTTTCAAGACTATCTATAAAGATTTTATTCACCTTATGACTGCCACATTGGTAATGTACATCCAAAACAAATGCAGTCCTTGCACATGCCTCAGCGAGAAAACTTATAATGGCATCTTCTGACAGATCCCCGCAAAACCCATTTGATTTGTCTGCAAACATCTTGCAATGATTTATCACACAAGTCCATGAAGCTCTACAACATAATTTCAACGCCTTTGAAGCCTGCACAGAAACAACAATATCTCCATGGAATCCTAAAGCCATAAATGCAGTACAAGTGAAGAAAACCTTCAAACCAGATTCTGAGCTAAGGAAAATTATAACATATAATGTAAAAATATTATAATCACATATTAGAATATGAAGGGTATAGATAAAAAGAACTTTAGCTTTCCGAAGCAATGAGATGATAACATTTTGAAACAGAAACACAAAAGTTAATATTGCTAGCAATGGTAGAACTTTCATTAACTAGGTTAATAAATTAAATTTTGTTGTTGTATATCAAATTTCAAGACAGACATTGTTAGATACTGTGATTTCTATTTTGTCTACTCACTCATTATCATATATCTTCCAGGAGTACTAAAATCATCATTCTGGTAGAGAAACATTGTTTAAGACATCAGAACCCATTAGCTCTATCACATAGTTTAGTTATGACTTGTAATAATATGTGTAAGTTATGCATTGGCAATATACCTATTACCTCGGGTGATGGAAAAGAAACCATTTTGTGCATAGTGATTTCCCACTAAATAGTTGTACAATTGTACATCTTGGTCATCTTAATAACACTATGCATTCAATATTAAATCATAACTTCAATAGTAAAATTGTATCTTTCCCTTTACTATTTCGGTAAAAACAGCAATAAAACTGTCAAGAGAGGTCATATAATAAACTTACCTCTTCCATTTTGTTATTCCTGTACAAAACAATACCAACATTGTGAAGAGAGGCAAAAAGAAATTTTAGCCCATGAGACTGAATCCAGTCTGATGAAATGGCACACTTGAGAAAAGTCATGCTCTCCTGCAATAAAACATTAAAACCCTTTAACTAAAACAAAATACTAACAGCATCATTCATGTGCATTAATTAGATAGGAGAGAAAGACACAAATGTTAATCTAGGTAATTTTGATATTCTGAAATAAGATGGCAACCTTGATCCTTAGCTTTGTCCTGAATGACAGAGTAAAAGCAGCCATGGCTACACTGAGAACTGTTTTGTTGTTATCATCATATGCATCTCTTTCCTTCTCAGATGCACTGCATAATAAAGTGGACCACAAGGAGGTCAATATTTATGTACTGAATTAGCATAACTATGACACAAGAGGTAAGCTTGACAAAGCAGGGGTTCTCCGTAGAATGGGATTCAGTGAGGGCCAACCACGTATTTTATAGAATAAACTGACTAAAACAAGTTTCAGAACCTTGGATAACTTGAGTCAAAGTTGTCCCAAAAGTAACATGCATCAGAATTCTACCTCTCAAATCTACATTATGTAGAGATAATATCAAAAGGTAAATAGAGTAAAATACAGGTAAAATGATTACAATATTTGAAAAGTGTATCATTTATATCAGTCTGGAACAAAGAGTATTGCAGGAAGATGTCAGTAACCATTTATGACCTACTGTCTCACAGCATATTATTTATTCTTTTTTCATTCTTTACTTGGTGGGCCAGTACCCAACCTTTAGATTCATCATATATGACGACCTCATTATGTTACTTAACCAAAATAAAATGAAATTTGAAATGAACACACAACAATTGAAAACCCTTATAACAAAATCAACTAAAAAACTGCAAAATTAAGGGTGGAATCATGGCGCACCACAGGCCTACCTTTGACAAAGAAGAAAAACATCAAGGAACTGATGGAATGCATCCTGAATACTATAAAGCTTTTTACCAAGTGAAACATCTTCTATTTCTGTAAGTATCTCTTTCCTTTCAGAATTTACGGATTCAGCAAGAGGCTGGCACAAGAATTGCAGTGCACTGCGGTAACATAGCATATCTGGTTTCTCATTCTGTGTGCATATAGAGGACTTGTAATTGGACTCTGTATGTGAAAGCATTTGATATACTGAATTCTTACTTTCAGCCCTATATGGCAAGTTGCTCCCTTTGGGGCTACTGTTGTAGTGATGTTTCAGTGATCCAAGAACACCAGTTAGATTTTGGAGTCTATGCTCATTATCAAGCAAAAATTCAAAGACAGATAAATCCTTTGCTGTTCTAGGAGTTGCTGAGCCATGCAACCTTAATTGACCACAGAAACCATTGATAAACAAACCAATAGCATACAGACTCATTATGAGATCAGTTGGTGACAAACAAACCTGCAAAATAAATTAAGTCGTACGTTATAACAGGTTACAGGCTGAAAACTGAAAACCAGATACAACAATATACACAATGCATTCAGCACCAGATCTGTACAAGTAAAAAACTTGAGAGAGCAGACAAGATACCAGACAAAAGTCGTCAGCTATTTTCTGTAAATGCTCTGCAACCGTGCGGCAAATATTTGCAGTTGTAGTTCGACATTTATTAGCACAGTAATAGACAACTTCTAGAAATTCCATTAAAGTGGTCTCTGTCCCGACCTGCAAAGTATAAATAATGCTATATAAGCAATCACTCTGCAGACACAAATTTGAATGTTGGTGCTTAACATTGTATAAAAAGCAAATATAATAAGAAAAAGGTAGAACTGAATAAAAAGTCCAATAATTTTATGTAATGGACATTGGACAATTGAAATCATAATATACTACACTAATCCTATCCAATAATCCTATCAGGCTGAGCTTTTATACCTTGAAATTCTAAGTGACCCAAGCACACAATCAAACAAAGCAATGAAAGCCCAATAGATAACTTTTACCAAAACAAGTAAAGAATGAAAGTCACAATCTTTTAGCATAAAGAAATAATTAGTAGATGAAATCTTGTTGACTCTCAGTTAAAATATACACCTGAGTCTAGCCTAATTTACACTTACATGGCAGAGAGATAGTCTAACCAGGTAATCATATTTATTCATACCATGGTGTACAGTACAATAACTTCACATTTTACACCTCACAATGCCTTGAGAGATTTATTATTTTTATTGATTTGGTAAGTAACTGCATTAACAGGTGACGTTTTAATTGAGGAACAACATATATTAAGGATGTTCCTAACTGAAGTGATATAATGATAAATGATAAAGTGATATAATGATATTCCTAGTTGAAGCAATCAAGTCAAAACTAACTACATTACCTTGCATTCACCAGCCATAGAATCCAGTACACATGCCAATATGTCAATTATTGAGAACTGATTGTCTTGTTGTGAGAACAGAGAATAACATATCCTGCGTGCAAACTGCATATTATACCTTATTAGAAAACAGAATAAAGTGAACACCCATTAAAATCTAAATTGCAATAACTAGAGATAATTCACCTTGTGCATTTGATCCTTCGAAGATGACTTTGCTAACTCGGCAAATGTTGTCAAGCAAAAGGTACACACCAATTTCTTGTCAAAATGCATTAGGTCCCCAACCAAAAGTAAAGCACATTTACTCATATATGACACAAGCACCCTGTGCAACTTCTCATATGCATTCGCATCTACAACACTAAAGAATGTATCTTAGTTAGTATCCACCTCATCTTACTTAGAACAACCAAAGTTACTTTACAGTTATAAGTAGAATATCCTAAGAACTTGCATCTCATTGGTTCAAAACATCTATTTTTAAGGCAATTCAAAACAAATTCTTTTTACTTCAGTGAAACAAATATTAGACATGTTCTGCTCTCCATTTGGGATGACTATGCAGTATAGCTAGTGGTATAATTTTTATTCAAACCTCAATGCTCAGCTATTCACCATAAATATATCAGTACACATTTTCCGTCTTGGAATATATATACTTATAAATGTACACACACCTGAACCATGGTGCAATTTCACTGACCATAACAAGAACTCTCCTGTAATCATTCTCCTCTTTACTTTGATTCATTGAAACACATTTCACAAGTGTCACAACAATCTCCACAACCAAATAAGCAAATTCATTATCCAAATTATCTTTCCCCAAACCCGGAACATACTTGTTCCCCAAATTACCATTCTTTTCAATAGCCCGAAGTGACTGAAGCACCGAAAGACCTTCACTTTGAGCATCCTCGTACTGCCCCCATGACTCAAAACAATGTATCAATCGAACCCTCTGGATTTGAACGGAGTATGGTTTGCAGGACAACTGCGAGGAAACGGCGTCTAAGCAATTGAGACAAAGCTTGTAAATGTCAAACAATTCGACGGCGAATTGGGGATCTAGTTTGGGGGTTTCGGAGAGGCGTTTGGGGAGGAGAGAGAGGGTGCGGTTGAGGAACGGGAGGAATTTCTTGGCGAGTGAGCGGGGGTCGGTTAGGGTTTTAGAGGTGGTGGGTTTTTTGGTTTGGGGTTTTTTGGTAGGGTTTTGGAGGAGGAAGGAGAATGGGCTGAGATAGGCTGAGAAAAGATGGTGGGTGTTGGAGAGGTCGGGCGATTGTAGTTTGGAGAGGAGAGAGGATTCGGTGGTGGAATCCATTGATGTACAGAACCAGAAATTATGAGAGAGAGAGATAAATGAAGAAGAAGAAGAAGTGAAGAGGAAATTTGTATTGGGCGGGAATGTTGCCCCGCTTCAGTGTTATAAGTATTTCAAGGGACATTCCAAAGATGGAACTAAAATTTAAATAGATTTGAAGTTTTATCAAATTATAGGAATTGAATAAAAAATAAAAATATTAAAGAGGATGAAATTGTAATCAAACAAAAATTATTTGAACAAAATGGGAAGGACATTTATGACAAAGCTTCAATAGAGTAGGGTTTTTTTTCAAAATAGATATGCTTTGGGTTAATGATTTTAAATCATAAAAAACATTTTAAAAAATATTTAAAGGTATTTTGAGTTACTGAAAATGTAAAGTAAAGTGACTCTTTTTTTTAGTAGACTAAATATTATTATGAATAAATTTTTAATTTTTAACATTTGTTTTCGAGCACAAAAATAAAATTTTATGAAGCTTATGTATTCCAAATGAATATAAAACTACATTTGAAATTTACCACTCGTTTTAATTTAACTTTTAAAATTAAAATTGCAAACGATTTTTTGTTAGTAAAATCGGACAAGAATCCTCACACTTTTAAATAAATGAAGGCTTTTCTTTTTATGGTCCAGATTTAAAATTATATCTCTTCTGTCAGCATGATGTCACATTATAACATATTTTAAATTTGGACTATGAAATAGATAGTTAAAGGATTATCCTTATTTCAAATAAATGGAGACTTTCCTTTTTATGGTCCAGATTTAAAATCATATATCTCCTGTGAGCATGATGTCATATTTTAACACATTTAAAATTCGGATTATAAAATAGAAAAACCCTCCCTATTTGCTAATGTGGTTGTAATGAATTAATAGTTAAAAAAAATCACTATTTCTCATTTTTTTTTTTAAATATTCTTATTTTAAGCATGGAACAGAAGAGGAAGAAAAGATAAAAATTGGGTTAGAATATAGGGTCCTTAACACTAATATACAACAATTAGAAAGTATTTACAAAAATAAAACACACACAACATAATTACAAAAATAAAACAACCCAATATATTACAATTCCTAAAATCACGTATCATTAACTCCCACACGTCAGTTATTTTCCTTTCATATTTGTAACCAACCTCACCTAAATTCAAGCAATTGAGAAAATCAATCGAAGAAGACAAAATCAATCGGAGAAGACAGATCAACGCCAAATCAATCGGAGAAGACAAGATCTTCTGTCGCGACACAACTCTGATATCGAAGAAGACGAAGCCTCCTGTCGCGACTAAACTCGTAATCGGAGAAGACGAAGCCTTCTGTCGCGACGCATCTCTAAGATCGAAAATAGCATATAAAATCAACAACGCCTTCAAGTTCAATAACCAAATACTGCAGTGATTGTTGAATACAAGATCAACATCACCTTCGATACAAAATACTGATGTATGTGAGTTTAAAATTTATAATCATATAGTTATCTATGGTTACTACGAATTACTATATTGGTTACCTTTCTTAAGTTTTTTGCACTTAAAATGGTCACACGGTAAGAATAATGAATGTTTTGATTGCAAAATGTATTTGAAAAAACGTTGTATATTATGGTTACTAAGGTTATAAAAATTGGTTACTGTCTAATGCTGTCTTGGTTACTGACTATTCTGTCTTGGTTACTGTGTAACATTAAACTGTCTATTGCTGTCTTAGTTACTGTCTAATGTTGTCTTAGTTACTGCACAATATTACTAATTAATGTTGAATTGGTTACTGACTAATGCCGACTTGGTTACTATGTAACATTATTTTGGTTACTGACTAATGTTGACTTGCTTACTGTATAAAACTATAATGGTTACTGACTAATGCTGACTTGGTTACTGTGTAAAATTATAGTGCTGACTTGGTTACTCTGTAAAATTATTTAGTGACTAATGCTGACTTGGTTACTGACTAATTCTAACTTGGTTACTGACTAATGCAAACTTAATTACTGCAAAGATTAATTGGTTACTGTAATATTGGTTGCTGAAGCATATTAATGTACACTTCTATTTATGTTTTTTATATTAATGGTTACTTGTTATCAACATTAGTTACATTCTTACAAAAGCTTGTCTTTAGTTGATAACAAACAAATTATACTAGTTATTTTTTACTATAAAAATGCAATACAAAATGTATTTATCTTGTGGTTACTAAATAAATATGTGTTGGTTACAATCTAAAATGGATTTGGTTACTGTATAATGTTGTCATGATTAATGTATAATGTTGAATGTAAAATGCATTTTAAAATATGTTTTATACTCTGGTTACTAAATACATATAAATTGGTTATTGTTTACTATTTATTTGGTTGTTGTATAATGTTTATATGCTTGCTTTATAATTTTAAAGTTTATTCTACTGATATTTTTATATTAATGATTACTTATTAAATACATTGGTTACCTTCCTGCAATTGTTGGTTACTGTCTAATCTATATTTGGTTAGTATATAATGCTGACCTGGTTACTGTGTAAAATTACAATGGTTACTGCATATTATTACCCCCAGTTCATGTTCTGGTTACTAACATTATGTAGTTTGGTTACTGTCTAACATTAAGTTGGTTACTTTACAGACCATACGCTAACAGTAACCAAAAACACACTAAAAGGTTGTTTCATCTGATATATTGGTCGGTGGAATATCGCTTATAATCTGAAATTTGATTGACAATGTTGTTGTGTATTATACAGTTGTATGATTGACAATGCAAAATGCATTTGAAAATATGTTTTATATTCTGGTTACTAAATACATATAAATTGATTACTCTATACTATTTAATTTGTTACTGTATAATATTTATTTGGTTGCTGAATAATATTAATGTACACTTGTACTGATATTTTTTATAGTTATGGAAAGATTTGATCAAGTGGCAATTTGGTAATTTCTGTCAAATTTGGAGTGTCGGATTTTGGAGTTTTCGGAGCCTAATTTCATTGGAAACGGATCAACGATAAAAAATCACCAGCTTTGCTGGTGAACTGCATGGTTTTTTGGTCAAATTCCATCATTTACGCCTTCAAATTTGCATGTAAAAATTTGATTTAAGTTCTGGTTACTAATATTATGTAATTTGGTTACTATCTAATATTGATTTGGTTACTTTACAATGTTTATTCAGTTGATAGACAATGGAGACTGACAGTAATCAATACAACAAATTTAATTGTTTACAGGAATATATAATTGTTTACTGTTAGTAACCATTAACCACATGGTTGGTAACATTTTTGATGGTGTACAGTAACCAAAATTGATGTTGATTAATATTTTAATTTTTGATTCCATCATGAGTTGTCAATATAAAGTAAACATATACATTGAACAATTGGTAATTGTTCTGAAATATTTTTATGTAAATTTGGCTACCCATCTAAAATAAAATGGTTACCTCTATATTCATATTTAGTTACCAACTGGCATGGACCATTTCGAAATAACTTTTATAACTACGTAATTTAAAAGTATCCATCAGCTAGATAAATGTGAACCCTCACATTTACATTAAACACTTGATAATTGTTCTAATATAAGTTTTTAATTATTTGGTTACTAACAAAAATTAAAATAGTTACCCTTATATGCAGGTTTGGATACCAACTGCACATCTCAAATTATTTTTATTTTAATATGAGATCTATAAATGACTATCATATATATAAATGGGAACTCTTAATTGGAGTTTCTTATTCCATCATAATGATAGGGTATAAATAAAATATATACATTTAACACTTTATAACAGTCCTCATACAAACTTATAATTATAATAAAACAGTAACCACACAATTATATGATAGTAACAAGAACAAGTTTTAATGGTAAACAAAACAGAAACATCATGTAATGAAACCCAGTTTAGGCAATTCATGTATACTAAACAATTACATATTAACCAGAATAAAAAATAAAAATAACCAAAATCCCACATTGAGGACACAATGATAGTAGCCAAACCATAAGATAACAGTAACCAAAACATAATAAAGAAGTAGCCAAATAGTTATATAAAAGTAACCATAACTTGTTTTAATGGTAAACAAAACAGAAACAACCTATATATCAAACCCAGTTTAGACAACCTATGTATACTCTCACATGTACATTTAACATTTGATATATGTCATGATACAAGCTTGTAAATATCTGGTTACTACCAAAAAATAAAATGGTTTCCCTTCTATGCATGTTTGGTTACCAAATGCACCTTTCAAACAATATATCAGACACAACTTAGACGTAACAAATACGAACCAACAAACAATGTCAAATAATTGATAATATAATCAAATATGTAATCTCATTTACATAAGCTCCAATAAACATTACATATTTACTAACCATAACAAATGATTATGGATATCCAACAAAAATCAAAGTACGAAACACAATTCAGAAGGACAAGACAACAACCGAACTAATCAAAATCTGTTACAAATCTTCCTGAAACTTTAGCTTTTGACTGCTGCTACTTTCTTCTTCATGACTGCTCTCATTCTCTAGAAAAGACTTCTGCATTATGTATGAACCTGTGGGAGGAAGAGAAATACCTTGGGATTAGTGAATAGAGAACCCATTAACCATAGGTATCATATCATAATATAACATTAACCATACCATAATAAAGCAGTGACTAAAAAATTATATTATATAATCTAATTGTAACCAAAATATAAACATGTAGTACAAACCATTTTATGTAGTAAACAAACAGTTATATATAATATTAACCAAAACATAATTTAATTTAACGGTCACCAAAACAAAAACATGTATACCAAAAAATATACTAAAGAAGTAACCAAACAGTTATGTGATGGTAACCAAACCATGTTTTAATGGTAACCAACACATAAACAACATGTAGACCAAACCCAGTTTAGTCAACCAATGTATACTAAGCAAATACATTGTAACCAAAATAACATATAAAAGTAACCAAAAACCCAATTGAAGGAAAAAAAATGGTATCCAAATTATAAACTAAGCAAACAGTTATATGTATACCAATGAAGTAACCAAACAGTTATATGTTAGTAACCAAAATATATATTAATAGTAACCAATACATAAACAACATATAGACCACACACAGTTTAGTCAACCAATATATACTAAGCAAATACATAGTAACCAGAACAACAAAAAATAGTAACCAAAATCCCAACTCAAGGAAACAAAAATAGAATCTAAATCAGAAATTAACAATAATAAAAAATATACTAAAAAAGTAACCAAATATTTATATGATAGTAACCAAAACATGTTACTCTATATCATAAAAATGGTAAAGCATACGAAGAATATCATGAAAAAATAAATGGTTGTACATGATCAGATAACTACAAGGTAAAACCATTTACTATATATCATAAAAATCAGAAGCAGTACTATTAGAAATATTCATTTTCTTAAACAACCAATTTAAATTCAGTTAAATGTACTATATTTTTAAAATAAAAAAGATAAATTAGTCTGAATATACCTCAATTGTGACCTGACCAATAATGGAAAGTCCATTACTTTTTCCCACTAACAAAGAATAGGTCTCATCTACACCAAGTCGAAACTGAAAAAATACAAAAACAATCAAATAAATCACTCAAAAACCCTCAAATTAACCATCAAAATCATCAAAAGTCGCGTATTCGACTGTGAGAGAGTTGTGAGAGAGTTGGAGAGAGAAAGTCGCGTATTCGACTGTGTGATTTGTTGATTAACAAGTGCAACAAAAGTAAATTAAAAAACAATTAATTTACGCCACCAATTTGTCGAACAAACTGTGATGAAGAAGAAGAAGAAGAAGAGAGAGAAATACGAGAACAAAAGTTATGGAGAAGGAGAAGGAGAAGACCCAGAAGAAGAAGATTTTAGAGAGAGAAATATCAGACGTTTGAAATAAAAAAGCAACAGATAATGATCCCCTAAATTAAGGAAACTGCCCATTAATATAAATCCCTTAATTTAAGGACCTTTAATTATGTTAAAATTAAAAATAAAAACAAAAAAATGTTTTACTTTTGTAATTATTTTATAGAGGTATGATTTTTGTAATTATTTTCAAAAATGTACTAATATATGTAATTAATCCTAGAATATAAGCCCTAGGACACATGAAAAGGCCCTAAGTTTGGGCCATAGACAAACTAGACAAGGCCCGCCCAGAAGAATAAAAGAACATAGTATAAATGGTAAAACCCTAGGAGAGAGAAATTGGGAGAAAAGGGTTTTAGAATTTGCAGAAACAACCCACAGCAGAGCGCGTAAACAGAAAGCCGCCCCTTTGAATTTCCCCCTTCGACAAAGATGCCGAAATCGAAGCGTAACAAAGCAGGTTATACGTGTTCTTTGCAGTACTAGTTTGTTTATGCTATTTTTGGTTGGTTAGAATTGAGAAAGATGATAAAATTTATTTTTTGAATTGTGTACTGAATGCAGTGACCTTATCAAAGACGAAGAAGAAAGGGAGGGAGCATAAAGAAACCATTTTGAATTCGATCAGGGATTCCGTGGAAAAATACAATTCCATTTATGTTTTTAGTTTTGAGAACATGAGAAATCTCAAATTCAAGGAGTTTAGAGAGCAGCTTAGATCTAGTAGCAGGTACCTCAAATTGTTTTATTGTATATGAAAATTTGATTTTTCATTTTGGGTGCTTAGAATACTAAAAAGAAAGAAAATTTGATTTTTCATTTTGTTTTACTGTATTTTTTTTATCAAAAAAAAGGAATTAATATTGTCATAAAAACATCCTCACATGAATAGTGGGTTCAAAACTATGTGTGTATGGTAATTTACGTTGCAAGCTCTAGTTTCGAGTTTAGTTGCCATTCCAGATTACTTGCACCAGTTACCTACTTACCATAAACTAATTGGGAAGTATAACTGCACAATATATATTTCTGGAAGTTATTGTATTGCAAGTAGTTGATATATCGATATCACATAAATGAATTTATAATTTTATTCATTGTGCGTCAGATTTTTCCTTGGATCAAACAAGGTGATGCAGGTTTCTCTTGGAAGATCTGTTAGTGATGAGATCAGACCAGGCCTTCACAAGGTTTCTAAGGTTTGCATGCTTTTCTTTTTACCTATGTTTTTTGAAGATATGTGCTACAAATTAAAGTTCTTTCTCTCTTCTTATTTTTCTTGTTTTTAGCTTCTCCGAGGGGACTCCGGCATTTGTTGTACCAATATGGCAAAAGAGGAGGCCCAGAAGTAAGTCCTTCCCAAACTTATACGTATTTTGAATTTTAAAAAAAACTACTTCTCCTTGTAGTGTTGGATGTTAAAGGTAAATGAAAGTGAATTTCGTATTTTATTTTTGTGTAGCTGTTAAATGTCCATTTGATTGTTGAACTTAAACCTCCAGAAGTTTGGTGATTTGGATGAACGCATTCCATATGTTAGCTCAAACACAAGAACACTCTAAATGAACACTGCAAGCTAAATAGTTAAGACCACATAAATAATGAAATATTGTTGTAAGATACCAGATTTTTGATCCCCCATACCTTCTTTTATTGGAATTCAAGAAGTAGGATGAATCATGTGTATATTATTCACAATCAAAAACCTGGTTGAGAAATCATTGTTTCTTCTCTCCGTAGTTCCTTTTCTTCAGTAACTCTTTTTCTTTAAGATGCTTGTTTTCTGTTTGTGAATTATGCTTGCTCCCTTTCTCACATGCTCCCTCTCTTTGTTAATTAAGTTCTTTTTATTAGCTGTAAAAAGAGACTCAAATTGGTACAACCAATGCCATAACCATCAGCACAGTTAATAAGAGGTACATTACCCCTACAGCCGTAGGATTATTTTTTTCAATAAATTTTTTAGGAAAGTTATAATTATAATCTCGATAGTGCAGTAAAGTTTTTTTTTTTCTATCGGACTTTCATGATGTTGAATGGAATCATCCTTTTGTTTGTCAGAATGATGCTATGAATTAGTAATATTTCCGCTTGTCCTCTTAGTTTTGCCCATTCGTACCTATTTGTAGTGGCAATAAACATTCTGTCCATAAATATGTAGCGTAGTTTATTTTAGTTTAGCATATATTGTTTCTAAGATACATTTAATGTTTTTGAACCTCTTGCAGTAGACAGTATATTTTTGTTGTTTTCTTTTTCCTTTATTATTCATATTTTCTCGTGTCAGAATATTCAATGAATATGAAGACTATGATTTTGCAAGGACCGGAAGCATTGCAACAGAAAAGGTATAATCGAAATTGTTATGTCATTCTTTTCCTGCATTTGGATGTCACGTGTAATCTGAATCATTCAAACTAAAGTACTAAACCTATCACATTTTGCTGATAAAAGTTGGTAGAATACATAATGAGATTTCCAAATCTTATTGCCATTATTTAGACTTGCAGTAAGGTGTATTTTATTTAAGTAAACAGACTGGGTTATCTACCTTAAAATTTCATTTTACACACAAATATTATCTAAGTTACCCTTAAAACTATCACTTACATTTAACCTGACACTCAGGTTGAGCTTAAGGAAGGTCCTCTTGACCAGTTCACACATGAAATGGAACCCTTCCTGCGCAAGCAAGGGATGCCTGTTCGACTGAACAAAGGTTAATACCCCTGCCCTCTTTTCTCTCTATATGCAATCTAGCCCACGTGTGGCTTGTAGTTAGTTATGGACTTTTGTGGGAAGCAGGTGTGGTGGAGCTAGTGTCTGACTTCGTTGTCTGTGAAGAGGGGAAACCGTTATCACCTGAATCAGCTCGTATCCTGGTTTGTTCTGAACTTTATAATATTATATCTTGACTATGAAATTAGCGTTAGATCCCCACTGTGGTGAGACATCTGTTTTCCAATTTTTTTTCTTGAATTTCATATTTGGACCCAATTAGTATATTGAACCTCTATAATTTGTCATTTTTCTTTCTTTATCAAGCATGAATGCTGTGTGTGACACATATGCTATAAACCCATCAAATATACTTTCAACTTGTATGGCTGGTCTTAAACTATTCTCACTCTTTTGGGTTTTGGTTGGTCCATTTTCAAGTAAGGATTCCGCAGAAAATCACATGTACTATCAATTGTTGTGGGAAATTTTGTTCAACAATGGTTTGAGTTGTGGGATTATAGTGGGAAGATAATGTTTGTTGCTTGTATTTTTATTTATTCTTCCTCGAGTTTATGAAAGAAATATGCATGTCATCTATGTATGTCTTAATGTTGTTATGTGTAAACGGCTTTAGCAAATATGTTAGTTTTGTTAGATTTATGAGATAGTAAAACTAAGTCGTGAATTTTGTTGTAATGCAGCGTCTTCTGGGAATCAAGATGGCTACCTTCCGACTTAACTTAATTTGCAGATGGAGCCCTGAGGAATTTGAAGTTTACAAAGAAGGGTTGGAGGATTCAGATATTGAATCCTCATAAGTTGCTCTTAGGATATCCTCATGTGATGCATGCATGTGATACCAAGGAATTTGATGGCAGTGGATTTGGTGTGATTTACTGAAGTGATGAAAGATCAACCAAGATATTTTGGCACATTTTTGTTTGTTTGAGATAATTTTTTATCATATCAAATTTTGTGTAAAATATTTTATGAGAAATATTGTGATAGTAAACAGCTTTCACTTTTAAATTAAGAAACCTTGCTTCGAATATGACTGTTAATTGAAGTGTGTGAGCTTGGAAAAACATATTTTATTTTATTTTTAAAATTCCATTACTGGCATGGCCAAAATTTCAAACTGTTAAAATAATTCTTGTTTGAAGATTAATTGAAGTATTTAGAACCGTGAGCTACTACAATCAGTGTCTTGAAGTCTACTATGACCTGCTCCTTTTATTGAACCTATTATGCTCTGTTATAACTGCAATTTCAAGGTTCAACCAACCCTTCTCTGCAATGTTCTGCAACACCAGCAATATACACACATTTCAGGTGCCAAAAATGAGAACATTGTGCAATGTGGAGTTTAAAGTTTTCAATTGGGATGGAATACCTTAGAATATTTTGTTGGTGAACAGAAGTCCCAACTGTCCAACTGCATATCATCAACATAACATTTTTAATATAAATATATAACTGTAAAATTCTTTTCAAGTTCAAGATAACGCCTGTTTAGAACTCAGGAAGGACCCAAACTGTTAAAAGAGTGCAAGACATCAACAAAAATCCGAAAACATGAAAGTGAAATATGTATAAATGTGTGTGCAGGATTTTTTATTTTATTTTTCTAATAAAAAAAGGAAATCCCAGGTCAATTTGCGAGGGAAAAACAAAAAATCCTTCATTAACTGGTTTCTTCATATATTTTTTTTGTTTCACCTTCAAAATCAATAAGAGCCTAAAAAATTACAACAAAGAAAAGTTCAAGAACATACAGACTATGTATTACCCTACAACGGTGGAATGAATCTGATACAAATCTAATGTTTAGAACATAGCTGGTTGGACCAAACAAAATCTGGATAGATGAACTTCCGTTTTCAATATGCAGAGCTTACATCTCCATCAAGCAACCATGAATAAAGACTAGTGTTCCACCATACCACAACCTAAATTCATAATGCTGCCAGTTCAGCCTTTTTATCCTCCAATAGCTTCAATTCTTTGCGCCAATCTTCTAATTTAGCCAGCTTGTCCAACTGTTCTGGTTTCATTTCTTCTTGCACAGTTTTCTGCTTTTGAGCTTCTGTCAGACGAATCTGAGAATAAAACATGATGTCAATTAATTATCAATTGAGAAGGACTATACAAAGTAAGGGCGTGCAATCATAAAGCATAGTAATCGAGTCGAAGTTACTTACCTAACGTTGAAATTGTATCAAATGACATTATAAAAGTGCTGGAGTACCTAAATTTGGAAAAGTTTTCATACTACTACAAGCATTTCTAAATACTAGAAAAATAGTCCAAAACTAGTAAATATACTCATGCCAATAACATAATTTACCAAATGAAAGAAATAAAGATTAAAAAAAACATATACTGATTCCTGGAGCTGAACAATTACAAACTCCTCTTTTTCTAAACTCAAGTTAAAATCATGTACTCTATTCAGAGATATCTATGCAAAGTGCTCCCTAAATATGATGGTTCGAAGCAACATCATATTTGGACATATTAGCACTTCAGCCCATACTTCAGGAACTGATATATGATGTTTTAATGGCTCAATTCCACAGATTGCACATCCATAATAGCACGGCAATAACCATATATGACAATTAAGTTTTCCAAATGTAAAAATTTGAAGACTTTAGTTTAGTAGATGTGTACTCCTATTCATCAAATTAGATTCATAGGGTTTTTACATTCATTTTCTTGGTTGTATGAATAAAAGCTGGATCAGGACCTTGAAATCGTACAAATTTTACCAATTCAAATAATGACTTATTAACAGAAATAAGATCCACATACGTCAACAAACCAGAAACAATTCACTTGTGAATTGACATTATGTCACACAACAGAACTAAACTATGTTTTCCATAAGGGTCTGACGAATTTGAAAAAATACAGTATGTGTATCTTGACAACAAGAAAAGTGCGTAAAAATTGTCAAAAGTAGCACAAGAAAAGGAGAGAAGCATATTACTATGGAGTGCTACCGGCATTAAGATATTTACCTTCTTTTTCAATGCTCGAATTCTTTTATCAATATCAGGAGCAGGATCTTGTGAATTCAGGCACTCTGTTGAATTTGAGGGAGCATTAACTGTGGTAGAATTTGCAGAAATAGTAAACTCATTCAACTGGGAGGCAATCAGTTCAACAGGCACCACATGATTTACATCTTCAGCAGGTGAAACTTCATCCTGTTCCAAATTCTTACCCTTATCAAGGGCAGCCTGCTAAAGGTGACAAGTGAAGTTCACTATCAGAGCAAAAAAAAAACTAAAATTAATACGCAAATGAAAAAACAAAGCCAAGGACAAAACTAAGATTCAGATCATCAAAGAATAAATATGAACTGACTAACTCCATAAAAATTAAGGATATCATACAAAATAATGCATTCACGAACTTTTTTGGCCGAATCATGAATCTTCATAGATTACAACTCTTAAATTTGCAGCGGTGGGACCCATTTGTTGATATTCTATATTCTTAGACAAGATAATAAAAAAAAGAGGTACCCAAGAGTTCATAATATTAGACTTAAACAAAGAATTAGAAAATCAATCACTACATGTAAATAGGAAACAAGTGCACAGGCAAACCCAAGTAATTGATCATCTCTGCTTTTCTGTGGATGAGGAGTTTAAGTACCACTTGGTGGGGTGGAAGGAGATATGTAAGCCAGTGCACAGTGGTTAACATGGAATCAACTTCCTATCTTCAACAAAGCCTTGAGGTTTGCAGCTGAGGATGGTAGTTTATGGAAAGAGGTGGTCGTTGTGGGGCTTTTGAGTTCAAAGTTTGGTTGGAAGACCAGGTTTCTGAGACTTCCTAAATGCACAAGGTTATGGAAGTCCTCGTGCAAGTGGGGCGGAGAAGTTCAGCACATATATTACTTTTGTAGTGGGTGATGGTTCAAGAGTTCGGTTTTGGTAATATAAAAAAATAGTGCCGTGCTGTCCCTCTTACGACTAGAAGCTGTGGTTGCGTGGTTGAATTTGTATTATATTTGAATGGTACCGAGGTGGGGAATCAATATTTTCATTGGTATTTATATGATTGAGAGCTTCAGATAAAGTCTTTTTTTAGCTTTTACATGAAGCAACACTTTCCAAGGGGTAGAACTGATTCATAAATCGTAGTGGTTTTACTAATGGGCAGGTTAAGTGGTGTTATTTTATGCTTTATTCGTGGGAATCAGTCATTGGGCTTTCCTTGGAAATCATTTGGCACAGTAGAGGCCCACTGAAAAACCTTTTTTTATACTACCTCTGGTCCAAATTATAAGATCAATGTTAACCTTCAAATATCAATTTGAGAAATTTTCAAACTCAAGACAGACAAATGATTCATTAAAACCTATCAACCAATAAATCTTATAATGAATAGTACTTTTTAAATAGTTTACAATATTCATCATTGTATTGACTAAAGTTAAAGGAATTCATTCAATTTTGAGTTTGAAAAGATTTAAGTACTTTAAAAGGTCAATAATGATATTAAATTTTGGAACAGAGGGAGAGTATAATAATTATTTCACACCAGAGGGCCAATTCTTACCATTGATAATTTGAAAAAGCGAGTAAAAGCCTTGGTGAACTGGTGCAGTTTGTTTAAAGGGTCTGCTGAGACTGTAAATCACATTCTCATCAATTGTGAAATGATCAAAGACTTCTATATTATATTCATAGAACTGTAGAAGAATACATTTAAGCTTTAAAGAAAAAGGACGCAAAAAATTATCATAGGCAGATGGCTTTCACAAATGGACATTATATAATGTGTAACAAATGCCATGTGGTTGGTATTATATTATATAAGACATTTTTCTTTAGGAAACACCTTTCGGACTTGAAAACAGTAAAAATAATCCAAAGAAGTAGAGCCTTAACAGCTTACTTGACCAGTGTTGATAAAGTCAATGTGTAAGATAGGTCATTGTACTGAAAATAAGCCACAAAACCAGTTTTTCTTCTTCTACTAAATCAGTGTTGATTTCCTAGTGAAAAAAATAAATTTCAAGACTTAACTTGGAGTATCTAATTGATGATGTTGAAACAGCCCCATGCAACTGATAATTCTAAATATTTTGAAGTCACCAATGACCAAGCTGTTAAGGAGTATGGAAATTAGGTTGGCTCTTTATGTTTATCAAGAATGCTTGGCTTGGAAAGTAAGGGTAACTCTTGAGGTGGAACCTAACATTTATATAGTACTATCACAACTAAAGTCCATATTTTAGATAAATAGTAATTAAATTTATGAACATCTACTATGTCAAGCATACAAGAAATAGAATGGCATCATGGCTAGCAGCGTGTATCCTACAAATTGAATGTTGAAATCACTACCATGAGGCACTAGATGTGCGGAATTTTTTTAGAAAGGATTTAAAATAGTTTTAAAGTTGTCCCTTTCTTTGAAATTAAACATTAAGATTTTTTTATTTTTTTTAAAGGTGCCAAAGCGAGAGCGCAAATTGTCCATTTGGAATGAGTTCCCTCATTAAAGTAATCTTTAAGTTCATTGCCTATCATAGTGTAAGCTGAGCAAGTTTGCAGATAATTGATCCAGCAACTCACATTACTAAACCCTAAAGCCGGATAGCGCCACCTTCAGAAGAAATGCCACAAAATCTTTGAATTGTGTATTAGACTATTAGTAGTTGTTTATCAAAAGAGTGAATAGTGAACATAATAACCTGATTTCTAAATATAACCTGACGATTTGGAGATATGCAAAGGAAAATCTTATTTCAGCAACAACTTTTAATAATATGTCAACAAGTGATAACATCTAGTATAGTACATAAGCATCAAAAGTTGAACATTTCTTTGGCATTGTCAAAAGTTGCTTCTTGGAGGTAACAATTGCCCTACAAAGACATTGTAGAGATAGTATGACAAATGCAAGACACTCAACAAGCAACCAGAATGAATAGTTATATGAATGAAAAATACACTTCACTTCAAACAATTGAGTTCCCTCCAAGAATATATTTTGAACTTCACTTTAGCAGTTGAAAACGCGAGAGCAGTTATACATAAACTTATGTACAGATAGAGAGAGATATTATACCTGTAAACGCTTCTCCTTCTTTCTTTCATTTCTTTTAGCGGACTTGGTCTTCGGTTTTGCATCCAACACTGGATCATAACCTGGTGGCACCGCCTCTTGAGAAGCCATCTCCTTCTTCCACTGCACTTATTATAAATATTACACAAATCAACTCCACTAGTTATATACACATACACAAAATTAAAAATCTTACATTCCAAACACTAATTAAAAAAATCAACAGAACAACACATGTATACACAATTACAGCTACATATATATACACACATAATATACATGTGTAAATAGAGTGAAAATAACTATAAGTATTAATAGTACTTACGAGGGCGCCTTTGGATTGGTAAATGGCGACTTCATCTTGAGGAACATAACCAGCCCTAATCCTGATAGGTTTACGGAGAGTGCCGTCGGGTCTTCGGGTCGGAGCGAGAATCCTCTCTCCTTCTTTTAGGGTTTTACTCAACTCAGCTGCTAACTGTTTCGCTTCATCTTCTCCTACTCTATTCGCCATACCCGTCGATTGATACGAACAGGAAGATCAACTCCTACTAATCAAGAACAATGTAATTGTTCTTAAACTGCTCAATCTTTTTATTAATTAGAGTGGATAAATCAACTTTTGGTATCTGTACTAAAACACGATTTATAATTTGGTACTCAAAATGAAAAAAAGTTATAAATTGATTGTACTAGAAAAATATTACACTCCGTTAAATATTTGGAACACGACTTATAATTTGATATCCAAAGTGAAAAAATTACAAACTGGTAATTGTACTCAAAAAATATTACACTCCGTTAAACAGTAGGGTTTCATATTTATTTTGTTTGAAAATTAGAGTTCTCTTCTTCTGTCCTTCTTCTTCTCTCATTCTTCTCGTCTTGATTCTCCATTGATTAGTGGTTCCCATATATTTATTAAAGGGTTTTCAGTGTTTAATTGAAAGGATGATCTCATCTTGGAGTGGAACCATAAATGAAATCAGGGAAGAAGATTGTAGTTCATGCAACAAAAATGAATGGATTACACCAGAGTTTTCAAGTCGGTGTCACTGTGGAGCAATGGTGCGAATGTGGGAGACAATAAAAGATGAAACAAAACATCAAGGACCTTCTTCGCGTCGACTTCGCTTCTCTCTCTGTATGTCTTTCTCTCCCGGTGGATCAATTTTAACGATTATTTAAAAACTGGAAAGTACAAGCACCATATTACAAAATATTTTGAGTACAATCACCAGTTTGTAACTTTTTTCACTTTCGGGTACCAAATTGTAAGTTGTGTCCCTAATATTTAACGTAGTGTAACGTTTTTCGAGTACAATCACCAGTTTGTAACTTTTTTCATTTCGAGTACTAAATTATAAATCGTGTCCTAGTACAATTATCAAAAGTTGATTTATCCCTTAATTAGAGTGATAAGGTGGTTCTGATTTATTCATGGTAGTGAGAGTGGGACAAGGAAGGACGACACACAAATGCCATGTTTGGATTCAGAAAATGAAAATGAGGGAGGAATAAAATAAAATTAATATATATGTTGATTATTTTGGAAGATAAATTATTTTAATCGAATGAATTTTTTATTTTTTTATTTCACATGGAGAAGGTGTAATAAAATTTATTGAATGAATATATGCGATACTTTTGTTATTATAATTTATATTATAATATTTACCGTTATCAATAACCAAATATATACTTAAAATATCTTAAATTCATTCTTTACTATCTATTAATTATTCTCAAGGCGTTTGGACCCAATTATGAGTAAGGCTGTAAAACGAGTAAACAGTTTGATTCGTACTAGTTCGACTAAAAGTTCGATTTGTGTTCGATTTATAATATAAATAATTCAAATATGAGTAAATTTTAAAGTTTGATAAATTATTCGAACCTCCTCAAATTGTAATTTTCAATTGATACTCGGATCATATTCGTTTGAAAAGTTCAAATTCTCTGACTCGATTCGAGATCGTGCTCGACTCGATAGCTAAACGAGCCTCAATCAAACCTTATTTTATAATCGATGATTTTCTTAAACCAAATATGAACAACTTAATACTTGCTTGACTCGATTCATTTATATCCTTAATTCTAAGTCCCCATTTTGGTTTCTCAAGAAATATTATTTTGTTTTATTAGATGGCCTCAAAAAAGTTATGGAGTAAAATATGAACTTTGTAACTACTCATTTTTTTTTTGTCTTTTTAAAGAGAAATAATATTTAATTGTCATTTATAGATAACAATGAAAAATTAACTAATTTAGTTTTTCATGTTATCCCTAAACATTAACTACTTATTTTTTTCCCATATTTTTTAGACGGGTAATATTGAAATTTGTTATGCAATTTAATTAATTAGACAAAATATTAATTATATATTTTTAGTTTATGTATTTTCAGTTGATGACGTGGCGGGTGTAGTTAGTTGGTGAATTCAAAACCATTGTCTTTGATTTTATTTTATTTTTAAAAAAAAGTTTTGGATTATTGTAGACACTCATCTAAAAATTGCCATAATCATGATACAAAGATTAATGTAGTGCATTTGTTTAAAACAATGTCTTACTTGTGTATTTCCTTTAAGAAACTGACATGACTTTTTGATATTTTTACATGAAAATGGAACATTTTTTTACAGTCGTTATACATATATAACGATACTTTTCATATGAAAATATCAAAAAATAATGTGAAAATATCAATTTCCTTCCTTTTAACAGTAACAAAACGTAAGAAAGCCTTATATTTCTAGGTAAAAATAATAAAAACAGAGGAAGTAATAGGCCTATGAAGAAGATGAGATTTTAAAAAGGCCACCTTCAAAACTATTTACACATCAATTTGGTGGTTTTAGCCATCTTATTAACTAAACCATCTTGTGGCCTATAAACCTTGCCAATGACACTGCATTTTCAGCATTGCTGCAAGCCTGCAAGAGACTGAAATGAAACAGAGACTTCACTCTAACTGGATTCAACAAATATGTAATATAATCGGATTAATTTATATCACAAGTCTTGTTTGATTATGTGTAGTTACAAACTAAATGAAAACCCCATAACCGCCATTTGTAACTCTATACACATACAACCAAATACCATCCCACCACCCATCCAAAACTTTAAAAAGAAAAGCAAAAAAAATTTAGTAAAATACAAAGTCGGGGAGGCATTTGTTTAGAGTCCCTTGTAGCAAAAAATTTCCCTTCTGCAACATCTATACAGAAGAAGGGTCACCACTGTGAATACTTCATACTCATTCCCTTTTACCCTCCTCTTCTGCGTCATCTTCCGGATCAAAAACATTTGTACTTTCTCCATTTTCAACCCTTCTTTCTTGTTTGACTAAACTGATAGCGCCTTTTGGTGATCCACTGACCAAAGTTTGAGCTTCTTCCTCATCAGATTCGTTGCCCTTCTCGTCTGAATAGGCATAGCTGTGGAACCAATTACGGTGAGGGATAGAAATGTCAAAAAACCACCATAAAATGGAAAATGTAGCATTGCCACAAGGAAGAGACTAAGTACAACAGTTGGACAGATCGAATAATTCTCTTAAGCTTGTGAACAAAGATATGCTCTAAACATGTACCGCTTGACTATGTTAACTATCATTCAGGCAGATTATGAACTTAAAGATTTAATTTGTTTTGAAGTGTTACAGATTATGGGAAACGGTGCTTTTTCATAGGGGCTAGATCAACCCTAATCCTTACCACTATCCTCATGAGAAGCACATGTTTTCTCCGAAAATCAGGAGTTCTCTCCAGCCCAGGGAAGGGGAACCTATAACGGGAACAGGCACAGAAGCCAGGTGCTGGGTAGGATAAATTTAATTAAAATGGATCACTCGAGAGTAAAAACAAAATAAATTGCAATATTTACAAAGCTACTTTGAAAATATAGTAGATTGAGGAGAACTTGTCAATATGTGTGTATGTGTGTTGCATGGGGAATCAGGTATCCCCCTCCCCACTCTGAGGAAGGATAATTTTCCAATTCAGCCAGCAACTTAAGAGGATGTGATGAAAGTTTAAAAATCTTGTTTGCTTCATTCTCTACATGCTCTATCTAGTCTCTCTTCTAAAAGACTAACCTAATGAAACATAAAAGGCTACATCCTATACCACTATAAAATTCACAACGCACCGTTGAGAGCTCTGTGATGGGGCCCAGAGATAGCAAATAACACAGAGCAATAGCAATGCAAGGATGTCCCAAAAAGCACTGATAATCCAACCTCTCTGCCACCTCTCATTGAATGGATCTGTTGCTTTGAAGTAAACCTGTAGAACAAACTCAATACATTAATAATCACCGTCCCACACTAATTTTTCTAATAATCTTAAAGCATGCATCAAGATTAAAAACAAAACTAATAACCAAATGCATAAAATTATTGGTAATCAGCCAGCCCACTCCACAAATCAATACATGATATCTTAAAATACTAGGAGAATAGGTTTGCTACTGTACGACTTGTTCACTGAACAAGGAAGTGAGATGTATAATGTTAAATAGTGATGTTATTCAGAATTTTCTTCTATGAGAAAATAAGTATCCAAGAATTGCTTTAAAATTCATAAAGTTATAGAAGATAGTGGTGAAATTCAAGTTCTCATTAAATGATTAGGCGGAGGAATAAGGATTTTTAATGAATACATAAGATGGATCTCACAAGACTATTACAAATGTGTTTGACAATGTTATTTACTGGTTATAATTCATGAATTATCCATGTGTGACAGAGACAAACACAAAAATTCAGTTACCTGGTATTTACTTGTTCATGATGAACAGAGATTTACACCAGAGATATGCAACTATACACCCATCATGTATAGTTCGGACCTTTTTGGTTTTGTTATACCAAATATTGAAATGAAGTGCATAAATAAGATAAATCATTAAATTGATATGTGGTCATAAAAGTAAAATGTATCTGCTGATATTGTGATCCATAAAAGTGAAATATATCTATTCATAAACGCATACCTCATACCCTATCCAAGCAACTGAAACAATAACAGTGACTGCTAACACATTTGAGAATTTCCTGTATATATCCAACTTAACAGAACTTCTCTTCAGCTGGTCCGAAAGAAAATTAATTTCTGATCAGAATGCTATAAATGAGAGAATATTATAGGATGTTTAATTATAAGACCTGAAGCGACAAGGGGAATGATAAATACCTGTAGCTGTTCCAGTGTCTTTGAAAGAGAAGTGAAAATCCACAAGATTAAAAATGCATCCAGAAAAGCGTCTGGAAGGACTAGAAAGACTCGTGCTCTTCCAGATATGTCATTTATGGTTCCCACATATTCAGTGATATTAAGCAATTCAGAGGCTAAGAAATATGTTATTCCAAGAAGAATCACTTTCGTGGTAAAACCACCAAGAGTAGGACGCACAACACCATATCCCATTGAAACAGAGAGTATAAGAAGACGTGAAAGAGTTTTCCTTATGGCTCCAATTGTCACAACCCATGTAGTAATTCCAACTGGCCTTGTTCCTGAGTTGTTAAAGTGTGCATACTCAAAATACCAAAGACTCATCTCAAACAACCCCAGAGCAATAACTATGGTGATGCAGTGCTGAAGTTGCAAGACATCCTTTGAAAATCTCACATACTGGAAAAACCAGATGAGACAAAGCATTGCATATGCAAGAGACATAACCACATAAAACTTCATCAAAGGGGCCATCCTTCCAGGTAAATAACCATCAGGATTTTTCCATAAAGTCCTCCCAGTCAGGGTCATCCCTTTGAGTTCTGGATCACATGATATGAAAAACAAGTTGTACATTCCAGTCTTTGTAATATAAATCTCCGTATTTCTCAAATGTGTGGACAAATGCCTCCCATTAAAATGTACATTTAAGACAATAGGCCAGTTGTTATCATTTGCAGAAGGTATTCTAATGACTTCACCTTGTTTACAACCTTCCAGCTTAGCAAGATCTGGGGTGCAACATATAGACCTTTGCCCACCATAAGGTGAACCACCAATATTATCACGATCAGCTACCTCAAAAAGTATAACTTGTATCAATCCAGTACTGTGTGCCATCTTTGAGTGCTGGCTTGCCGATGCTTTACTCCTCCAAAATGTGATATTCTCAAATCTATACGTTAAATTGCAAATGGATATAACTACCTTGTCTGAGCTAAAGATGAAAACAAGAAATACAAAAAGGAAAACATGAAGATCACCTTTGGTTTTCCTAAGTTAATCTAAAGAATCTGACATCGGGTAATCTGTACATGGATTGTACTTGTCAAAAAAAGAGTATGCTTTTGAGATCTTTTATACTCAAAATTGTTTCTCTGCAGTGAGCCCTTTCCCGAATAAATTGAATTTGTTCATGTTTTATAAGTAACTCCATTATAAGTTTCGGATTACAACACTTGTTGATTACAGTTCCACATGATAAAATGATTACCTACCATAAACGCCGTTACATTAATACACAATTAGCTACCATACACACCCTAACACTAATGCAATCAATGTATCCACAATAATCTACAAGAATCCAAGTGCAAACACAACAACTTGCCATAACAATTGATTGAACTATTAACATGGAGTAAATTTAACTTTCAATGTTACCTTACCCAATCAAAATATGCATGTACTTGCAGGTGAGCCAATTTCCATCAATAATTTTTTGTTATTGGAATACAATTAATTATATATTCACAGGGGAACTGCCACCGACACTCGGAGATAATAAAAAGCAGGGGAAATGTACTCGATGTAATTAAATTAGAACTTTTCCTAGTTCCATATTTATCCTATTTAACCTTGCTCCATTTCACAAGATGTATCCGTATTATAAAAATCAAATATATATATATATATATATATATATATATCACAATTTAAGCTAACAAAATAGCTTCTTTTTTCCTCATAAATTAACGAACAAAAAAATCTGACAATACTGGCATAGATCTAGCACAATGTCAATCAAATGAATATTATACACGTATATATTGGAAGAGGGAGAATAAAATTACTGGATATAAGAACGGCCATCGTGAACAGAGCGGTGGAGGAGGGAAGAGGTGGTCCGAGCAGCGAGGATGCCTTCACTGCCTCCGGAGAGAAGGTAAGCATTACCGACTTCTCGAAATGGATCTCGATCGTAGCTATGGATAGAGGCATGAGTTGATCCAATGACTGAGAGTACAAGCGCACCTACCGGTAGAATGAGGTAGTAGAAAACTGAAGTAGGTGCAGCAGCTAAACCCATGGGAGGGAGGAGAGAGAAGGATTCTTGTGGTATAGAGAAAAGATCGGGCGAATATGGTGGAGAGCGAAAGAGTGAAACTGAAGCGAAGCAATGGCTGGTGATCGGAGAAGGGAGTTTGTCTTCACACACTTGTAAAGGACTGTTGGTAATGTTACAGGTTTTAAATTTTTATTTTTTAGGACATTAAAAACTAAATTTTAATTTCAAACCTAAAGTTTAATTTTAAAATCAATTAAACATTATTTTTTAAATTATGATTATCAAAAAATAATGTGATAATATTATTTTCCTATATTTATTGTCAAATTTTATTGGGTTGAGTTGAGTCACTTATGACCAAAGTTTCCCTCCGACTTACACCAATAAAAGAAGTTTGCTTTGCTTCCGACTTGCAACAATAAGAAGACTGCCCAAAAAAATAAAATCAATTATTCCAACAAACAACACATTATTAATAAAAGTCTGCCCGCATTTTGTCTCCAACTTAACTTATACCTGCATGTATTGTCTACGCGCATTGCGGGACCCCAAACTTCTTATTCATGAAAATCCATATCTTAACATGTTAAAAGAATGGATTATAAACCATATTGTTACGTTTGAATCAACAGACGAAGAAATAAAATAAAAATAATATATTTGATGATTATTTTAGAATATAAAATATTTAAATAGAATAAAAATTCATTTTATTCTTTTATTTTTTTATTCAATGTGGCGAAGGTGGAATAAAATCTGTTCCAATAAAATGAATATATATATATATATATGATAATTTTGTCATTATATGGCAATACTTACCACCACCAACAATCAAAATATATTTAAAATGCTTTAAAATCATCCTCCATTCCATAAGTCGATTGATGTAAAATTAAAGAACATAAATCATTCAAATGGAATGAAAATTCATTCTATTCTTTTGTTTTTTATTTTATATGGCGAAGGTAAAATAAAATCCGTTCTAATGAAATGAATATATATTTGATAATTTTGCCATTATATGACAACAACCATCACCGCCACCAATCAAAATATACTTAAAATGTTTTAAAATCATTCAATTCCGTCCTCTATTCCATTCGTCGGTTGATGTAAAATTAAAGACGTCTTGTGTTTTTGATGGAGTGGTTAACATGAAGTTAACTTTGGTAAATTAACCAGTATGGTGTCGATACGCAGACGCAGAAGAGAGGCGATCTCTCTCTGCGTGCCAGCACCATATTGATTATATTGATCACGTGACCAACTTGCCACGAACTTAACTTCCCGGATTATGATTAGGAAAGCGAAGGCTGAATCGGTTGATTTGACTTGCGTATATGAGTAGCTCCGGCACGAGTCTCGTTAGGGGGCATCATCCAATTGTTATTATGGTAGACCATAGGATATTCTTCCTTAATTGCTACTTCTTTTGCACATTCTTCTTCATGTAGAATTTGGAGGAGTTGTTTATGAAGTCTTTCCATGCGCGTTAGAATAATTTGTTTTGCCGCCGATCTCTTCTTTTTCGGAAACTTAAAGTTCTATTCAAAATTCTCATCAGCTGAACACCCTGCAATTGCAAATATAAATATGTTAATCATCTATTAATTTTCTTATATTTCAATATAAATAAATATATTTCATGAATTGAATATTTTATGAGAGGATAACCATATAAATTGTGAATGTTTTATATCGACTATTTTAATTGTCAGATACGTGGATAAATATTACTGATAATTTTTGTGGAGACAAATCTTAATCAAAAAGATTTGAACATGGATCTCAACTTTGTATGGAAATTTAATACAATAAGTTTAGGGGGACATTTTTCTAGTGACATTCTAGTGATCCTTTTTTTTTGTAGTACCTCCCAAAAAATATATAGGATTTATTCCAACTTAAATTTTTACAGAAAATAGTATTTTAGATGTAATTTGGTTACATACAAGAAACAGGGTTGTATAGACTATACATACCCTGTTTCTTGTATGTATACAAATTACACTTAAAACACTATTTTTTATAAAAATTTCAGTTGGAATAAATACTATACATTTTTTAGAAGATACTACAAATAAAAAAACCAAAAAAAAATGTCACTAAGAAAATGCCCCCTAGAAGGACTCAATTTAATAAGTAGGTGATTCCATTTCCAAAGCACGTGATTATAATAACAATATTCCAAAGTTCACTTCATCAAAATAGCTATTGTGAGAACCCAGATTTTATAAATAAATATTCATTTTTTTTGAAATAATTTTTTTGAATATTATGGCTTGGATTTGATATAATGTTATAGTTGTGGGTAGTATTTATAAATTTTACAAAGTACGCAAGTTGTTATATAATAATCGATTGGTCGAGGAATATTCGTTTTAACAGGGAATATTCGTACAACGACACAATCATTGGTGGACCCCGCAACGGAATTATTTTCGGATTGAGAAAACGACAAAAATATTTTATGAAAATAACGGCGGAAGTTTTACCGTTAATACTGTTGAACTACTCGGTAGTAAAAGTACAGTAATACGCGTGGTTGCATAGTAGCACACGGTATTGATTATTGATGCTTATGTGATAAGTCACTCAGTTTTGTTTTATTGGTATTATTAATGTAATAAAACAGAAAAGTTTTTTATATAAAACTGAATACTTTTATAAAGTTATTCTATAAATATAATATATTATATTCTATTATGCATAGTATTTTACATAGTAAATTTTTTTTATATAAAACAGAATACTTTTATAAAGTTATTATATAAATACAATATATTATATTTTATTATGCATAGTGTCTGCATAGTATTTTGCATAGTAAAATCTTTTTATATAAAATATAATACTTTTATAAAGTTAGTCATTTTATTAGATTATAAATAGAATATATTATATTTTATTTAAAAGACTTTGCTTTAAATATGGACCGTCCGATTAAAAGTAAATCAATCTGAACCGTTCATGAATTAGTTACTATGCAGTTCATTCTTCTATAAATAGAAACTTATTCCTTCATTATTTCTTACGAATTTACAGAAACTCTAGAAAGAGAAATTATAGAGAGAAAAAAGAAAAGTATTCTGCTACTTCACTACTCCAACATCTAGTACTCTTCTTCTTAAGGTAAGGGGTATTATTTCTTTTATATTCATGAAGAGAACTTCTGTTATTCTATTTTTTATTATTCTGTTGGAATAACCTGTATACGCGGGCTACCCTATACTTGATGAAATTCTTCTGTTATTCTATTTTTTATTATTATGTTGGAATATCTTGTCTGTGTATTTTACGCCATACCTGATTTCGTCTTTATTATTTTGTTGGAATATCTTGTCTGTGCGTTTTACGCCGGACCTGGTTCCGTCTTTATTATTTAGTTGGAACATCCTGTCGGTGCGAATTTCGCCTTACATGGTTCTGTTATTTAATATTCTGTTGGAATAACCTGTCTATGCGAAGTACCGCATGCATGATGATTTCTGTTGTTATTCCATTCTTTATTATTCTGTTGGAACATCCTGTCGGTGCGAATTTCGCCTGACCTGGTTCCGTTATTTATTATTCTGTTGGAATAACCTGTCTATGCGAAGTACTGCATGCATGATGATTTCTTTTGTTATTCTATTCTTTATTATACTCAGTTGGTTAAAATTTTGACTTTTATACTCCATGAAATTAGTGGAATATCCTTAATATTTGCGCTTCAACCAGTATCTTTTCATGAAAATATTCATCCGAGCATTCTTGAATTTTACTCTACAAAAAAGTATCATGTTGCAATTTGGACGTTATTAGTTCCTGGATAATTTAATTCTTGAACTTGTTTTATTGAATTCTTATATCATTGTCATCATCCTCATGTTATATTTTTGTTGAAAGTCATCTGAGGCCTGTAGTGCATAGATGGACTTGGTATGATTATGACCAGGGATTATTCGGTATAATAATAACCGTAATGTTATAAATGATGTGGAAAAAGTCCTCATTGGCCCGTAGTGCATTGATGGATAATTTTTGGTATGATTATGACCATGAATTCTCTTCGGCCAAGGGAGCAAAGATGAATTATTTTATGGCATGATCAGGACTGTTGATGAAAACACGATTATCTTTGGCCGTAGTGCATGGATAATTCGTGGTCGTGATACTAAAGAGTATCTTTGGCCTGTAGTGCTGGGATGATTTGATGATGTGGATTATTTATTAAGCTGAGTCTCAGCGGTAAAAGAGATGAAAAACCTTTTAAATCATAAAAGATAGTAGATTTTATTCTCTACTTGACTCTGTTAATGGATTGTTTGTTCCACTGCAGTTAAACTTGATGTCTATTATATTTTATCAGTTTAACATTGTTGAAGACTAATGATAATTTATTCTGTATTATCTTAGTCATAATATTTTTTACTGTGCTAGTTGAGCTCACCCTTTCTTTTACTGTTCTTTTCAGGAAATGAGAACGTAGCTGGGATTAGTCGGGGAACAAAGTGATGGTCCTAGATGGTGCTTTATTAGTCCTCACTATTCTGTGAAATAGTGTAATAATAAATGTAACAAAGGACACCATTGAGTGTGGATATTATCTAGATGATAATATTTGTATTAAAACTCACAACATATGTTTTGTCGTATTTTATACGACAACTGTATTATTAAGTTGTATTTGAATTTTGTACCATGCATTTGGCGACTCAAGATGGGTGATGTATACCTATTTGGGGGGCGTTATAGCTATTCTACCCATTACAAAATATATAATCAATATTAACCTTTTGAAGCTAATTATAAATACTTTTCAAATTAAAATCAAAATGATTTAATTGAATTTTAAATAATACAATTATAAATATCTAATTTGTACTAATTATAAATTTATTATTTTAATTATAATTAATTTAATTTTAAAAATATTTCATATTAATGTTGAAAGGTTAAATTTGATATTATATTTGGAAAGAAAGGAGAGAGAATACAATTTGACATATAATTACTGGTTTAATCATAAGAAAATTGTTGACACGTTGGATAACATTTTTCGATAATAACATTATTTATGCCATCAAAATTTTATGTTGTATTCTAGAGGTATTTCAAAATCAAAAGGTTGAATAGGTGTAATATTGATCATGAGCTCATCCCTCTAGTAATATCAATCATATTGTATATCTACTAGTATAATTATAATATAATTTTATAATTAATGAAGAGAAGTGAAAATAATATAATTTTAATTGCACACAATGCATACTTTACAATTTTTATTTAAAATTTATTTATTTATTTATTTGAATTGCACACATACGTGGCATGTGCCGCAAATACTATTATAATTATCTATTCTACGCATATATGAAAATTGGACACAAGTGTATTTGAATTTCACCTATTTATATTTTTAACTTTTATTGGGAGTCAAAATACAAATAAGTGAAATTCGTGTCTAATTTTTATGTCGGCATAGAATTTTTATTTAAATAAAGAGAACAAACTAAATTAGGAAATAGATTTTCCACATAATTTAAAGGTATATCAAACATGTACTTATATATTGTATAGATAAGTCAAATAAAGAAAACTAACAAAATGAGAGCTATTATAGCAAAAAATAGGAAATAAAATTTTGTGCCAAACTCAAATTTCACGTATTTAAAGCTCGCCTGTCAGCACTCTTCATGCTAACCACTTCATGTATATACTTACAGGTTACAGCTATATGCAGAAGTGTGAAACATAACCCAGAACCAGAAGCGGGTGGAATTATTTCATTGGTTAGCCTATTTTCTAAATTTTTAGATATTATGTGCTAAAATTTGAGATTATTGCATTCACATTTAGTTGTTGATATGCAGAATAATGTTTGCAATTGATTTGATTGATATGATATTTGTGTTGTCAATCGTGTTTAATTGAAAATTTTAGTGGGTTCTCGATTGAAAAGTTTGTGTTTATATTAGAGCTATTCACGTTTCTTATATCAACAGTAAGGACCTGGGTTAATTTCTTAATTTTATTCTTTAGTATCTTCATTCTAAGTCTGTATTTTGATTTTGTTAATATTATGAATAGACACAAACATGTAAGTATGCATGTAAATGATGAGGTGATGAGAGATTAGTCAGTAATGGTGCATAGCTGCTACTATACTAGTAATTTACGCTACATATTTTATCACTGTTCATGTAAAGGAGAAATTTGTCACATAAACAAGTGTGTTTGGTCAGATTTAAGGGTTTGATAAGATTAAGGATATTAAGGCTTTGGAAGTGTGAATTTTGATAAGATTTAATTAGTTTTAGTTTGTTATTCTGTTTTATAAGTGTCCTAGTCTTTAGGGACTGTTGCTGTTTTTACTCATTCCAGTTTGTTACCACGTTTCTCACTTAACGTGGGCTGTTCTGTTTTTTCTTTGAAAGGCTATATAAGCCACTGATGGTCCTTCAATAAAACAAGTCATTTCCAGATAGTTTTTGTGTTCTTGTTCTTTGAGTTAATTATTATTAACATTCTAGTATCAGAGCCCCACTGGCCTTGAGATAAGAGAGAAGCAGCAACTTTGAGTGACTTAAACACAAGAGAGGAAAAGAGAATCATGAGTGAAAAGAAGGATTTCCTGCAAGCTGCCATTCCACGCTTTGATGGTCACTATGACCACTGGAGTATGCTAATGGAGAATCTGCTGAGATCAAAGGGCCTCTGGAGTCTTATCGAGAATGGTTTTGAAGAACCAGGAGCAGCAACTGTGTTAACTGTTGCACAGCAGACGCAGTTGGAGAATGCTAGGGTTAACGATCTCAAGGTGAAAAATTACTTATTCCAGTCAATTGATAGGGTAATTCTTGAGAAAATCTTGGAGAAGTGCACTTCGAAACAGATTTGGGATTCCATGAAGAGGAAATTTGAGGGCAACGCCGGGGTTAAGCGATAGCTTCTTCAAACCTTGAGGAGGGACTTTGAGGTTTTGAAGATGAAAGTTAGGGAAACCATCACTGATTACTTTGCTCGGGTCATGACAATTGCCAACAAGATGAGAAGCAATGGTGAGCAGATGCGAGATGTGACAATTGTGGAGAAGATCATTCAAACCTTGACCGATAAGTTCAACTACATTGTCGTCTCCATTGAAGAGTCTAAAGATATAGACTCCATCACCATTGATGAGTTGCAGAGCTCCATTCTCGTCCATGAACAGAAATTCAATCGAAGTAGTGGAGAAGAACATGCGCTTAAAGTGACACATGATGAAGAATACAGTGGAAAAGGACATGGGAGAGCAGCGTTCAGAGGCGGACGAGGCAAAGGTAGGGGTCGCCAAACCTAGGAAACCATTGAATGCTACAAATGCCATCAACTTGGACACTATTAATATGAGTGTCCAACTTTAGGAAAACAAGCAAATTATATGGAGCTGGATGAGTCAGAGGAGATGCTTCTTGTTGAATCACATGGAGTTACTCGTGATGATGTATGGTTTCTTGACTCAGGTTGTAGTAACCACATGTATGGTGATTGATCGTTGTTCTATGAGCTGGATGAGGTTTACACAGATGGTTAAACTCGGTAACCATACCAAACTGAGTGTTGTTGGGAAAGGAAATGTGCTGCTGTCTCTAGAAGGTGTTAATCATCTTGTCACAGAAGTGTTCTACGTGCCATCACTAAGAAATAATCTTCTTAGCATCGGCCAGCTACAAGAAAAAGGGGTAGTAGTCTTACTTCATTCAAATCAGTGTAAAATCTATCATCCTCCGAAGGGTTGTATTATCCAATCCAACATGACAACTAACAGGATGTTTGTCCTGATCTTCAATACACAACCCATCAGGC
The DNA here is from genome assembly GCA_020205505.1 of Panax japonicus. Lineage (NCBI taxonomy): Eukaryota > Viridiplantae > Streptophyta > Magnoliopsida > Apiales > Araliaceae > Panax > Panax japonicus. Next base: position 63,760,006 of record CM035099.1, on the reverse strand, counting down.
AGGAGACTGCAATAGTGTGTCTTCAAGCAACTACTCAAGATCTAGCTCATCTTTGGCAACGTAGGTATGGGCATCTCAGTTATTCAGGTCTCAAGACTCTGCACAACAAAGGAATGGTGAGAGGTTTGTCGCACTTTGCTGAGTCCAATATAGTTTGTACTGATTGTTTGAAGGGAAGACAACATCGAGATTCCATTCCTAAGAGGAGTACATGGAGAGCATCAGAAAAGTTGGAGCTAGTTCACGCTAATATTTGTGGACCAATATCACCCACTTCCAACAGTCACAAGAGGTATTTGATTTGTTTCATCGATGATTTCAGTAGAAAGGCTTGGGTGAACTTTTTTGTTAATAAAGCAGATGCTTTTGCCTACTTTAAACTATTTAAGAGTTATGTGGAAAAGAAAACTGGTTTGGCTATTCAGTGTTTAAGAACAGATCATGGAGGGGAGTTCACATCCAAAGAATTCAATAATTTTTATAGAAAGAATGGGATTAATAGACAACTGGCAGCCGCTTATACACCGCAACAAAACGGTGTTGCGGAAAGAAAGAACAGGACTGTCATGAACATGGTGAGGAGTTTACTGTCAGAGAAGGATATTCCAAAAACTTTCTGGCCTGAAACGGTAAATTGGACTTTTTACGTCCTCAATAGATGTCCAACATTGGCAGTCAAAGATGTGACACCATAAGAAGCTTGGAGTGAAATTAAACCTTCTGTTGAGCATTTCAGAGTCTTTGGAAGTATTGCGCACGCTCATGTTCCTGATGTTCGAAGGACGAAGCTTGATGATAAAAGTCGCAGCTGTATTTTCTTTGGGGTGAGTGACGAATCAAAGGGGTACAGACTCTTCGATCCAGTGTTAAAGAAAATTATAATTAGTCGCAATGTTGTGTTTGAGGAGGACAAGAGGTGGAACTGGGATGAAAGTTATCAAGAACAACTCTACTAGACCTCGAATGGGGAGATGAAAAGGAGTATGGTGAAGATAAACCCAAGGGTGATGCTGAGCCTAACGCAGAAAAAAGCGGTGAAGAAGACGTGCCAGTGCCCCCATTCAGACGATGAAAGACGTTCGACTATTGAAGCTCCTAAACCTTTAAACACAGGAGCAGTTAGGACAAGACGACTGCCTACATGGATGGGAGATTACTTCTCTGGTGAAAGACTCTTCGATGAGGATATTGAAGTTAATAGAGTCCCATTTGCAAGCTCTGATCCGGTCTCTTATGAGGAGGCAGTAAAAGATGAAAAGTGGAAGCTTGTTATGGATTCAGAGATGTGGTCCATTAGTAAGAATGAGACATAGGTTCTAACTGATTTGCCAAAAGGAGCTAAAAAGATTGGGGTTAAATGGGTCTACAAAATAAAACTCAATGAACTTGGAGAAGTGGAGAAGCATAAGGCTCGCTTGGTTGCAAAAGGTTATGCACAGGAACATGGAGTTGATTATGAAGAGGTTTATGCTCCAGTGGCTCGTATGGATGCGATACGAATGATCATAGCTCTTACGGCACAGAACTCTTGGAGTGTGTTCCAGCTTGACGTTAAGTCAGCCTTCCTTCATGGAGAGTTAACTGAAAATGTCTATGTTGAGCAGCCAAAAGGATATGAAGTGAAGACTGAGGAACTTAAAGTGTACAAACTTAACAAAGCATTATACGGAATCAAGCAGGCACCAAGAGCGTGGTTCAGCAGAATTGAATCATATTTCTTGAAAGAAGGCTTTGAGAAGAGTGACAGTGAGCAGACCCTTTTTACCAAAATCAGCAAACAAGGTAAACGTTTGATCATTAGCTTGTATGTTGATGACTTAATTTATAATGGAGATGATGAGGGTATGATGTGTGAGTTTAAGAACTCAATGATGAATGAGTTTGATATGTCGGACTTGGGTAAAATGAGGTACTTCCTTGACATTGAAGTGATGCAGTTTGATGGAGGGGTATTTGTAAGTCAAAGAAAGTATGTGTTGGAAGTTCTAAGAAGATTTGGGATGGAGCACAGTAACTCAGTCCAGAATCCGATCATTCCAAGGTTTAAAATTTTTAAGGATGAGAATGGAATAGAAGTGAATGGCTTGTTCTATAAGCAATAAGTAGGGAAGTATGATGTATCTTATAGCCACAAGGCCAGATATAATGTATGCAATTAGCTTGATTAGCAGGTACATGTCAAAGCCAACAAAACTTCATCTTTTAGCAGCCAAGAGAGTTCTGCGCTATTTGCAAGGAACTACTGACTTTGGACAAGAAGGGAGGGAATAAGGAGCTAATTGGCTTCACTGATAGTGATTATGCTGGTTTTGTGGAGGATAAGAAGAACACGTCAGGGTATGCTTTTATTCTGAGTGATGCAGCAGTGGCTTGGTCTTCACGAAAGCAACCAATAGTCACACTTAGTACAACAGAAGCTGAATTTGTTGCTGCTGCAACATGAACATGTCAAGCAGTATGGATGAAAAGGGTCCTGAAGAAGCTTGGTTATGGAGGCAGTGAGAGTACCATTATTTTTTTGTGATAATAGTTCAACCATTAAACTATCGAAGAACCCTGTAATGCATGGTAGAAGCAAGCACATGGATGTGCGTTTTCACTTTTTACGTGATCTGGTGAATGAAGGAGTTGTTCAGTTGAAGTTTTGTGGAACACAAGAGCAGGTGGCAGACATACTAACTAAACCTCTTAAGCTGGAGTCATTTCAGAAGCTGAGGAGCAAGTTGGGAGTCTACGAGGCGCCAAAATTAAAGTTAAACTAGTTGTTCATGCAGTCTAGTTTAAGGGAGGGAATGATAAGATTTAATTAGTTTTAGTTTGTTATTCTGTTTCATAAGTGTCCTAGTCTTTAGGGACTATTGTAAGACCCCAACTTATTATTAATGAAATTTAATTTTCTCTATTTATTATTTTGAAATAGTAAGGGTTGATTTGATTAATGTGGATAGTTATGGGTAAAATACACAAATATTTCAAAATAAGCAAGTGGTTATAAAATATTCATTGTTGTCGGGGAATATTCGTTTGGTCGTGAAATATTCGTACGACGGAGCAGCCATGTGTGGGCCCCAGAACAGAAAGCGATTGGATGAAGAAAACGACAAATATAAGTTGTTTAAAAATAACGGCGTAGTTATTACCGTTAATACTGTTAAAATACTCGGTGGTTAAAACACAGTAGCACACGGTATTGCACCAATTATTGATTCTTACGAAAGAAGGCACTACTCAATAATGGTTACAGTAATTACTGTTCAGTATTTTATTTTATTGATTTAATAATTGCTGCGTTGATATTTTATATTGTTGTTATTTTAATAATTGTCATTACACAGTATTTTTTATTATCGAAGCAATAATTCATATTATCTGAATAATATTATTAGATAACATTATTGACAATGTCTAGAAAGTTCTGTCTAAGGAGAGGTTTGGTCACCTAATTGCGCGCCAGTAAGGATAAATTCTTATTGGAAAGCCCCTTCTTTCCTGGGAACTGCCTGGTTGTCAATATTGTGATTCTGTAATATTATTTGTGAATAATTAATTATTGATTTATATGATGAGAAAAATATTGATTTTATGTGGATATAAATGGAGAAAATTTTTAATGTGACAATTGTTGAAAATTAATATTTTATCTTTTTCTGATAAAATAATTCATTTAAATATATTATTTTAATAATATATTAATGGTGATATTTTTATAATGAATGTGGGATATATGAGTATATGAGGAGAAAGAGTATTTTTGTGGCATTAAATGTTTAACACATATTTTGTCTGTTGGTGGACACAATTATTGACCGAAATTTGATTATAGCCTGTAAAATCATCCGTTTGTGAATTTTGGTCAATTTTTGTTTGGAATTTGGAAAAACTTCCTTCTGTAAAGTTGTAGATAATGGAATTTCCTATGGAAAAATGCGAGTTTCGAATTTTTCTGATAAAAGAGCTATTTATTATGAATTATTGAAGTTCTGAAGCTCCGAAATAATTAAATTTTGAAGTTTTAAATATTTTTAATAAGAAAAACGTTTTTTTTATTTAGGCAAGGTGAGTCACTCTTGGTGGCTGATGGTTTGAATCAGATTTTGTGTACGTATGAATTTAATAAATATATATTAATATTTTATTAAATTTTCTGCTTTGGTGTTCTAAGCATTTTCCTATAAATAGGGTGCTTAGGTTAGAATTGAAAATCACACCACAAACTGAAGTTTTCTCTCTCTATATTATCGAGCGTATTCTTGTGAGTATTTTGAGTATACTTTGAGTATTGCTATACGGTGCAAGTTCAAGTCATAACCTATACTCGGTGTTTCAACTAGAAGTACTGTCTTTCGAGGTAAGGGATGTTATTTTCTTCTCAAATGATATTATTTCTTCTAATATCATTATGCCGAAGTATTGATCTTAACTTTTAATCAAATTTAGAACTTTTTGTGTCGGAGTTACTATTCACGTATACGGTATTATTCACGTATACGACACTATTCATCGAAAAATGAAAATTTTCCTTTTCGTCTAAAATATCTATTGTGGATACTAGCTTTGATTGTATCCATGTTTTGATTATTCTTGAATTTTACACCACTATGATTATTTTTGAGCTATTTTTGGACATGGATAAAATAAAGTACGAATCCTTAATCTTTGTTATTTTGTTTCACTGGATTCGTTTCTTTAAAAATATTTTTCATCATCCTCAGTCTTAAATGATGATATTATTTAATATCTTTGGCCTGTAGTGCAAAGATGAATGATTTTTGATGAATATCTTTGGCCCGTAGTGCAAAGATGAACAGGTGTTTAGATGAACATGACCAACTGATGAATATCTTTGGCCCGTAGTGCAAAGATGAATATTTGATTCCAGATATATATTGATTGATGTTACAGGGATAAAAGATAGACGATGAACTTTAAATTCATATATAGAAGATAGTAGTTTGCATTCTCTACTTAACTCTTCTAATGAATTATTATTTCCGCTGCGAATATTGATTTAAAACTTGTTGTCTATTGTATTCTATTAGATTTTTCCCCGTTGAAGACTAACGATAATTTGTTGTATATTATCTTAGTCATAATATTCTTTACTGGGTTAGTTGAGCTCACCCTTTTCCTTTTTGTTCCATTTTTCTTCTTAGGAGGCGAGAATGTAGCAAGTACGAGCCAGGGTATGGAATGATAGTTATAGAGAGAGTTGTTTAGTAGTCCTCACCATTTTTGTAAAATAATGTATCAATAAATATGATGAGGATTTATTTGGGTATAGATATTGTCTAGAAGATAATATTTGTATTCAAACTCACAGTTTTACTATTGTAATAATAAAGTTGTAGTTATTTCTGTACCATGTATTGACAACTCATAATGGGTGATGTATACCTATTTTGGGGGCGTCACAACTATTGCCGTTTTTACTCATTCCAGTTTGTTACCACGTTTCTCACTGAACGTGGGCTGTTCTGTTTTCTCTTTGTAAGGCTATATAAGCCACTGATGGTCCTTCAATAAAACAAGTCATTCCCAGATAGTTTTTGTGTTCTTGTTCTTTGAGTCAATCTGTGTTACTCGGACTCGCCAACTTCTGATGGAGTACCCGTGTCGACACGATCCAACACGGGTGCGGGATTTGTGTCGGGTGCGGCACTTTCAATCCAGATACGGAAGAAGAAGAGGAAGGATCGACTGAAGAAGAAGGATTCACAAAAGAAGAAAAAGAATCGACAAAGAAGAAAAAAGAAAAGAAGAGGAATCGACTGAAAAAAAGAAGAAGAATAAGAAGGATCAGATCTAAGAACGAACGAGCTTCTTGGCTGATACGTCGGAGTATTTGACTCAGATCAGATCTGGGAATTAAATATCTGTGAAAAATTACAGTTGAATACCCAATAGTTTTTATAGTTTTTTAATTTAGTCCTTTAAGTTTTTTAAAAGTTCAAAATAGCCCCTAAAAAATTACTTATCAGTCCCTGCATTTTTTGTTTTTTTTCCATTTTAGCCCCTGAAGTTTCAGTAGTTTTAGTTCTGTCCCTGTTTCTTTATATTTTTGCACTTCAACACTTAAAGTTTCATGATAAATGCATGTCTATATGAATTTGGACATCATAAATATTATTGTTAAAAAATCAAAGCATACCGTATCCCTGCACCCGTGTCTATATTCAGATTCATATCCGCGTATCCTCTATTTTTTAACTTCACGTGTCTGACACTTAGATTCGTACCCCAATCTGACACCCGCACCCGATTCCGAGAATGATTTATAAGTTAAATTATAAGGTGTGATTTATAAGAAAAAATTAATTTGATTTATAAGTTAAAAATTAAGTTAAAATAAGTTATGAAGGTGTTCGGCTTATAATGACTTATAAATTAAAATAAATATAAAGATTACTAAAAAGGACATTAATAAAAAAGGGGCAAAAATAGACATTACATTTTGTAAAATTAACTTATTTTAAAATAATTTATTAATCATTTTAAAATAAGTAATAATTAATTAATTTTTTTTATTTAAAACTCAACTTATAAGTCAAAAAATAAATAATTATCAAACACTTAATAATGAAAAATAACTTATAAATTGATTTGCCAACTTATAAATAATTTCCGAACAGGACCTAAGTGTCCAAACGGGCCTATGTGGCTATGTGTAGAAACCTATTTTTTGACCATTTTTTACCCTTATTCTTAGTTGTAAAATTTTCACTCATGCTAATCACTATTGGTAATATATATATATATATATATATATATATATATATATACTGGCATTCGTGTTATGTGTATAAATTATATGAGATAATTTTTTTTATAAAATTTAAAATAGAAATATAAGAAGGATAAAATAGGAATTATTTTAAAAGTTAAAGGGCATTTTTGAAAAAAGCAAAAAAACTTTCAGCGAATTGTTTACTCTCCGTTCCAAAATTATATAAATATAATTTGACTTTTGAAATCAAACGACGACATATTAAATTTTAAATTGATATGAATTTATTTAATCAAAAATTTTATTTTATTTTAAACTTTTATAAGTCATACTCCCTCCGTCCCAAATTAACTGCTCAGTTTTGACTTTTTAAAGTCAAATTGACTATTTTTAGAATTAATAATTAAGCATATATAAATATATTTCTAAAATTATAATATTTAGGATTAGTAATAAATTGTATATACTTTCTTTTGGTTATAATCTCTTTATCTATATTTTAGCAAAAATAGTAAAAAGATTAGTTTTAAAAATGGTCAATTTGACTTTAAAAAGTCAAAACTGAGCAATTAATTTGGGACAGAGGGAGTATTAATTTTAAAATTTAATATGACCTCAAAAATAAAATTATTGAAACGGGAAAATATTATATAAATCTTCCCTATTAATTAATAAAGCCGTTTCATAAGCTGAAGAGTTTGGTATAATTGTGTCATAAATTTTACTGTATTTTTTTTCGTCTTTATAACCTTAATTATATTATCATTTTATTTTTTTAAATTTAAATATTTTTATATCATTTTATTTAATCCTCCAAAATTTAATAAAAAAATTTCATACTATTTGCCCACGTAATGTCTGTGTCACTGGAAATTTCTAGTATATTAAAGTTGAAACATGTGTTTTCTCCTCCTTCCCATGTTTATTCAGTTTTTTTTTCACTTTCATCTTATTTTATTAATTTTATTATTATTATTATTAGGCTATCAATTTTATTATTATTTTCTCACATAGATTGGGATATCTCTAGAAACATATGTTCTCTATAATTCTAGCAAAAAATTGATGCATTTTGACTATTGTTGGGACTAGACACGTAGATAAATTATTAACGTCTCGTGTGTAAATTATGTAACGTAAAATAAAATTTTTATAAATTTTGAGAAAAAAATATAAAATAATAATATAGTTAAAATTGTAAGGGTAAAAGAAGAAAAAAGAAGAAGCGTGACACAAGAGTCGCTTTATGATATAGATAATTTATTTATTTGCATGTCACGATATTTTGAATAATCATAATAAAAATTAAGGAATAATGATCGTACATAGTTGTGTCTGTTTTTTTTGTGTGTATATTCTGTCAAAATTACGTACGTCGTTTTGGCATATTTATTTTTGATTTCTGATTTGAGAGGATAAATTATTATTTTTAAAAAAATAAATCTGCCAAAACGACGTAATTTTGACAAAATATACACACAAAAAAAACAGACACAACTGTGTATGATCATATTACCCTAAAAATTAACATATTTTTCTCCACGTAATATATAACAAAACTAATTATGAGTAGCGATTGGAGTAACAAATAAATGAAGTAGTAGTTTTGTGGGTAAAAAATGTGTTAAATATGATTGTAACATAATACTCGCAAGTCGTATTAGAAAATAAAATAAAATTCCGTAATATAAGACAAAATCTACCACTTTTTTTTTAACTTTACCCTAAAATATCCCATTAATACTATCACTCTGTTTTTTCAAAAAAGCAAAAAATAAAAATAAAAATAAACACTAATATGTACATATATGGGTTTGCTTTTTTGATAAAAATTCGTGAATAATGATGGCCATTTTATTAAGAAAAAGAATAGAGGGAAAATTTATATAAATTAGAACTTAAAAAAATAAATCAAATTATGAAACAAACAAAATAAAAAAATATATAATTTTTTAAATAAGTTATATTGTCGTTTTAAAAATAATTTAAATTAATTTTTAAAAATTGAATAATGATCTGATAAATTGAAACGGAAGTAGTATTATGAAACAAACAAAATAAAAAAAATGTGCGAGTAATTAACATTTATTAGATATTATTTGACTTTCTAATTAATATTTTTTTCTTTTTATATATTTTATTAAGAAAATTACTCCACCTTATCGCATTGCTTTCCACATTTTGGATAGTGAGAGTAGAGAGCCTAGAAAGTCTAAATTGGTGGATTATTATCTTGAATAAGAACCATCTTGAATTCTTGAACTCTCTAACTCAAGTTAGTAATATTATGATATTTTAGATAATTTTATTTTTTTTCCAAATTATTTGATATTTTATATAATTTAGGAGAATTAATTATAATCTTTTCAAAGTAACTTTTATAGAAAAATGTTACAGATGAGAGATACAGAGTTTATAAGATAAGTATGGTAAATAATATTATAAACAATTGATACTATATTTAATGTTATACAATTATTTTTTTAATTCTTGTGTACAACTCTAAAACGTCATACATTATGGGACGAAGGGAACGTCAAATTAATGTAGTAATTTTATAATGTAATAAGCTATTATATTGATTTGACATGTTTTTTTATGATTAGTTTACCTATTTCATGTACTAGCCCATTACAGACATAATACAATTATATCAATTTGAATATATTTTTCATTACATCCATCGATGAATATATTCGCTCATTACGTCTGTAATTAAGGGTGTAAATGAACCGAGTTAAGTTGAGTATTGAGTTATTTAGCTTTGGTTCACGAAATTTATCGAGTATAAAATAAGGTTTAATTGAGACTCATTTAGCTACCGAGTCGAGCACGATCTCGAATCGAGCCCGGACAATTTGAACGAATATGATCCGAGTATCAATATAAAATTATAATTTGAAAAGGTTCGAGTAATTTATTGAACTTTAAAATTTACTCATATTTGACTCATTTATATTTCGAGTCGAGCTCAAATCGAACTTTTAGTCGAACGAGTACAAATCGAACCCGAACTGTTTGGTCATTTTACAACCTTATCTGTAATGCAATAGGTCGTAAAAGACAAAACAGTAATAATTATAACTGATTTGACATTGTGACTATAATTTACTTTATTAATTACATATAATCATATAATTTAGTGAACTAAATATAATTTTAAACATAACATAATAACATTACAATTACTATACAAATACTAAAAAAACAACTAAATAAATATATCGTAATAACATATTTTTATTATATTACAACTCTATTGCATTATATCAACTTTCTAGTCGGCGAACTCAACACTTTGAAATTTTCTCACTTGAAAGTCAAAAGCTTTGAAGCCTGACCCACATCTTGAATTCAGTGCATATATCACATTAAGTGGAACCCAAATCACATATTTGATGGGTCCAATTACAATTTACCTCTCTATATAAATGGGCCAAGCTAGCTCATAAATTAAGTTATATAGCTCTCCTCTCTTTCTCTTACAGTGTAATTTTACAGTATGTATATGGGAAGAGGTAGTGCAGTTGCTGCAGTGATGGTGCTTTGCTTGGTGGTGCTTCAGTATGAAGTGGCTCAAGCTGCAACCTACACAGTCGGAGGAGTCGGTGGCTGGACCTTTAACACGGTTCGCTGGCCCGACGGAAAGCGTTTTAGGGCCGGTGATGTACTAGGTAAGTGCAAGTGTGTATTGTTTACAGAATTACAATTACGAATCACATCAATACATAAGATTATAAGGGTAATCCTCTGTATTACTTATTAATTAACAAAATCTAGCTAGAGTGACTAATTATATACACTTACTGTTGTTTGTTGCAGTCTTCAAATACGACCCAACAATACACAATGTGGTTATTGTAGACAAAGGTGCTTACCGCAGTTGCAGCACCCCAAGCGGCGCTAAAGTGTTGCGAAGTGGAAATGATCAGATCAAGCTTGCAAAAGGACAGAACTTCTTCATCTGCAATTTTCCAGGACATTGCGAATCTGGAATGAAGATAGCCGTATCTGCAGCATAAAATACATACATATATATATATATATAAATATATAGATTCCATCCACAGCAACCGATTGTTGGGTAGCAACCCTTTTGGCCCAGCCGCTACAACCTATACCGGTCTTAGACAATTTTTTTTATTTTTTATAAGCCGCTACAGGTTGTAGCGGCTGGACTAAATGGGGTTTCTCCCAACAACCGGTTGCTGTGGATAGATATATAATGGAATAAGGAAATAAAGTTGTTTAAATGGTACAAGAGAGAGCCCAACCACATAGGAATATATTATAGTTTAAAGGCTCTTTTTTTCTTTGTAAATTTGAGTGCTTTGTGTAATGAGGTGGTTGATGGTTCATTATAGAGTAGCCAGAACTGTTTTGAATATAAAAGTTGGTGTGTACTACTATCATTATCTAATAAATCTTAGTGTGTGTACTATGTTTGCTTCTTTTTATCTTTTTTATTAAATTAAATAAAATCTAATTACCTGAATTGAAATGGGATTGGTTTCTTAAACTTTATCAATTAATTAAAATTATCAACTTATGAATATTAAAAAAACTTCAACAATAAATTTTTAATCTTTCGTAAATACGTAAAAATCCCGAATTTATGTATCTTTTTATTGTTAATTATGGTGATGAATATCTATAATAATAAGATAGAATACAATTTGAATTTGGGTGAAAAAGTACAAGAAATGTTCAGATTCATTCTAATTGATTTGGGCGAAAAAACACAAGAATGGTTCAAATTCATTCTAATTTTCAAGATTATTGAAACAGGGAGTGAGGGACAATTTTGTTACGTCGTGCCTTCAGACACGGACAATTGCTAATTGTGTAATATAGTGAATCACCTATATTATATTATATAATCATTATTAATGTAGCTTGTAGTTATAATTTAATAAAATACTTTTGCAATATATTAGAACTCGGGCTAAGATTTAATAATAAAGAAGGAGATGATGAAAAAAAGAAAGAAGGGTACAAATTTTTTTGCACATAACTTTTAATGGAGTTAAAAAATAAGCCTATTTTTTAATTTAACCTCAAGACTTTAGTTTAATTTTTTAATCAATTCAATAATACTCTCAGTTTCTTGAAAAGAGTTTCATTTGTCAACTTTTTGAACTTGTCAAAAAAAAAAAATCATTTTATTGATGATGATATAAAATCACACCTTGTTGCCAAGTTTAACATTTATTCAATAGTATACCAATAACACCTCTCCAATCAGGAACTAATTGAAATATATATATATATATATATATATATATATATATATATATATATAGAGTCCGGATCAGGTCCGGACTCCCGGATTTTGTTAAAATCCGAACCTTTTTTTTTTTTTGCTTTTTTTTTTGAAACAACTAAAAAAAAAAATTATGAAATTGGAATTTTTACATTATACAGTGTTTTGAGTGTGATTTGGATGCCTATAACAAAACATGTCTGTACAGTCTGGGCAGACTGTACATACATTGGTTGGTGTAGGTATTAAAAACACACCCAAAACACTGTATTATTGAAAAATTTCAGTTCCATAATTTTTTTTTTTTTTTAGTTCTACAAAAAAAAAAAAAAAAAAAAAATCGGGTCCGGATTTTCTCCCGTCCGGGAGGTCCGGACCTGATCCCCATTCTATATATATATATATATATATATATATATATATATATATATAAACAAAAAAAATTACAAGGCACCATGGGATGACAGGGAGGTGAAGTATGGGATTCTTAAGAATTAAACATGGATAAGAAAAATTAACAATGTTAACAAAATAAATAATATTAATCTTTTCTACTAATATTTACACATGACACTGGTGTGTGTGTGTGTGTGTGTGTGTGTGTATATATATATATATATATATATATATATATATACGGTAAGCTTCAAGAACATAATCCTTAAATAGCATAACGCCTTAAATAACATAATTTTATCAAAACGACGTAGTTTTGGAGGGACGCGGTGACATTTTTGTAAATACCATGCTACCGCGTATTTACAAAAATACCACCGCGTCTTATCAAAACTACGTCGTTTTGATAAAATTATGTTATTTAAGGCGTTATGCTATTTAATGATTATGCTCTTGAAGCTTACCGATATATATATATATATATATATATATATATATATATATATATATATATATATATATATATATATATATACAAACTGTGTAGTACATAGTCGTCTATGACGATAGTTTTTTTGGACTATAGCCACGGTTCACCCGTCGCTATAGCTATTCTGGTCTATGGCGACGGGTGAACGTCGTTATAGCAAAAAAAAAACCGTCGTCATAAACGACTGTGTACTTACACATCTGTATATATACATATAACCCATATATATATATATATATATATATATAGAAAAAGATTCTCTTTAGCCAGAATTTTGAACAGTGAAGTTTATTCGAAGGGGATTCTGTAAGAGGTATCAACCATCTTCAAGATGAACAAGTTCCCTTTGTCACCTCTTGATACTCTGACAATCCAGTAAACAAAGTTAAACCTATTAGCGAATAAAAAAGATACAGTAATCAATGATACATCACATCCGGCTATATGGTGCAACCGGAACCGAAAATAATGTAAATATTAGTCAGTCCTTTTTTTTGGGCTAGTTTTCTTTTTGAAATATATGTATATGCAACTTGAAACTTTAAAAAACAAAGCTGTAAAATGAATTAAATGGTTCGGACTTGATTCGTACCGGTCGACTAAAAGTTCGATTCGAACTCGACTCGAAATATAAATGATTCAAATATGAATAAATTTTAAAGTTCGATAAATTACTCGAACCTTTTCAAATTATAATTTTCTGTTATATTCTCGGACTCGATTCAAGATCGTGCTTTACTAAGTTACTAAACGAGCCTCGATCAAACTTTATTTTAGATTCAAAAATTTTTATGAACCAAACCTAAGTAATTCAATATTCAGACTCGACTCGGTTCATTTACACCCCTATTAAAAAAAATGAGGACAAATTTATTTAGGAGTAAATTTGAATCATAGTTGTGGTCAAGAATATAAGCTAGCATAATAACAACATATCATGGACAAATGCTAGACTAGGTTCATATAAGAGCTACCTTTGCTACTCAAGAATCTCTGTCAAAGGAAAACTACATCAAGATATTAAATTTTATTATTTACCTGGAAAAGATTTTTAAGAATTTCTTCATGCTGTCAACAGTATTGATACATAAAAATTTAAGAAAACTAGCAAGAAGTTGAGGTCCCATAGGGTATTCAGAAGAATGGCTCAGTACAACCCACTGAACAAACACTTGAAGATTTACTAAGCCATAGTTTCTAGTTCAATTAGGCATCTCACATCATCTTGGAGAGAGAAAGGAACAGTGGGTTATAAATTAAGTGGCCCAAGAAAGGTTTAGGCATACATTTTTTATCTTTGGATAAGATCAAGTGTAGTATATGTCCTTATCGGTTAATATATGATACGTGGGACATTGGTCGACAGAGTATTAAATTTTTATCTATTAGAGGAGAACCCATCACAGTAGCATTCTACTAGGGCTCTTGAGGGCCTGCCCCAATTATTAGTTAGCTTTGATCTATATGCAGCATCCAGGTGACTTATAAGATTTTGCCACGGTCGCTACCTAACATAGAGATTATATATATGTAGTGGGAGAGGAAGAGTAAATGCAGTGTATTAACTCACCTCAAGTCTTCATCCAAATAAGTAATTTCCAGTTCCCCTCGAGCTCTACCAGGAGCTTTAACAGGTATCTGTTCATCATAATGCCACCAATCATGAATCATTTAATTTTTAACTAAAAGAATTAGTGGTGGAAAGAAAAGCGAACAGAAATGTTGAAGATCCTTTATGCTAAAATCTCTGAGAATAGATAATTCAGAAGAATGTTAACGTAGGTTGCTCTAATGGTGGTTGTTAGTAAAATCTCTGTTTAAACTATCTCAAGCCTAAATTATAAATACAATTTTTTTTCAGATTTAAATTACTTTTCCTTATATTCAGCTGTGACAACATCAGAATAGTCTACCATCAAAGAACTATGAAATCATTAAGTTCTCTCCTCTGAACAAATGCACAAAATCATCAACAAGAATACTTACCAATCCCGCAATTCTGAAACAATCAAATTTCACGGCCACCTTTTTGGCATTGAGAGGTGTTAAATCTGCAGTTACCTACAAAATAATGAAATGAAACGGCAGATATTAATGCAACACTGTAAAAAAATGTAACATCTCTAAGATGAGTTTTTTTGTTCGGGATAAGTACACCTCTAAGATAAGCTAAGATGTGGAAAACTATATATTGTAGAAGTACATAATTAAGACTACTTTCTTTCTTTCCCAAAAGCTAAGGGAGATAATTGTGCACCTCAGCATATACAGGTGGCACTACCCTGAATCTAGGCATAATAATATCAACAAATTTACCTGATTAAAGAATGGCCATGATTCCATATTTTGAGCCCTGAGTGTATCTGCATTGATTGCTTGGTAGTTGACCTTTGTTCTTAAAAATTTGGGTCTCTGTTCAAAATGTTATTCTTGGGTAAGCCAAATGTAGAAGTTTAAAGATACAACTAAGTACATAAAATTCAAATATTCCTTTACTATATTTCAACATATGGGGATACATTTTCAGTCTTCCCCAACTTGCTTGGGGTTAAAGTTGAGTATATGTCCAAGAATCGAAAAAGCAAAAGAGCTCCACAAAAATATGAAAACAGGGAAAAAAAACTACAGATCAATTGGAAAGAGTTTAATACAGACACAGCTTCAATTGAAAGGCCATGTATGTATTAATTGGAAAGCATCAAGGAACCCCAAAAATGTCTCTTGTTCAGCCAGAAGCTCAAGAAGAAGTACAGTATACTGGGCACAGGAACTCTGCCCCCTACTCTAACTTCACTGTAAACTTACAAACACATGAAACTATCCTAGCACTTTTTGTGCTGCCTCTATAGTCGAGCTCTTTTCCAACTAACCAGTAAGTGCTGAACTGAATGTATTATAAACAAGACATATTGATGAATTTAAGTAGCATACCGCGCACATTATCACAGTGCAAAAGCGAGTGCCTGACACTTTTGGATGCATATAACCCCAATTGACAAGCTCAAGATTATATGCCATACAATTTATTAAAGGTTGCCCCTACACAGTTAATAAACGCTGGAAAATACAACCATGAGCTTGCAGGTTCAAACTTGGGGTCAATCAATGTGTTACAATTACTTGAAAAAAGGACTTAAATAAATAAAACTCTCTGACCACAAAAAAGACTGGCATGCCAGCATACTAAGAATTGTAGAGGACAAGAACTTCTAGTGAGTTCTATAGCAAAAGTAATTTTTGTTATCTTAGCTTGTCTCAACATTTTAATATCTCCGCAATTTTGCAGAGGTAATAATTTGTCCTACTTCTCCATGCTCCGTAAAAAAGTATTACTATTACATACAAAAATTTTATATTCAGATATAAAATTATAGGAATACCCACGAAATTAAGATCAGCAACAGAATGTATCACTGTACCGAGGTTTGCAAAATTGACATCGATGTTGTGTATATAAGTTCCCATTTTCCGTTCAGTAAGTCAGATTTGAGTGGCTCCTTAGTTGGATTGACTGCTTCAAGTTTTCTGGCAATCTAATCAAGAAAAAAATCCAAGGGAAAAGAATATGAAGGGACGCAAAATAATAACACGTATAAAAGATACTATATCTCAGATCTCTATCTAAATCACATAAATGAGATGATATATTGCAGTTAATGCATGTAATCTGTAGTCCTAAATATATATGCCTACTAATTTGCAATAAGTAAGTAAATTTTTTAGCAAGTATTAAAAGGTTAAAATTTAGCATCAAAAGGCATATGCACTAGATACAGGGTTTGTTTTGCAGAGTGCAGTGAGATAAAGCACTTTTACTAGTAGACCTACTGAAAAGTTTGGCAAATAACTTTTTAAAGCACTTTATTTGAAAAATGACAAGTTTTCAAGTTCAAATGTAACAAAATTTCAGAAGCACTAAATTTAAGATTCTCTCAAAACTGAATTCACCCAAAACCCTGTTAAAGGCAAGTGTGTTATGTTATCAAACAATCTTGTAAGCAAGTGTTTTTTTAATAGTAAAAATTGCTTTTAACTCATTGCACCGCTCGGCCAAGTGGGCATGCAGTAAATGGTAAAAATTGAAGAGGAATTTTGGGATGTTTGAGAAACTTATATAACTACAACTACACAGTTAGCAAAGCCAACTTGGCAATATATTTTTTTCATATCACTTGGTGATCATCAGTCTATATTATATAATTCTTATAATTCAACAGAGCCAAATGAATCATTATAATTTATAGTGAATATTATATTGTTGTTGATTGAGAGTTTTAAATATAACTACTTTGCTCTTAAATTCGGAAGTGATTATTAAAGTAATAACAACATCACATTAAAACTTGTTTTTCCTTTCTTCTCCGCAGTTTTCTTCTCAAACAAAGCAAACAAAAATCCCAACACTATGCCATCACCAATAATAAACACATTCCACAACCACATCAAATATGGGTTCTAGCAACAATAACATTTTGTTTAGAATTGTATAATGTTAATATAAGAACAAATGATTAAAAGACCAATTACCTGATCAATTCTTTGTTGGTCTTCAGGGGTAGCCTCAGCTCCACGGTCAAGTTGAGCAATGGCATCAAGGAGCTCTTCTTTGATAGCTTTGGCATCTTTTATGGGATTTTTCAAGAAAGCAGGAAAAAAGGAAACATTGGTTCTCCACTTGGTAGTGGCTGAGCTGCTTAAGAGATGCTGGTGGTGGTGGGTGAGATGGGTGGTGGGTTTTCTTGGGAGAGAGAATGCGGTCGGTGAGGAGAGAGAAGGGTGGAGTTTGGTGGTTGTGGTGGTGATGGTGACTATTGAGGGAGGAGAGAGAGAGGATAGGGCCATGGAAATGGTGGCTTGGATTTATCCTTTGGTTTGGGCACTGATTGAAAGATTTTATTTGGTTTTTTTTTCCTTTCAATTTTATGATATTTTATTATTGGTTTGGAAAGGCTTTTTATTTATTTACTTTTTTAACTTTTAAAGCCACAATTTTGAAGGGATACAATTTAGCTGTAAAAACCAAGGTTTTTAAACCCGGACCGGACCGCCGGTCGAACCGGAAAAAACCGGACCCGGTTTACTTAACGGTCCGGTTTGGACCACTAAACCATTTTTGCTCAAAAATCGTTCAAAATCGGTGAACCGGCGGTTGAACCGGTTGACCCAGTGAACCGGTGACCGGTTCACGGGTTTGACCGGTTCTCTTCTTACAGATTAAAAAAAAATACGCTATGCATTTAGGGGCTAGGGCTTCTGCTTCTGCATCTACTTTTCTAATTTTATTTCTCCTTCTTCGTTTCTTTCTTCTCTCGGTCTCTCAGCTCGCCGCTCCTCCCAAATCCCAGTGCTCTCAAGTCTCAACCCTTCCCCTATTCTCATCCGTGCCCAAAGCCCCAAAGCCCCTTCCCCTGTTCTCGGTCCTTACCTTTGTTGCGCGCATGTGTTCGTCGAGGCCTCAATCAGTACACACAATTGAGTATTGACAATACACGGTAATCAATTAATCATAGACTTTTTACTTTTCAATTATGTTTTGAATTTATGATAATACAAGGGGAAAGACGATGAACTAGTTTCATTTCATGATTTCATCTACATATTCCAACTATAGAATATGTTTTAGTTCATTTTTTTAATTGTGATATTGTTTTGTTAAACTAGTTTGTGAAAATGATAAAGTTCTAATTTTTATTGGGTTATATGTTCAATCGGGTAATTAAATTAAGCTTTCTGAAAATAATATTAGCAAAATATTTTCTGAATTTCATGTTGTAGGCTAGCTACGCATTCTTGGTTTACGACTAAAATTCTTTTGGTAAGACTATGAGCCAAATAAGAAAATAAATAATGATGGTAAATGATGGATCACTTGACTGATGCTGAAAAATGAAAAATATAAGTTTGGCTCTATAGTCTATACTGTTGTCCCTTCCTTCTTCTGCAGTCTGCACAAATCTAGCAAGGGGAATCACTATTGATATCAATATGAATATTTTTGAATCACTTATAGAGGCAGCCTAAGTTTTATAGGGTAGCCTTTCCTGTTCACTTTTTTTGTTAATTCTCAATCAATGGATGTCATATTATTGTGAGGTTGCCAGTAGCAGAAAAAAAAACAGAGGCTACATTTATGGGATTAACTTTATCAAATACTAATGTAATGGTTATTTGATATTGCAGTTGACATGTCATCATCGGGCCATGATTCAACTGCTCAATCACAGGCATCTACAAATACAAGGGGAAAGACGGATGCTGCATGGAATCATTGTAGTGAAGGGCGAGCTGCAGATGGTAAAAAAATTATCACTTGTTTATATTGTCAAAAAGCAATTAAGGGTGGTGGCATTAATAGAATAAAACAACATCTTGCCGGGAAAAAGGGTGAGGTTGGCCCTTGTAAGAGAGTTCCTCCAGATGTAAAACATGAAATGGAACAATCCTTAAAAAAATTGAACAAAACAAAAAAGAAAAAGTTGACATGCGTTCATTTGATGATCCATATGAAAAACATGAGGGGGTTGATGTAGATGTTGAAGAGATTATTCGTCAATCTCCATCTGATAATTGCGAGAGAGGTAGAAGTGAACTAACAAAGGGGAAAGAAAAAAAACTAGGTAACTTATTTACTTCAAAGGCCCAACCTGAGAAACAACCTACTATAAAAAGTGCTATGGCTAGTAAAGAAGCTGTGTGGACGACAAATATGGCTGTAGCTAGATGGTTTTATGATTGTTGTATTCTTTTTAATGCCGTGAATTCAATATATTTTCAGCCTATGTTTGATGCTGCAATTAGAATCGGTTTGGGTTATAGGGCCCCTTCTTATTATGATGTGAGAGTCAATTTGCTTAGAGATTCGAAAAAAGAAGTGCAACTGTTTGTTGAAACGATGAGGTCTTTTTGGGGTGATTGTGGGTGTACCATTATGGGGGATGGTTGGACAGATGGTAGGCATAGATCTTTGATTAATTTTCTTGTCTATTGTCCACGTGGAATTTGTTTTGTTAAATCTGTTGATGCTTCTGATGCAGTGAAGAGTGGCGCACTTTTGGCTAAGTTATTCGTAGAAGTAATTGAATGGGTTGGACCAACTAATGTATTTCACATGGTAACAGATAATGGGGCTAATTATGTGCTTGCAGGGAAATTAGTTTCACAACAATACAAAAACATTAGTTGGTCTCCTTGTGCTGCACATTGTTTAAACTTGATTTTAGGGGACATAGCTAAGATGAAGCATATTGTTGAATTAGCTAAGAAGGCATCGAAGATAACCAAGTACATTTATAATCATGGTTGGTTATTGGCTTGGTTAAGGAAGAGAAAGGATTGGATTGAAATCATTCGTCCGGGGCCTACTCGTTTTGCCATGACTTTCATTGCATTGCATAATGTTTATGATCATATGCATGATTTGCAGGCTTTGGTGACTAGTAAGGATTTTAAGGAGTCTAGATATGCTAAGGATGCACAAGGTAAGGTTGTGGTTTCTTACATATTGGAGAAATCATTTTGGAATGATTGTTTGATTGTAACCAAAATTGTGGAGCCTTTGATGCGTGTATTGAGAATTGTTGATATGGATGAGAGACCCTCCATTGCATATTTGTATGATGGCATGTTTAGAGCTAGAAATGCTATAAAGAAAGTTTTTAGGCAAAAGAAAAGCTTGTACAAGCCTTATACAATAATTATCAAGGAGCGTTGGGATAAACAATTGCGTAAAAGTGTTCATGCGGCTGCATATTGGTTGAATCCTTGCTTTCAATATAATCAAAAATCATTTTGTGGGAAGCCAGAAGTTATGTCGGGTCTTCTTGATGTCATTGAATCAAAAGCCACCACTAGTAAGGTTAAGTTGTTGGATGAAACGAGAATTTATCGAGAGCGGATGGGGAGTTTTGGTAGGGAGCTTGCACTTACTACTTCGAAGACTACTCAACCGGGTAAGATATATTTATTAATTTTTGTTTGACTTTGTTCCATTTTAGTAATTGTTGTTTATTCTTGTTATCTTTGTTCATTTGTAGCTTATTTCATTGATTTCTAATGTCATTGTTATTTATTTATATTTAGATGAGTGGTGGAGGTTGTTTGGAAGTAGTGCTCCAAATTTACAAAAATTGGCAATCAAAGTCCTTAGCCAAACTAGTAGTTCATCGGGGTGCAAAAGAAATTGGAGTGTTTTTGATCGTATACACACCAAGAAAAGAAACCGGTTGGAGCATCAAAGACTTAATGATCTCGTGTTTGTTCACTATAACTTGAGGTTAAAGAATAGGTATTTTTATTAATTCAATTAATCTTTGTATGAATTTTTAATAATTAATATTATATGACATTAGTTTGATGGAAAAAAATCACATAACATTATATGAAATTGTAATTATAGGCATTGCTATAAAAGATGGAATTATGATCCAATTGATTATGAGTCAATTGACAAAACAGAGTTTTGGATTGTTGAAGAGGAGGAAGAACCATTTCTTGATTATGATGAGCTAGAGAAAATAGTTTATGATGAAGGAGCGATGCCTCATTTTGAAAGGCAACGACGTCGTCCTCGTGAAGGTGAGAAATATTTACATTATCAATATTTGATTAAATACATTGAGCCCATGTGTTTATTTTTTTAATTTTTTTTATGTAGAAGTGAACGAGGAAGAAGATATTGTGAATTTAGATGTTAATGATGATGATGATGATGTAGACTTTACGTCATTCACAAATTTGTCGTTGAGTAACCCGTCATTTGAAGAACTTCGAGGACATGGAAGACTTGAAGAACTTGGAGGATTTGGAGGAGCAAGTGGAAGTGGTACTCGTGGTCATGGATTAATAGATGAAGATGATGATGATAATTGGCAAAAAGCATCACCTTCTCGACCTTAGAATGATTTATGTTTTTTGTGAATCAAGTGTCATGGATTTTATTTTAGTAATTTAGTTGAGACTTTGTTTGGTATTTTGCATATTTCATTTAATCAAACACTTGAACTTGTGGTTGAATTTCGGAATTTGAATGTATCTTATAAATGTTTAATTTTTTTTGGTAGATAAATTGATTAATTTTACATATTTACTAAATATTATATACAATATATAATAATAATTAATATAATTAATTATTTATTATTTATTACATATTAATGACGTCACTGGGTCAATAACGGTCCGACCACTGGTTGGACCAGTGACCCATCCACCCAGTAACTTTTCCGGTTCGATGACCGGTCCGGGTTTAAAAACCTTGGTAAAAACACACAAAAGTACACACACACACATATATATATATATATATATATATATATATATATATATATAATTTATTATTAAAAAATATATGTGAAAATAGATCCTATACAAATCCTTACATCTGCTAAAAAAAAGTTTTTAAGAAGAAAGACATTTTTGGACTAAGGGAGTAAGAAATATTTCATAATTTTTTTTTGTAATAAAGTTTCACAGAAAAAATGATCATTTGAGATATTTTTTTTAATAAAATAATATTATACGTACTAATTATACATAAAAAATCACGAAGTAAAATTTATGTATTATTTATTAATAAAAATATATAAAACATTTAATTATAAATTTTGCTCTCTAATTTTTTTTATATTATGTGAACACAAATTTTGTGTGTATAATTATTATTCTAGCATTACTCTTAAAAAAAATAAGGGTTAAGTTCAGATGACCACCTGGGGTTTGGGCGGTTTTCCACTTAACCACCTATAGTCAGTAAAGCTACATTTAAACACCCGACCTTTTGAGTTAAAGTGAAAACGTTCTTTCTGTCATAACTCTGTTACTTTAAAAGGTTAAAGACTTAATTACCCTCTTATATATAAAAGAGAGATGCTTATTGCTTGTTCATCTCTCTCTGTTTTTCTAACAAACAAAAAACAGAGTGAGAGAACAAATTCATTATGCAAAAATTACATCAAGGTTAATCCAAAGTGCGAGAATCATAGAATATATCAAATGCCTGTATTCATAAATAGTGTTACATCTGACAAAAATTAACCGGTCAGGTCACAAAATTGAAACAGAATCATAGAATAGAAAAGGTGAACTAAAACTTGTCTCCAAAATGTAAGGAAATGAAGAAATATGTAACCTTTCCAGTTACATCTATTACAATCCGTTAATACCCATATAAATTTATTCAGCACTTAACTATGGATGGGTAATTAACTTAATCTGATCTGTGAATTGAATGACATCATTCACCCAAGCATGAATTAGAAAAAACAGAGTCTCCATGTACCTTTCACGAACAAACCTTGTTAATCCAAAGTCACCAATATGTCCAGTCAATTCCTCATCCAGGAGAACATTACTAGGCTTTAAGTCGCAGTACACAATAGGAGGCTTGCAGTCATTGTAAAGATAACAAAGTGCAGCTGCAACATCAATTGCAATATTCAATCTATCAAGGAGATTCAAGTGTCTTGGCTCATTCTGTGCCCCATCTTCTCTACAAGCTGGATGCAGCCATTCCTCTAGGCTACCATTCGCCATGAATTCATAAACCACAGCCTAGTGGCCATGGCAGAAGACGTACTTCATCTTCTGATCGATTTGCGGATGATATTTAGGAGAAGGACAACTACAAAGTTAAAGACCTAGAAGCTGTTCAGATGTTGCAGGACATTTTTCTCAAGGCAGACAGTAGGGAATTGAAGGCCTAAGTACTTAACAGAATGTTTAAAATTTTCTCAAGTCATCTTGAGAACTATAAGTTGTGTCAGCAGTTGCGGACAGTGCCCCTCTTGATCCTCAATATGGCCGACTTTCCTTCATCTTTGCAAGAGATAATCCTGAAAATTCTTGAATATGCAGTGACTGTTGTGAATTGCATACCAGGACAGGAATTGCTTTCACTTTGCTGCTTGTTACAACAACCAATAACAGTTGAATTAAAGCTCACTATTATGTCCTTCTTTATGAAGCTATTATCTTTTGATCAACAGTACAAAAAAGTCTTGCGAAAAGTTGGGGTGCTGGAGGTTCTTTTAGATGATTTGAAGCAGCACAAGTTTCTTTTGGGCCTAGACCAGCATAATAGTGACCCTAATCAATTAGAGAGGAAATCCAGCTCAAGCAATTTACAAAAGCACATGGCTACCAACAACAGAACCTTACCAACTAAATCTAAATAACGAATTAAACAAAAAATAATTGTGTCACGATTGTTGCAAAAGAACAGAGGAACAAAAAATCAACTGAAAAAAATACCAAATCACAAAAACCTAGAAATCAACCGAGGTCAAGAGTTACGAACTCTCCAAATCTGAAGAAATAGTGGGCTTTCTTCTGATTTCGACTTCGATTTCTGTTTCAACTTCGTTGCTCTTCAGATTTGAAGAAGTTTTATGAAGATCTGAGTGAGAATACTCTGCGCTTTGTTAATGAACTGAACGGCGACGGTCGTTTACTCCAAAAACCTCCTCCTCTCCGGTACCTCCACGACGACGTCGTAGCCGGCTCCATCATCAGTCTCTCGGCGATGGCTCCTGCACGATCTCACCGACTGTAGACTCGAGGAGAAAGGAGACAGTAGATTTGAAGGTTGAAGGTTGAAGAT
Source organism: Panax japonicus (assembly GCA_020205505.1). Classification (NCBI taxonomy): domain Eukaryota; kingdom Viridiplantae; phylum Streptophyta; class Magnoliopsida; order Apiales; family Araliaceae; genus Panax; species Panax japonicus. The sequence continues at coordinate 63,735,537 of CM035099.1, read as the reverse complement.
AGAAGAAGAAGGGTATTTCAGTCTTTTAAAATCGTTAAAGTCCTTTTTCACGCGTTTTTGGCGTTTGACATGCACGCACGGTTAATTTGGACGAAAAAGGTAACGTTTTCACTTTAACTCAAAAGGTCGGGTGTTTAAATGTAGTTTTACTAACTATAGGTGGTTAAGTGGAAAACCACCCAAACCCCAGGTGGTCATCTGAACTTAACCCAAAAAATAATAACAAAAAAAAAGTGACACGACAATTATGCAGCCACTCCGCTGATATGTACAGCAATAATACACACAACACGTTCACAATTGTGGAGAGCTAAACGAAAGTTGCAAAAACATGCTTATCTTTTCTACCCTCAAAAGAAAAAAAAAAAGAGTCTCCCCTCCTTTTATTTTTCCTCTTCATTTTTTATACCAAAATCATCGGTTTATTCTCTTGCGTGCAGATATTGATTACCATATTCAGTCAGTAATATACCTCAGTTATCTTTCTCAAAAGCATGAAAGAAAAGATTGAATCTTGAAAAGCAAAACCCAGAAAGATGCACTCGAAATTTTTAGTAAAAGTCCCATCACTTTTTCCTCTAATCCCATACAATCATCAGCATCAAGATTTTGGAAATATAGTATGCTGTGCTAAGAACTCTTCATCACCAGACAACAAGTTTCGTTTCAAGTTTCCGGGTGGTAACAAATGGAAGTTCAGAGACATTGATAGGGGTGAGTTAAATATTTTAATTTTTCATTAATTTATATACCCATATGACTGTTGCCTTTAATTGTCATAAATCTATGTTTTGGTTTTGTAATTTGTATTGGGTTGTTCTATTAGTAATATTGTTTCACTTTTTTGTGAGCAAGAAGAGTATTTGCTAGTGGGTTAGTGAAAATATATAGGTCAAAGTTATGTCTTTGCTTGCTCTCTTTATTTTATCATTAAACATAAGTTTTATTATGTTTCTGTTAGCACCGTCCTAGAGAATGTTAATGGTTTCAAATTTTGTAATATCTGGGATATGAAAAAAGCAGATTCAAGGAAGAAATTGAATGGATTGACTAGTCACCCACCTTTTGAGGATGTATGCTGTGCTGAAAACAAACCATCTAATGATAATTTGCGAATATGTACCCCTAATTAATAATCAGTAATAGTCAACAAAACCAGAGGTCCCCATTATAGTGAGTAGCACACCTTCATAATATTGTCATCAGCCCAGTAATTACACTATGAATGACAGTGTTGCTTTTCACAGTATGATGCTATCAGTGAACCATTCTCATGAAGTGTGGCTGCTGCTAACTTGATCAAGTGTTTTCATTCTTGCCAGCACAAATTTTCAACATTGCACGTAGCAGTGCTCTGTAGAAAAATCCAGTCTTGTTTAGAATAATATTAATATGGACAGTTATGAAGAGATTGCAATATGTTTCAGAGAGGAATTTGATGCATCCATATATTTAGACATTGATTATGAAAGTGCTCTTGATTAGTTCCCCCTGATACTTTAAGTGTAAGACTCATAGGATTAGGAAATTGTTTTAGATATTTATTAGGTTTTTGCTTCACCATAATGAAGTGTTGGTTGAAGCAAGTTGCTGGTTTTGAAACCTGTCTATTGCCTACACCACCAATTTAGTCAGATGAGGATTAGTTAATGTGTCACGACATAATTCACTATTTTATATAAAAAAAATAATCAGAAAATAATTAGCTAAACTATAAAAGTTTTTCTTGTATCTAATCTAAGCAGCGTGTAACACATTTTTCCTTGGCAGAAGCAGTGCAGGCAACCTTAAACCTATGGCTGTCAAAGACGCAAAACCTTTTGAGTGAAGTGACTACTCCGCTGGTAAAAAATGTTCACGATCTAACCCCAAATCTTGGAAATGCATTAGATACTCCGGATATGGAGGACAACTTCATGCCAGAACAGACTATTGATAGCAGAACACCAAAAGGGATTCTTTCTTCAGCTGCTATGGCTTCTATTGAGCAATTTAGCAGGTAATTGTACTCAGCAGAATTGTCATTTCTAGTATCAAGATTCTTATATTGGTGGTTACTGTGTGACTGGTCCTAAATTTTACAAATGAATGTTTTCCTGTTCAAGTGAACTACACTGTTGGTGTAAATATTAACATCATTACTTATCTGGCCATAATTGTTTATTGAGTATTGAGATTTTTTATAACCCAATATTGCCAAAATGTAACATTTATGTCTTTGATATAATTTTGGAAGTATTTCACATACAATTACTTGCACATTTTTGAGTTCGTTCTTTCTTATTCTGTTTCTTTTATAATATTTTTTTTTGAGTGGGTTAGCATATAAAAGAGCAGAAATCTGAACTACAGTATTAAATTCCTTAATTTTTTATATGTATTTATTCAGCTTTTTATGTTTGCAATAAGAACATTTTTTGAGTAATATAAAAATTAAACTGCTGCTTTGAGTTTTCCTTCAACTTATTACTTCTCTTCTCTTGAATCTAATATTATAGGGAGTTTGAAAGAGAGTGCTTTATAGGCTTTACATGATTGTGTCTATGCACTAGTGTGCATAAAATTTATGGATAGGACATAGTAATAAAAATTTCTTCTGCGTTAAAAACTGTCCTTTACAGATTTACAAAAAGAAGTTTGCTTAACAGGACTTTTACATGCTTCATTCCCATGTACTAACTAAGAAGATTGTGAGATAGGATGTAATTATTTCTTTCAATGAGATAGAAATGTTATTCATTATAGAACTTTGAGGGTTTGACTATGTGTACTCATTTTCTGCGCTTTAGTTTTGATTTTGTTAAATGCCTACTTAAATATCCCAGACAGTCAGTCTACTGAAGAATTAGGCTTTTAATTCTTTGAGGTTAAGATATGCAGGATGAATGGATTGACCGGGAAGAAAATGCAGAGGATTTTTAAAGCACTTGTTCCTGAATCCGTGTATAATGATGCTCGTAACTTAGTGGAGTATTGCTGCTTTAGGTTTTTGTCCCAAGATGGTTCTGAAATTCACCCTTGCCTCAAGGTTTGTTGACTTAGTGTAATGTTTCAGTTACTCGCATGATAAAGAGTTCCCATAATCACTAAGTTTAACATCCTCATTTATATTTACATTGTACACTATATTAGGTATTTGAGTTTCAGCGTTCGAATCGAGTGGCTGATAAATTGTTTACTACTCATTGACCCTTTTTGTTGTCTAATGCTTTAGGATCTGTTTGGGGTTTCTCTTTTTTTCTTGTCGGGGTACCCAATGAATTGTGATTCATTTGATAAAGTACCATATGATTTTTATATCCTTCATGAGTGAGGTCTGATTTCCCAAACTTCTTGGCACATTCTCTATGAAGTCTTACTTATAGAATGGTCGGAGACACTCAAAATCAATTGATTAGTGGGGACTGTGGAGCACATAATTCATGCTGATTCTAGGTATAGGGTTTGTTTGTGTGTGCTGCGGGCATGCACATACGGGGGTGTATCTAACTAATTACTTGAATTCTTTTTGGGATTGTTACTAATAGACTAAACTTATATTTTTTTGAACTTTCTCTTGACAGCAACCTGCTTTTCGGAGGCTGATTTTCATAACTATGCTTGCATGGGAGCAGCCTTACAGCGATTTAAATGATTCTCAAGCTAAAGCTGCTGGCAAAGTGTCTTTTCAGGTATATTTTTAGAATTTCTACAAGTAACAACTGTTCTAGTTTGATCTCACCTCAACAGTTACTTACCCCCTATTATCAAAAGTATTTGACTGAGTGTAACCGGCATGCCTCTGTATCGAGCGTGACATCCTACACCACTGTACTTATTTCACCTTTTTGCTTTTTCTTCTATGTGAAGAATTGCAACAGCAAGAGAGGAGATACCTAGCTAAAACTTAAATGTACTATTTTTTTTCTATTAGGGGTTTTCTTGTGGTGGTTGGTTGTGTTTAACATTGCATTTGAATCTTTGAGTTTCTTTAGTTGTATTTGTTGATAATGATTCAATCATGTTCGCACTAGTAAGTCTGCTTCACCAACTCAACTCAACGACACCTTTTATCCCAAATAATTGGGGTAGGCTTGAAATGTATACCATATGAAAATGTATAAGTAGAAAGATAAAAGGAAAAACCTGAGAAAACGGATAAAAATAAGACAAATAAAATAAAAATTAATAAAGAAATATAATAGAGAAATAAAATTGTTGATTTTTTTTTTTAAAAACCCATATATATGAAAATATATACATATATATAAAACGCTAAAATGACATCAAAAGAAAGAAATGAAGGGAAAAGATATAAAACAAAAGTAAAAATGTGTAACACCCTTCTCGGCCTCTATTTCTCGGATTGCATTCATCCACTCACTTCTATATCAAGCCATGTCCTCAATTTTTTTTAATACTAGCAAGTCTAAAAAAGGAGGTGTGCTTCATATCTATTTTTTGCTCGTTATGTTATTACTTTGCTGGAGTTATTATGTTTCTTGTAACACTCTATAGTGTACTATTAAGTGTCATGACTTAGATTTGTAGCGTTTTTGTTGATTTTGAAGAGGAAGTTCATACGAGAAGAAGCTTTTGTTCGTATTGCTCCTGCTATTTCTGGCGTTGCTGATTGGTTGACAGCACACAACCTTTTCAAAGCTCTTTCTGGCGGTAAAGAGGGCATCTCATATACTGTGTGGTCCATGTATATCGATGAACTTCTCAAGTGAGCCTCATAAAATATCTTCTTAATCTTAGTGCAATAGTCTGGTTTTCTGATTATATTAAATATGTCCAAAATTGACGAGCTTGTTAAGTTGTTATGCTTGAGCATAGTCGTGCCTCAACAACTTGCATACAATTTGACGGTTATAGGAGTCGGTGATTCTTTGTATTGTAATTGATTTTAAGCTATTCATTGAAGCTGTTCAATAGACTTGTTGACATTTATATGCTCATGAAGGTATTCTCTTCCTGCGGATTATTAAGTAACAGTGGTTTCCAAACTTAACTTGTAATCTTGGCTAGGACTTACCTCCATTGGCCAGGCACAACACCTATGACATTTCCTAGGTAGATTACTAAGGAATGGAAGATACCAAATGCATTGTATCCTACAGACACTTTCAGATCACTATGGTCCGAAGTATTCCAATATTATTTACTAGCTTTTGAAGTCAGTTGAATTGGGACCCTGAGTTTAGTTGACAGGAGTGCAAACTTCATCACATTTGGACTGTAGGGTCGGGCTGAGATTAATGAGATTATACAGATTAACAAAGTGATTCTTTTTTGGATTACAAAAAAAATTGAAGGAACGCTTAAAGTCAAGGAACATTGTAGAAAGGAGAGAGAGAGAGGTTTGGAGCATTCACTTCTGTAGTTCACCGTTGAAATTTAAGAGCACATTAGTAGTGTTCATCAGGTCACATAATTAGAAGCATGAAACATATTCAGTGTTACTCAGCACTACCTGCGATAGCACATTAGTATATAAGATTTAACTTGGAAGATGTAAAGGAATGTCATTCAAATATACTTATATATAACTTTGATGTTTTCTTTTGTTGTACCTGTTCAATCTTTTAGTCATCAAAGATGAGAATCTTTGACTCGGTGGAAAATAATAATAATAATAAAAAGAATCTTCATTGAAAGTTGAAAATTTTGTTTATGATGTAAGTTGGCATAACCCATGATGATCCTCTGTTGATTATTCCTCAGATCTAGTTCTTTAAGTTAACTGAATAGTTCAGTACATAAGAAGTGTCATTTTGAGGGCCATTATGTGCTTATATTTTCGATTACATGGCATAGCTTTTTTATTTGATGATTTAATGATTTACATGGAACTGATATTTGTTAACCAATTTCTAATGAAAAATTTTCACCCCAATTTTTAATGATTAAAATTTTTGGAACTAATTTTCTTATCCGTCTCTAATTGGTCTAGAGTGCATGAAGGACGGAAATTATATCAGTTTGAGGCAAGCCCTCAGATTCCTAGCGAGAGAATCTTATGCATTTCTTCTAGCAGGAAACCACCTATTTTAAAATGGGAAAATAACATGGCATGGCCAGGAAAACTCACTTTGACTGACAGGGCACTGTACTTTGAGGTACTTTTGAATTTTCCTTCTAATAAGTTTCTTCTTGGTTTGTTTCATACTTCTTTCTAATTACATTTAATAGTGTTTCGACACCTAGTTTTTTGAGGAGTATATTGGTGAAGAAGTATTAAATTATTATTTTTGTTTACTTATGATATTAATGGTAAATTCTGTCGATACATATAGATAGAATGAAATAAAGTCAAAATTATATTAAAAAAAGGTATTTAGATTAGTTCTGTCAAAATATGGTTATGGGTTGATTTTGGTTTTCAAAATATGGTTATGGTTCCATTTAAGAACTAAAACTATTTTAACCATTTTTAATATGGTTTGGGTTTGGTTGGAACTATATGGTTATGGTTCAAAACCATATTAACCATTTTAAGATGTTTTGACTTTTAAACAGAACTTTTGAAAAATGAAATTGTGACCGTCACAATTAAATTAATTAAGTAATAATATGATATAAAAATTATTAATATAAATAATAAAATGCTAAAAAATTATACTAATAAAATTTTAAATTAAAATTATTAATACCCTTCCATATTTAAATAATTTTTCAAAATTATTATTAAATTTTCTTTTGAGCATACCGATATTTGCCATGTCCATTAAAAATTTAAGACCCTCTTATTATCATGAGTCATAGAAATAATTTGTAAAATAATTATCTCCCCTCGCATTCAAATGTGATATTATTACATTATTTTGTCACCAAATAATAAAATTTAATTTTTAAATGATCGCCTGTTAGTATAATTTATGATAAACTTAATAATCATGTTATTATATTATTGTAAAATATATATATATATAACTTTATTTACTAAAAAATTATCAACTGAAACTCCTTTAGCTAAATAAAGATAGAAATTCTATAACAATGTGAATGTTTATTTAATTAATAATTCAGTCATAAAAAAAAGTGAATTTATATGCAATGAATTCCACTAATATTTTGAATTATTTTATCCTAAACTTGTAGTATATTACTATATTTTTAGATTTTTTTTAATGGGCTTTTTTAAACTAGAATTTTTTAAACTACATATTTAGATAGTTTACTAGTGATGAGCGTGAGATGCACGTTCATGGAGGAACAACTTGTCTGTGCTATTGATGGTAGGTTTGATTTAAAAAAAAAACGCCTACGTAACAAGGGGAGATTATATAAATATGGGTTGAAAAATGGTTAACCGGTTCAGAACTTTAACCGACCTGAATAAATATGGCTCCAAACTTTAACCGACCTGAATAAATAAAAATGGTTAACCAACCCATTTGATTCCAGTTAATATAGTTTGACCCAACAATTAACTAACTATATTGCCAGGTCTAATTTAGACACTTGAGCTATGTTTGTTTGCAAGGATTATATTTGGGATTGGACTATCAATCCCAAGTTCCTTGTTTATTTTTAAAAATAAACTTGAGACTATTAGTCCCTGATAATAAAATTACTTGAAAGGGAGACTATTTAATATCATGTCATACTAGGTATTATAATCCCTATCATTTGGGACTAAAACTTTGTGAACAAAATTAACTTTTAACTTTGTTTAAAAAGACCAATGTATATTATCTATCTATACTTAAACTAATGAGAACTTAACATGAGATTATTTTAAGTTATTTCATGAATAATCCCATAAAAAAACAAACATCTGATTTGGACTATTTAATCCTAGGATTAATAGTCTTAGAATTATAATACATGAGAATATAGTCTTGGATTATAATCCTTGCAAACAAACATGAACCTAGTTTTTTGAGGAGTTGTATATTAGCGAAGAAGTATTAAATTATTATTTTTGTTAACTTTTGATATTAATGGGTAACTCTGGTCTATGCATAGATAGAATGAAATAAAGTCAAAAGATATTTAATTTTTTAATAAAACAAAAAACTCATGTTCACTAGTGCCATAAAATTTTATAAATGCCTGTTACGAGCTGCTCTCATTCCTTCCTTGCTAATTTTATTTTATTATTATTTTTTTATAATGTTCCAGACAGTTGTTTGAAATTCCAGATGTGAAGCAACTTAAAGTTGTAACTTAGAAAAATAGATTGGGATTTCCTGTAGTGCACAACCTTTAAGCTAAAGATGTAAGTTTTTTTCAGGTTTAAAAACTTCAAAATTTGTAGGCAGCTAAGTGATGCATATAAGGTTACAGTTTTAAGTTTATTACTTGTTTGGTTGGGAGGTGGACTTGTACTGTTGTCCTACAATGCACAGATCCAATGTATGACACCAGCTTCAAAACTTATGAAATACATTGTAATATAAGGAAAGATCAAGGTGTATGCAATATTGTAAATGAAGAAAATGGTTCTATTTTGGTTGTACACACTTTTGGTCTAGTGGTTTACAATATTGCATCTTATCAGGCAGTTGGCTTGGCAAAGCAAAAGGGTGCTATTAGACTGGATCTTGCAAATCATGGATCACGGGTAGAGAAAGCAAGAGTTGGGCCTTTTGGATCTGATCTTTTTGATTCTGCTATCTCTGTGACTTCTGGTTCGGAGTGAGTAAGCTTCTCCAAACCCATATATGTAAAATATGCTGAGTAATGGATTTTAATTTTTTAATTGTTATATTCCAATTTCTTCCTTTTCCCCCTTCACGGTTGCTGCTGAGCGTCTTAGGTCTGTGTCGTGCTGCAACATTAATGTCCTCAATTCAAACAATAGAGTGCCTTATTATGAATTGTTTGCATTTCCTTTAGTATGTTTATATCTCTTTTGGTGCATCTTGTTAGGCATCAAAAGTGGGTACTTGAATTTGTTGACTTGGGAGGTGAAATGAGGCGAGATGTGTGGCATGCTTTCATTGGTGAAGTTATAGCTTTATACAAGTTCATACGAGAGTTTGGTCCCAAGGACGGGGATCCATCAGTAAATCATGTTTATGGTGCTCAAAAAGGAAAGGCAAGGGCCGCAAATAATGCTATTAATGGTATTGCAAGGCTTCAAGCTCTTCAGTTTACTCGGAAGCTTTTGGATGAACCCTCAAAACTTGTTCAATTCTTATATTTGCAACATGCACCCTATGGTGACATTGTTTGCCAAACTCTAGCAGTAAATTGTTGGGGTGGACCTTTGATCACTAAATACTCAGGAGGAGGATATGAGCCAGGTCAAGGAGTGAGTTCCTCTGATGAGCTACCGGAAAGTAGCAATCACGTGGTTGACATAGATGGAAGTTTTTATCTGCGGAAGTGGATGTCATCTCCTTCATGGACTTCTAGTGCTTCAGTTGCTTTCTGGAAGAAATCTTCAGTAAAACAGGGAGTAGTATTGAGTAAGAATCTTGTTGTTGCTGACTTGAATTTGATAGAAAAGGCAGCCATTACATGCAGAGAGAAATACCAAGTGGTTGAGAAAACACAAGCCACTATTAATGCTGCAATGATTGAAGGGATACCCAGTAACATTGACCTTTTTAAGGTTCGTCCACATCTATTTCTTTCTCTCCTTTGGGTGATTAGTTTCATGTATTCTTGATTTATGTATGGGCTATACCATGAACCAGTGAATTTTGTTTTTTGTATCTGTTGAAAAACTGCAGGATTTGGTGTAAACATTTACATGTTCTTAATTTCATGCATGGCAGATTGAAGGGGTTGATGCTCCCCCCTAATTTTTTATTTAAAATTTATTGATCGCTTTTACTTACATGTCCTTCAAAATTTATAGTTTGCTTACCCCCCCCCCCCCAAAATAATACTAGGTCCGCCTAGTGTCATGATTTTCTACACTTGCACACAAAGTTAAAAAACAAGGAAGAAAAAAGCTAAAAAACAGTTGTCCAAGTTTGTGAAGTTATGTAACTGATTAATCCTTTGATTCATAACTTTCTTATACCTAAGCATCTAATGACATTATCTGCTTATGTTGCTTATATTAACATGAAAGTTGTGATTTTCTACCTCCATCAGTGCGAATATACTTGCCAAAAAGAAAAAAAATAAAAATAAGCTCCAGTAGTGTATCCTAGTAAATATCAATTGCGTCTGGTTTATTTATTTTCCTTGGTTTACTAAGTTTTCTTGAAGGTCAAGAGTTATATAGTAACACATAATACTCTTAAAAGGATTGAAATATCATACTCCCTTTGTTTATGACTACCATTTTTGTATTATGTCCTTCTAATGCCTGATAGATAGACGTGAACTTGGTTCTGTTATGTGACGCCATTCAGGAAGAGCTTAGAGATTTCAAATAAGTGATAACCAGATTTACAGAGAAACTTATTGGTCTTAGTTTGATAGCTCCTGGAGGAGTAGGAATTGATACGTGGGAGGAATTTAGCAACTTTGTTGAATAAATAAGATATAATGTGATGATATCAATGATTTCATTAAAGGGAATCAGTTCTAGCATTCTTGTTAAAAAATTGTAGTTGGTTTTGTTTTGTTTGTACCATGTTTACTGTGTTCTTTGTTAATATTTTCTTATGTATTTTCTTCTTCAGGAACTTGCTCTTCCTTTCACTGTCATTGCCAAAAATTTCGATAAACTTAAGCGGTGGGAGGAGCCTTACTTGACTGCATCTTTCCTTGCATTTTCATACACACTCATTTTCAGGTGAACACTATTATGATAACTTTTTCAACCCGCAATAATTTCCATAGCGTTGTCTCCCAGTTAAAAGTCAAGCCCACTCAGAAGTAAAATGCAAAAGATAGGACTAATATGTGTGTGTATGAAGATTTACTTTTTCATTTGACTAGGGTGTATCTTTCTATAACTTAGAGTTTACCATTCTTTTTCAAATTAGTTATGACATGTAGATTTGCTGGTTGTGTGTCTCAACTCTTAAGCATGTCGCAAACGATATCTTATTAAGTTACCTCACTTGCAAATTGGAAAGACACAAGAGTGACAAATCAAGCTTTTATGACCTTATCTTTGACAATTGTTATTTAAACTGGAAGAGTGATCCAAATGTTTCCCTTTTAAATTGTAGTATAATTCTTCCTTTTGGTTGGACCTGGCATATTGGGCTTGGTTCAAGAATTAAGATCATGACCTTAAGCTATAACTTCATAACTAGCTTAGTGAGCGAAAGATATCAAACAAGGCCATTTGCTCAATGATTTGGCAAGACAAATTATTTAACAATTTCATTCTCTTCATAGTAATTTTGCAGCTATGAATAACCAAATACTATTATTGAGATATAAAATCTTGGCTTCTACCTTTTACGACTAATTGATTTCTATCACTAGTTCATCTAGTATATGCGATTTTTACTTGAAGTTGAATGCATTATTGAAAAGCATTGCAAGAGTTAAAAAGGATGTGGCTTACATAATTTGAAAGATTTAACATGTCAAGTTCAGAAGTCTTCATTACATGCATTAGCATTCTACGTTATTTCGCAGCTGAACCAAATGTAGGGATGAAATGTGTTATCTTTTATGATTTAATTTCATTCATCAAATCTGAATATCTGTTTTCCTCAGGAATTTGCTGTCATATATATTCCCCACCGCCTTGATGATCTTGGCGTCTGTCATGTTACTGTTGAAGGGGCTCAAGGAGCAGGGCCGCCTCGGAAGATTTTTTGGAAAAGTTTCCATACGTGATCAGCCACATTCAAATACAATACAAAAGATCATAGCACTGAAAGAAGCCATGCGGGACGTGGAAAAGTATCTTCAGCATTTAAACGTTTCACTTCTGAAAATACGTACAATTGTTCTTGCAGGTCAACCTCAGGTACGGTATGAATGACCCATTAAGAACCTTGTTATCATCAAAGCAAAAATTAAGTGCATATTCGTTCTTCTATGTTGTGTATCAAAACAAAATTCAGGGTCATTAAATTTAGTCTAGCACAATCAGATTCCAATTTGAATTTTGAACTTCTTATATGTTTAAAGTTGCAACTTGTGCACTGGATGCAACCTTTAAAGTTGCAACTTGAGCCTTTGTACCGGTACCGTTCCAAACTTTGCTGCGTTTGTGAGTTAAATAAACTGTGTTTGAAACAAGTTGCTTCTATTTCAAGTGCGCTTGAAATGCTCGAAACTTTGTATAACCAAATATGCACTAATTCATCTGGAAAATGTCTGTAACTTTATGATTGTCTGATGTACAACCTCTATAGAATCAGGATAAAATTTGTGAGCTGTTGGATTACCTTTTTAATGTATTGTCAACCACAAAACAAAACTCTCACAAGATCCTCACAGAAGATCCTGATTCCAATCTATGTGCTTCTAGAATTTATTTAACTTTTTGTTTAGAATTTTTCTCTCTTTCCAATATTCATGATTGTTCAAAATGTTGTCAGATAACGACGGAGGTTGCTCTGGTGCTATTATTAAGTTCTACCGTTCTACTCCTCGTCCCTTTCAAATACATACTTTCCTTTTTTATCTTGGATCAATTCACAAGGGAGCTCGAGTTTCGAAGGGAAATGGTTGTCAAGTTCATGAGCATGCTCAAGGAGCGTTGGGACACCGTGCCTGCAGCTACGGTCATCGTATTACCATACAAGGAGGCTCATGGTCATGGGAATCGTTCAGTAAGTCAAAAGAAGGAAATTGTTAGCACATCAGAATCAGAAATTAGACAGGACAGTAGCAAGTCTAGATAAACTTTGACATGTAATATCTACCCAGCATTCTGATTAAAAATAGTTTATGCCTTCTTTTTTGAAATTATATAAAAATAAAAAAAAGTAGCAGATATTAAATTTTTTTCCATTTTGTGTATAAATTGTAAAAATGGTACTCCCTCCGTTCCTAAAAGATTGTCGTTTTAGAAGAAAAAATTTGTTCTAAAAAGTTTGTCGTTTACAACTTTCGAGGATCCTATATTATATCTACCTTCTCTCATTGTTCCAAGAAATTCTCCCTTATATTAATAGTTTTTAACTTCCCATGAAGGGATAGTGATGAAATTTCAAACAAATTTTATTTGGTAAATGATACTTTCTTAATTCATGTGCCAAAATCTTAAAAGGACAATCTTTTAAGAACAGCAGTAGCTGTGCCTAGACTACTATTATTGGGGGATTAATAATGATGATTTTGTCTTTAATTTACAAAAAGATTCTCATTTATTATTTTCAAAAGTTAATTTATCATATTTTTTAATTTAAATTATTTTAAAAGCATACCTAATTGCAACATTTGTTCTCTTTAAAATCTAAATAAGTTTTACATTAAATATAAATTTAACTTCTCAAAGTCAAAATAAAATACTTCTCATAGTGCACATAATCAATTAATTTCGTATAACCTAAAAACAAAATTAATTAAACGTTTTCATTTCACTTTCAGCATCCAAAAGGATATCTGGCCAGCATAATCGACCGGTGATGGAATAAGGTGTTGGTGGAAGAGTGAGCCGTTCAAAGAGTGGGCTGATGTTTCATTAGTCAGGTCTTTGCTGCCCTGATGATGAAGATTGTCAAGTTTACCAGGTGGTTGATGGGTATACTCACAACTGATGGTGGACTGGAGTGGTGATTAGAGTGGTGGAGGGTGGAGGGTGGAGGTGCTAAGAAGTTTGTGGTGTTCTTTGAGAATGTGCCGGTGGATATTAAGTTTGATCGGTCCGAGCTACGGCTTCATCGACGGGTTGATGGAAAATGTGTTGGACCCCAAAATCCACGTAATTATTGACTCATTTTTCTTTCTTTATTTTTTCAGCCAGCCATGCAGGGAATTTGTTAAGTCAATTTCATGGAAGTTTAAAAATTTTAACAGAATGGGACAATCGAGTATTTTTTTTTTTTAATTCAGTTGCCTAATTGCATTTTTATTTTTATTTTTACTGGGCTATTGCACAAAACATGACAACTAGGATGGAGTAAAGTATATCTTTTCCCTGACGTGTGGTTACTGCAAGGAATCAGGTTCGGCAATGAGTAATTGGCTCTGTAAAGCATCGGCAGTCGGTGCAACTGGAGCAATTTTTGGATTAGTAAGTTGCCTTGCACTACATTCACAAATTATATTTTTATTATGTGTTGCCTGCGCATGCCTGTCTGTAAGGACAAGAGAATTGGATGTATCAGACTTCTGATGTATCAAAGAACAAGTAAATAACTTTGAAACAAGCCTCTGGCTGCTTATTAGACAGATTACCTGAGAATTGTATCAGACTTGTGATATGTCATAGTAGGGAATCTATAAAATGTATTCAAAGAAAAAATTAACTTTCAATTGTTCCATTTATTTCCTTTTCAGACTTCCATCTTATATTTCAATTTTTTTACATCCTATATGCGATCAGGTCGGATCTTATGCAATGTTTATATTGCGGCATAGAAATTTAACTAATGATGATGGCATGAGAGACTTGCAGCATATAGCACTTGTCATTGTATTAAATATGGTATGTATGTCCCTCGCTTCTCTCTACGAATTGCAGGTTTCTAATTAAACTGAATCGATGCATAGAAAGTCTTAGATGGCCTATTCTTCTTTTCCCTTCAATATTTTAAAATGCTTATGATAGACTTGACAGCAATCAGCCTCCATCATGCAGGTTATCGGGCTTATGGCCAAGGGAATTGATAACTGGGGGCATGTAAGTATTGCAACAAAATACTTTGCTTCATTTCGTATCTATTTTTCTTTGCAAAGTAGTTTAATCCGAATCAACCCCAAGGGGTTAGCTCGTGGAAATGAGTTTAGTAACAAGTGTCTTTCAAGGTATGGATGATGGTTCTAATACTCGGTGAAGGCAATGAACGATCTACTTGGAACCATCCACACATATTTAGAATAGGATTACCCGGGTATGCATTGTTGGTGGGGTATTACGTGCACCAGAGATGCTTTATCTAACATTTTTTAAGCCCAAAAGATTTTTTACACTTTTAAATTCCAGGTAGGAGGATTAATAGGCGGAGTTGCCACATCATGGCTTCTTGGTCCTGCGTTGAAGTATGAGTACCCTTTCAATGACCAACGAGGAGCTTTTGTTGATAAGGCGCCAATTTTCTCCCTCATCAAGAAAGCGAGAAAACCTTGACAGTGCAGTCATAGATGTACTTTGTAATCACTATAAAGCCAAATGTAAATGCAGAAAGCATAATTATGCAATTCTCACTTGATCTTTTTTGCAGCTTTTATGCGCGTGTAAAAACTAGAAAACCAAAAACAGACGAGGGAATCTCATGTATATAAGATGGCGAGAAATCAGGAATTGGTAAGCCTCCTGATTGTTGTTGTTTGTCCAGGTTTATATGTGATAGTTTATTTGTAATAACATTAGAATAAGAAATAGCAACAGATGAATTCAATAACTCATTGGCACTTGTCAAAATCAAAATCATATAAGATAGGATAGACAGTTGAAAGACGACGCAAGTGCATTTGGATGGTTTGACCACACATGTCAATCGCACTCAACCAAATGCTAGCTAGATATGAACATGTGCAGTGAGCTCAAGCTCGCAAACTTTTTTTTTGAAATTCATCTTGATAGAGGGAATAGCAATCCTCAATAATATCATATAATTCAAGGCTCTAAATGCACTGTCATGTATTGTTATAATATATATGCCTATCTTTCCACAAGGTTGATTACAGCAGTTAAGTACCCAAAAAGGAAAGGAAAAACATTTAACTTGCTACGTATTTGCTTAGCCCTACAATGCAGATGCTCAAAGAGAACCTGTATAATTTACATTTGTTTATTCAAGTGAGTGAGATCTTGAAATACTGCACCAACCAGGAGTATTCGTTCTTGTTTAGTCAACATCTTTACGAGTAAAATTCCCTTCGGGAAAAACATTTCATGTTTACTGTTATCAGGATGTAGAACAGAAGGCCTGCCACCTTTTGGCTTTGACCTGCGACTTCTCTGATTCATTTACATATTATATGTTAGGACCCCAACTAAACTTTTCATCAAAGCATCAACCAACCTAGCCAGACCAAAACTGCGAGATGCCATTTTTGCATGCTTGCGAAACCGTATGTCAATATACCGCCGAAAAGATAATTTACACTAGTTAACTATGACTAGCGTAAATGACGGAATGTTAGCAGCGTGTAGATAAAGAAAAGCCAAGTCTTCAAAGAAGGAGCTGTAATATAAGCTGCAAAAATTGAAGAGAACATTAACATAGCTTTGACAACAGATAAGCAGGTTCAGCAGGCATAAGCTATCAGATAACAGAATCAAAATGCAAGTGGAGAAATAAAAGACCGAGAGTAATCAATATATTTTCGCCAAGAAGAATACTTCATAGTTTACTACCTAAATATCACCATGCGGGGCCTTCAATTCCAAACAAATGATAAATCCTAGCAACTCAACATAAGCAAAATAGCAACTAAATACAAACCAGGTAACTAGAGGAAAAAGGTTTACTTCTTTCGGAGGATTATGAAGGTATTAGAGAAATTATTTACAACTCTGTAGTAGCAACTTACCTGACGAGGTTGGAGGAGGTGCTGAACTTTTTCCCTTCTCCTTGTCCTGGCCTCGACTGAAGCTATAGGCTACAACTGGTAAAGGAGAAAGACCTGGGGACGTCTGTGATGTGGGAGCCATGGGAGGTGGACAAGGAGTCAAAGAATGAGGTGAAAGGGTAGGAGAAAGTGGGTTAGATTGAGATGGAGCAAAGGGGCTCGGTGATATTTCAGAACCACAATGTGGACTAGGGCAAGGAGAATGAGTATCTATTGGCGAAGGTGCAGGGGTGTTTGATTTAGGAGGTAAAGAATGGTGAGGACCATTAGCAGGACTTGGTGAAGCTGGGTAGCTACCATCAGATGGTGAAGAAGTATCACAGTTAAAGCATGGTGGTAAATGACGAAAGTGGGGCAAGGGAGCTGGTGCATAAGATGGAGAAATAGCTGGCAATGGGGGATATGAGGGTTCAGCATAATCATTTTGCTCCGGTGAGGGCGCAGGAGAAGGTGTTGGAGGGGGTGCATGAAGTGTACTATTAAGGAAGGAAGATAGACTGATTTGCTTGACTCTACCAAAAACAGTGTTATTGAGGCCTAGATTTTTTGCAGGAGACCCTGTGATTGTTTGAGCCAATTGCTTTAATCTCTGTGGTACAATGCTCCCCAGGTCTGACAAAACCGAAACCTGAACTGTGACAGGGGAATCTCTGGTTGAGCCGTTTCCATTTGTGACCTGCGCATATATATTCTGCAAGCAAAAAAATTTAAATAAAACTCCGGTGTCAAAAGAGAATATAGTGAGGAGATCAGAGGGTGCTAAGTACATAATTCAAATAAAATCTTAAATTGATCTCACCGCTTTTTCGAGAAAAAAGAATTACTTGGGAAACCAGAAATCTGTACGACCACTAGAAGACACCAGATAATACATATCCTATCTTTTCTTTTCTTTTGACACACTTGTATACAACACAAATATTCACACAAGCAAATGTAATACTTTTTCACCCAAAAAAAAGGTATCTTGAATGAGACTTGAGAGTCTGGTTGTCTTGCTTAGTTAATTATGAAAGTTATGGTAACACCGAATGGGGTTTCAATGTTTGTTGCAGCATTTTGTGACCATATAATTATTTCCTATATCCAGACGAGATAGCAATAATAACCTAAAACTTGCCTATAATTCTACTTGAAACATCATATAACACACACCCCCTTCTAAATACACAAGAAAGTAAAAAATAATTTGTACCTCATCAGGTGTCAAATGCAACCCCAATGTCAGCTGTTCCTTGAACTCAACAAAATTTTCTTTTATTTCATAAATCGAATTAGGCAGCGTAAAATTAAAGAAGATTTGTGGTATTTGCCAAATGGAAACAGATTGCTCAGGTATTACAGTGATCCCGCCTGGAAATTTCAAAATCTCAAACGAAGACGGCTGCCCAAATGTTGAAGTTGTCAGAGTCAGGTTGAATCGTTGAAGAAACAACTCTATCAAAGAAGATCTCAGTACACTCAAAGATACAATGTTTATTGGAACATTCAAGGGATCAGAAATATAGCCAAACATCACTTGGGTCCAGTTAGAATTCTGTGCAGGGTGCATTGATAGGATTGCAACCTGTAGAAAATGGCCAATGCTTAGGATAACTTTTACCCTTAAAAATGAATATTTTCAAATATGAATTATACAGTGGAAAATCTTCATATAAACCTTGGCATCAGGGACACCTATTTCCTCATTGATATCATATTCCAGTCTCGGAATGCGAGGAACAAGCAATGAAACAGGCTTTTGCAGTCTAAAGTGTGCCTGAACGGTGGCTGAAAATAAAATAATAACAATTATTAAATATTAATTTCTACCAGAATCATTGAAGCTACTCATGTATGCACGTTAGATATAAAAATCTTTCACGCAGTTCCAAAGAAGCTATGAAGCACAAAATTACTAACTCCAGAAGCAAACAACAAAATGCTATATTATCTTTTGATAGGTACAACAGACAAAACGAGTATCAGATACACCAGTCACCAGATGATAAATTTAATTGGTAGAATTCTCTTCTTTTTCTTACTATTTTTTCGACGGTGGAACCCTCAGCTACAGTGTGTAAATGGTAGACTTCTCTTATTCTTACTAATTTCTTGGATCTCTAGTTTTTTCAGCCATAATGTAATTTCGGCAGAAGTTGGTATAAAAAAAAAAGGGAAACGGAAAAGCCGCGATTTGGATCAATTATCCTGAACTTTGAGTCATCATACTAAGCAAAAATACTCGGACCAAATGTAGAAGTTTACACCACAGGAAATCCTCTAATTACAGGATAGAGTATAGATTGGCCTTTGTTTACGTACGAGAATATACATGTTTATGATATTTACTCTTTCCCTCCTGAGTTAATTTCTTCATTTAATTCTCTCTTGCCTTCCATTTGTAAGGATAAAACAGTTCTTCTGATGCTTCTTGATATAGTAGAAAAATAGTATATCACATATTTCTCGGATCTGTTCAGAAAGTGTCGGACACATTATCAACACAAATAGTAGTGCATAAGATTAAGTTTCAAACACGTGAAGTGCCAAATCCAAAACAGACATGCTGACCTTGTGGAAGTTTTCATACTTCCAAGTGCTTCATCACCAAAAATCAATTAAGGCTTGGCAAGTAAAATAGCTACCCACCAAAACAAATAGTATCAACCAGGGGAGGGGAAAAAACAAGAATCAAGAAAATTCTTAGTCTGAACTCATTAAATACAAAAGACCGAAACTGGCGTCCATGGCATGTAGTGGCCATAGTAAATCACACAAAACTGAAAACAATCAGTCTGATAAATATTCAAGCAGAACACCAGTCCCACAAAAAGCTAGAATATTTTCACCTTAAGCTTACCCATCTGCTCAGCCTATTACATCTTTTAATTATGAAATTACACTTTCACAAAAGCAAACGACCCCACCCAGAACATAATGTACCTCTCCTTGTCTTCGTAATATCTACCAAAGACAATAAGGAATCTTGACCAATTTAGCTAACATCTTCTTGGAACTCACAAACCCTTCTCTGTGTCCCAAAAATTCATCACTGGCGTCGGTATCACCCACATCATCCCTGGTAAAGAAAACATCATAGCCCACATTCCACAATGACTCACAAATTCACAGTCACAGAGTGTAAAAGCAAGAGGTCAGCCAACTAACAATCCTTTTGGCACAAATAGCAACGATTAACCAAAAAATTACCTCTTCTCCACAAAGAAGCCTATGTCAGTAACCATCCCAGCGCCGCAGTCCATATAAAAAGAAATCCATTCTTTCCAGATATCCAACTGTCCAAACTCCTCCAAGAAAAGCCCCAACTCTGTACCACATAGACTCCCATAATATGATTTAAAAGTAAACCTACAACTATCATGAAGGGAGTGATATCCTCACCCCTGTCATAATCCCCCCCACCCCCAACCTTCAGAAACTTCTCAGTCTCCGCCAACTCCTAATTGGGAAAGTTCCTAGAGAAGTTCAACTTACAACAACAATTGTCCATCCACCCTCACAACACGGTCCGCGATCATTACATTCCAGACTTTCCAGTCCACCCAAACGACACTAATAACTAATAAGATAAATCATTTTGGGGGTGAAAACATGGAACAGTGCTACAAATACAATAATAGCTAGAAAATGAAATACTACAATAAGAAAGTTAGCTTCCTTTTGGAGGACACTTCAAAACATGGAGAGTTACATTTCAAGACCTTCTCCAATTATTCATGTGGAAATATGTACTTGTACACGAACCTAAGAAACCTAACAAATTTCCACCTCCTTCACACATAAACAAACCCTAATTAAACAGCAAGGCCATTTAAACCTTACACAATTCGTCATTAAAAATAGAAAGTCTCTTTAAAAAAACTATATGCCACACTTGAAGTACCAAAAACATCACGTACCCAGTTGAACCATCACCATATTAGCACAATTAAAAACCCTAATTACCATTTGCTCAAACCAACAAAAGGTAAAAAAACAAATTACATAATCAAGGAAAAGAGGCATACCACTGTGCATGATTTCATCTGCTGCATCAAACCCAGTCTTTCTAAAGTGATGAGGCAAAACCCAAAAGATTGCAGAGAGAAAAACTGAAACACTGAGAATTAAAACAAAAATACATCTAAAATTCAACACTCTACACATTCTAGACAGACCCATCGAACATCCCTCACAGCAAATTCCCGAATCTGAAGCCCCATCAATCTGCCGTTGATGCAGAGTTAGTTGCTGATCGATTTTCCCCATTTGCAGAGCATCTGTACAAAACCCACCTCTATTTCTCTTCCCAAAACCCAATACTCTCTCAAAAATCTACAGATACAAACAGGGAACTCAAAGTAAGTCTCTTTAAGCTGATGCCGACGAGAGACAAGTGTTCATGAGATACATTCTCTCTCTCTTCACTATCCCACACAACTGTCACTGAGTTTGAGCCACTTTTTTATTTTATTTAACATTCAATAATAATAGTAAACAAATAGTGGGGTAGTTTAAAAATGGTGATTTGGCTACCCAACGTCGACGAGAAGCAAAGCTGAAAAAGAGGGACAAAGTAAGAGAGAAAGAACATAGGAATAAAGTATAAATAAATTCTTTTTATTTTTTTAAAAAAATATTATTTAATTATAATATAAATGGATGATATTTTTAAATACGTTATTATAATCTCATTATTATTAACTCAACACTCGATAAAAAAACATGAAG
This sequence comes from Panax japonicus, assembly GCA_020205505.1. Lineage (NCBI taxonomy): Eukaryota > Viridiplantae > Streptophyta > Magnoliopsida > Apiales > Araliaceae > Panax > Panax japonicus. The sequence goes on along the minus strand of CM035099.1, from coordinate 63,714,279 downwards.
TATAAATATATTCTTTTTTTAATAAAATTTTATCCTTATAATTTTGTAACATAATTTTTTTTTTTAAAATATCACATAATACTTTCTCTGTAATTCACTTCATGTTAACCGGTTATATGGTATGTTGTGTAAAGTTGTCTAGCTAAATGCCATGCGGATGGTGTCAGATAATGTAGCATGCATGCATGCATGCATAATGTGGTAAATTGGTGACGACAGTTTTAGCTGCCGAATTATTCGATGTAGAAATTAGTAGTAGTATAAACATGCATTAACTAATAGTATTAGTTTTCTAACTCGTGTCACTCGGTGTGAGGCAAGTCTATTTAACATTTCTCTTACCTGAATTATGATTAATTGAACTAATATCTATCTATCTATCTAATAAAATACAAATGATTTTGAATTTTCCGCTCACTTAATAAATCATCTCGGCCGTCCAAAGTTTGGGATAAATCTCACCGTTCATACATCTATCTAATAAAATACATCTATCTATCTAATAATCTAATAATCTATCTAATAAAATACAAATGATTTTGAATTTCCCGCTCACTTAATAAATCATCTCGGCCGTCCAAAGTTTGGGATAAATCTCACCGTTCATACATCTATCTAATAAAATACATCTATCTATCTAATAATCTAATAATAATTTAATAAAATACAAATGACTTTAAATTTCCCGCTCACTCAATAAATTATTTTGGTCGTTCAAAGTTTGAGATAAATCATATTGTCTATACAGTGCCGGAGGCACGGGACCCAGCTAGTATATTAATATATAACACGCTATGGAAGGTATTTCAATAAGTTTAAATATTAGTTAATAACTTTAAAATTTTATTGGGGGTAGGGGGAGAAAATTGTTGGGCATGTGAGGCACTTACGTTGGAGATCATATTTAAGTTAATTATTACGATCATGTAAAATTTATAGATCCGGTTAGTATGAAATTTATTTTTTGATAAGTTGATTAATTGACCAATTGATCAATCCTCTTTTCTTTTTTACTTTTAATTTTAAATATTACATATGTAAATATTAAAAATAAAAACTATAAATATAAGATGATAAAAGTTATAATAATAAAATTGTGAAAGTGAAAAGTTAAATAAAGATGTATATTAATTAAATATGTACAAAATATCAAGAATGGATAATTAGAGTGCTGACATGCAGACGAGGCTATGTGTGTTAATATTTTATTGGTCAATTGACCAACTTACTCAAAAATAAACTTCAAACTAACCGGATCCGTTTTCGTTGGTCCCGAATCCACTCAATTTTTTTTAACTAAGTAGCTCAAGAGTTTTTTAAATTTTTTTCTGCTTTGCATGTCATAATTTTTTTTACAATAACTTTTCAAATTCATAAATCAAGTGCATTGTGTAATCTCTTTTTTTTTATTTTCTTTGTTATTCTTATTTCAACGCATTTGTTTAGTTCATAAAATTTTGAAGTAACTATTCAAAAATTTAATTCATGTAAATCCATATTTTGCAAGAGTCATCAAGTTTGTTAGGAGTAAACCTTAATTTTCAAACATTTTTTTTATCAATATGAAAGTTTAAAATTTCACATATTTATTAGAATTTTTTTTTTAAACAATAAAGCTTCTTTTTTTTTGGCAAAATAAAATAAAACTCTTTTTATCTTGAAATCTTTTAAGTGGACATAAGGGTATTTAAATTTCACTTATTTATATTTTGACCCAAAAAAATATAAATATGTGAAATTTAAATACATTTATGTCCACGTAGAACTTTTATTTTGTCTTTAACACTCTGTTTATGAGTTTTGAACTGAAAAGAAAAGAATATAAAACTTAAATTAGAAAAGAAAAGAATAGAAAACTTGAATTTTTTTTCTTTGTGTTGTTTCTGAGTTTTTAATAGAAAACAATAGAAATTTTAAAATTGAGGACATGAGTTGTAATTTAAAATTTATTATATTAAAAGTTGAGGATAATATGAGAATTATAAAAATATTACTTATTCCAATTTCTTTTCCGTCCAAATCTGGTCAATTTTGGATGGAAAATTTTGGCAAGAAAAGTGGTCAAGTTTTCTATCCATTTCTTTTATTTTCCGTTTATTAAAAAATTCAGAAACGAAAGAATTGGAAAGAACACTTAAATTTTTCGTCCATTTTTTTTTCTGTCTATTTTAAAACTAAAAAACAGAACATAAATGTGTATGTGTCGAGAGCAGATTCTCTGTACAGATGATCTGCTCTCGTATGTGCCCACGTAAATTTATTCTTCTGAAATTGGGGGCGCACCTCAAAAATTACGCTCCAATATTTGAATACTAGATGGGTCCTGTGCCTCCGACACTGTATGGGCAGTGAGATTTATCTCAAACTTAGAACGACCCAGATGATTTATTAAGTGAGCGGAAAATTCAAAATCATTATTAGATAGATTAGATAGATAGATGTATTTTATTAGATAGATGTATGGACGATGAGATTTATCTCAAACTTTGGACGGCCCAGAAGATTTATTGATTGAGCGAGAAATTCAAAATCATTTGTATTTTATTACATATTTTGATTTTGGTAAGGCTTCAATTCATTGAACGGTCGAAAGTACAAAAAAAAATTCAAAATTACACATTCGCCATCCTTTTAACTTGGTACATTTTTATTTATTTTTTTAAATTTAAGAAACTCTCTCTCTCTCTCTCTTCACTATTTTTTGAAATTTGAAAATGCCTCTCTTGCAAATGCACGCGCCTTCTCTTCACTTTCCCCGTCACACACCATTCTCACTCTCTCCCTCTCTCCCTCTCTATATATATAGACATGAAAAGATAGATATAGAGAGCCATGTGTTTCAAATTGAACAGAGAATCAACCCAGTCTCAAGCTTTATTCTTCAACGGAAACTTTACCTCCATTTCTTTACTGTAAGTAAGCAGCTCTTTGCTTCTTTAATTTGTCTCTCTTCTCTTTCACACACCCAAAAACATATCTGTGTAATTTTCAGTTTCAATCGCATTTCAATTGTGCTTCAAATGTTGGATTTATTGGGTTGTTCATTGTTGTATACCCAAATTGACTTTCAAATCTAGCTTATTTACTGTTTAAACTCCACTCAAAAATCTTAATTCGTATGTTTTTTTGCGAAATCTTATCGTTATTCTAATATGGGTTCTTACTTTTCTTCTCTTAAATTGCTCTCTCCATATATTGTATTCAAGCCATCTGGGTATTTGCGTACAAGTCAAATTTTTTCATCTGGGCTTATCTCATATCTGAATTATATACCATTCTATTATACAAGAGTATCCGTTTAGCCAGTATTTCATGGGCAATGTCCATTTTTGGTTTTAGAATTTTGTTGATAGCATGTGTAGTAATGTGTGCTCAATTGTTTAGTTAAATGCTGATTTGATTCCCCCCCTTCGTATCAGTCCCCATAGTTTATTTTTATATGTTAAAAATGTTTATTAATGCCCAAAAATAATTCTTGTATACATTGCTTGTGAGGTAATAGCCATGTCACTAAATTTTTTCTCCTTATTCATGTTTGTCAAATTGTTTAACACATTAAATTCAATGATTTTATGATCTGATTTTGGTAATTTGGTTTACACATTAACTTTGCTCTCCTGTTGTGTTTAATATGACCAAGTATCAAGAATGTGTAGATTTTTATCAAAATAAATAATAAAAAAAAGTATGGCGAGGCAACCAGAAATATTTAAACAATGCATTTTGCTAATTTGTTCATGAATTTCAATATCTCATGAATCATGATGATGTTGTATCAAAACTGACTGTAAATTGTTTGATTAATATATATCCTCAGAAAATGGATGACCTGCCTGATGCCATAGTCCAGTACATTTTGTCATTCATGAGCAATGCCAAGGATGTGGCATATTGTAATTGTGTCTCTAAGAGATGGAAAGACTCGATACCATATCTTAGAAGCTTGTACTTCCCTCGAAACCTTTTCGATAACCTAACAGGAGGGAACACTCCTGACTGCATTATAATGCAGATGGTCTCTTCAATTTTTCGACTAGAAGAGCTTGTTGTTTATTGCCCTTTCTCCAGCGCTGCCCTTGCTTCATGGCTGTTGCTCCAAGGATCATCTCTAAGAAATCTTGAACTTAGGATGGACAATCTTGTTGACCAACAAGCTTGTATGGACAACCCCTCAAAGCTGGATTGCATAAGGGCTGCTTCAAATTTGGAATCATTGAGGCTTTGGGGTGTTTTAATGATCCATTCCCCAAAATGGCATACTTTTCTGAAGCTTAAGAATCTTGAAATAGTTGGTGCAAGATTGGAGGACCCTGCATTGTTTGATTCACTTGGGGCATGTCCTAACCTGACCCACCTGTCGCTACTTGGTTGTGAGGGATTGAGGTCAGTTTCAATTGAGCTACCACAACTGGAGCAGTGTAAGCTTGATTTTTATGGCGTGGGTAACTATTCACTTTTTCTCACATCACCCAAGCTCGAATTACTTGAGGTACAAGGTTGTAGCTGGATTGTGGTTCCTCAGACCCAATGTTTGAGGACTCTTTCTATTGCCAACAATTCTGGTAAATTCACTGGCATTACATATCTTTTAGTAATTTTCTGCTCTTAACTTTTCTGCTTAATAAATCTGCTCAATAATCTGAATCTTACTGCAATTATATGTTTCCTTTTGTTGCTTTCAGGGCGAGTTTACATGGTTGATTTTGGAAAACTTGTGGCCCTTGAGTTCTTGTCCATAAGAGGTGTTCAGTGGTGCTGGAATGCAATAAGCAAAATGCTTCAACTAGCAAGTGAGGTGAAACATCTATATATGAAGGTGGAATTCACCGGTGATTTCGACGCCCTTCTACCCTTTCCAGAGATTGACTTTGTTGATTTCTTCAATAGCCATCCGAATCTGGTAAAGTTTGACATTCATGGTGCAATGTTTGCTGCTCTTTGCCAAAAGAACAGCCTAAAAAATGTGAGCTTATAATATAATGTTGACAGTTCTATTTATCTTTTCATGATGATTTTCAGATTTAATGTGTTATAGAATTTGCTCATTTTTCAGGTAGATTCGAAATTTGTGATTCCTTGCTTGGAGGAGGTGGTGATTACGGTGAGATCACCACTTAATGCTGAACAGAAAATGAGCACTCTTGAGTCACTGGTCAAGTATGGACATAATCTAAAGAAGCTGACAATAAAGATTCTTCAGATGAAGAGCAACCACAGCAGTGCAGATGACTTTTTTGAGGAGATTTGCAAGTTCAGATACATGAACCGGCAAATAATTTCAATAGAATAAAAGTTGAGGAGACAATTTCTTATTTTTATTTCATAATTCAATTTTGTCTCACTTCCCATTGGAAGTCATTCACTTAATTCTCTAGTTCTAATTGGATGTTTAACTTTGAAGTTGTGGATTATACTCTTTCTCATTGTCATGATATGATTCTAAGTGGAATGGACCAAAATCTAGATTCTGGATTTGCTGGCCTTTTGTATTAAGATGTTAGTTCTACAAACTTAACTATTTGAAAGTGGCAAGTTCTCCAAAGAATTCTGAAATTAGGTTGCGAGGCAAATAATTTTTATGCCTCCATTAATTTCATTTCATTTGGCTATCTATGTATTCAGGGTCGATTAATTCAAAGTTGATTTTTCTTTTTCTTGTGTAATTTATCAAGGTATGGTTATTGTTTGCTTGTTGAATGAGTTGGTGATTTATAAGATGAGAATAAATTATACATGGACGGCCTCTAACATTTATCTGTTTTAATAATTTGAAAATTAGAATGAATTTGAACTGTTTTTATGCTTTCCCGCCCAAATAAATTAGAATCAATTTGACCGTCCTTGTATTTTTCCGCCCAAATTCAAATTGAGTTCTGTCTTATTATTATAGATTTAAAAGAAAATCAAGTGATTTGAACTTTAGTACTCTCTCCATCTCAGGATAAAAGTCTTTATTGGAGTACTATTTTAAGTAGTCTCAAATTAAATGCCTACTTACCTTAAATAATCTATTTTTTACAATAATTTGCCTATAATATCATTAATATTAATTGTCATATTTACATTCTTTATAAATATTTAAGAAATGTCACTAGTATGGACAATTAAATGAGAATTTAAATATGGACAATTTTATCATTTTATCTTCTTTCTTAATATGCACAAAAAATTATTATCCTGAGACGAAAAGAGTATGATATTTTACAACATAGCCGAGGAAAGAAAATGACATAATCTTCTCAAATTTAGGGAATTGATATTTTTAAATGTATTTTTTATATTTTTCGTATGATTCTCCTTCACATGAGAATAAAATGAATCATATCTTCACTGTTAATATGTTAATATTCACTGTTCAGATTGTTCCCCTAAATCACAATTACACAAATATGTTAATATTCACTGTTCAGATTGTTCCCCTAAATCACAATTACACAGTATAATATGTTAATATTCACTGTTCAGATTGTTCCCCTAAATCACAATTACACAAATCAATACAAATTTTGGAAAACTAACTAAAACCCTTACATTTTGATGAAATTTGTTCGTAAAGGTTTTTGCCCCTTGTGTAGTAAAGAGGGATGGAGTCTCTAACCTCGATAGTAGTTGAGGTATGTGTGTGTGTTTAATTTGTCAAAAAAAATAAAAACATCCGTCTGTGTATGTATCCTATAGACAAGAACAAAGAGAAGTAATATTGATAATTTCATAAGGCTCTACTCACATTAAATAGTAAATAAGACTCGCATTAACGTGAGTAAAGCATTATAGAAATATCAAATTACCCCTTGTGAAAATAACAATTCCCAACGAATAAAGCACTCCTAAATAACCTAAACATTGACTTGTAATGTTGGATGATAAAAAGGTCAGAATACTAGAGCTGAAACTCTGTTTGGTCCTGCAACCCGGATTTTAACATGCGCGTAAAAGCAGAAAAAGAAAGCACAGACTAGTATGATAGCAAGAAATCAAGTATATGTAAGATTAATCTCTCTCACTAACTTAACCAGTAAAAAAATGGATACTCTATCATGGTATCAAAAAATTTTTTTGCATAACTAAGAAAGGTAACATAATCATAATTCAAGCTTAATAAATTAAGTCTAGATTAGTTTCTTTTTCTGGAAAAATCGCTTCAAGTGCATTATCTGCATAGCCGAAACCGCAATGCAGACACCCAACGACATGATACTGTACCAAGCTACTCTAGAATTTGTAGTTTCACTCACTATCCTCATCTCAGCTTCTCTGGTAAAAATATATATATATATATCAGTGGGTGAAAGATTGAAAACAGAAAAATAATAATATAAAAAGTCATTTCTCTACCACCAAAAAAGAAAGAGTTATAACATTTCAAAAATCATAGACTCGTTTAAATTTTTAACCACAATAATATCCTCACCTGCTCTTCAAATATAGTAGATTTTCATGGATGGACTCCACTGCTCCTTCGAGCTTTCTCAGTTCAAGTTCAACACCCTACCACATGCATGCCCAATAAATGCACAGAAAAAGGAGAGTTTAGAAACGGGTTTCATTACTATACTCGACCTCAGTTTACATTTACATCATTGAATACTTTTTTTTTACATTCAACTCACTAAATTGATTTTTTTTTTTCAAAACGTTACAAAAACCATTGAGAAAGTTTGACTTTTAACATAAATTACACACGTGCGCCACGAAGGAGAGAGAAAGCTGAGGTGGTCACTGGTTGAAAAAAGAGAAAGCTGATATGGTTTTCGACTAGAAAAGAGAAAAAAATGAGTTGATTCTTTTGAGTTAACTCACCCAAGTGTGTTGACTCAACTTCATCTTCTGCATATAAAAATTCTCAAATATTTTCATATCATCATATTTACCTCTAATTCAAATTCACAATTTTACAAGATTTTTCCCCCTTTTTCAAAATTTTGATTTCAAATGTTGGGTATACAAAAAAAATTGAAAACCCGTCTTGAATTTGGTCATCGTAATGGACAGATCAACATCTCTCCCGTCAACACCACCAAACCACCCCTGCTCCACCACTTTCCTTCCACCGTCGCCACCTAAAATTGTTGCTTCTTCTTCTACAATCAAACACATCAACCATGATATAAATCAAAAAAGAAGCCCTAACATCCCAAATCAAAATCAAGAATCTCAAAAACTAGTTACGTCAAAATCACATATCATGTAAAAAAATTAGAGAAAAAGATGAATTGGGGTATTATCAAACTCTCTGAAACCCTCTACAGGGACATTATCAAACTCTCCAAAGTCAATTAATGTTCGAACGTTCCGAAACCCTATACAGGGGGTATCAAACTCTCTGAAACCCTCTACAAGGACATGTTTGACGGACTCAATGACCTAATTTCACCCTCACCGCTGGTCTGCTCCTCCGCATCCATTTCTCTTCACTTACCTTCACTCACATACTCCACAACCGCTACAACTCCAAAGACGACCTCAAACCTTATGCGGTACACTCGGCACACGTTAGTGTCGTGAAAGAATTGGTACCAAACGTCGATGACATCATGGCCATCGATTGAGTCGTTAATGACCTCGCTGGTCCAATGGCCCTTGCTCCGCCATCAGAGTTGCGATTTCGAAATTGAAAGAAAGTTTGGGGGAAAAGGAAAAGTTTGTAGTCTTGAAGTGATTTGTATTGAGTCATTAATTTGTTGTGGTTTTTAATAATTAAATATCCACCTAAGTATCTGATGTGGTGCCACATAAACATATTCTGTTAACTTTTAACATTTTTAGACGAAAATTTTAATTTTTGTAAAAAAATTATAGTTCAATGAGTTGACCGTTAAAATTTTCAGTCCATATATGCATTTGTAAATAGAGGTCGAGTATAGTGAAGAAAAGTGTATTTAACCCATTTAGGAACAGTTACTTATGTTAAAACATTTTGGACCACCATAGAAATCTTGCTAACTCCAGAAACAACTCATTTTTATTTCTGCAAAGTAATGCCTCTTTTCAATTAAAAAGATTAATTTGCCACTATACAAGATATGTGAAACATTGCCATTTCATTAGAGATACATGTGTAGCAGCATGAAAGTTCGCATGTAGTTAATGTGGAAAAACTGGCTATATCAGACCTTCAGGTGGCTAGAAAAAAATCTTACAAAAAACTCCCGAAACTGAACGAGGAAAAACAACACACAATATATATATATATAATTTATTAATTACCTCAATTTTCTCTTTTTTGGCAACTGACTCCCAATCCTTTGCTGCAATTCCAGTTTTCCAGTCTAAGTTAACGCTTAAATCTCCACTTTCATGGTGATCCGCCCAGAAACATGCTAGGTACTGACCAGCCTCCGTTGTAGTAAATGCAAATTGACCATGTGTCACATTCTCTTTGTGGTGAAGGTTGTTCCCAAAAGGTGATGTGACCTAAAAGAAAGAAACACCAACAATTTACTTTTACTTCAAAAGAAAGCACAAATTAAATTCTACATAAATAGTACACATAGTTACTAAAAAACACTAATACCCTTGCAATTGAAGTTTTGGTATGTACATTCAAACATACTAAATTGACATTCAAAGAAATTTCTCTTCATTATATTTAACTGTTGAGGTACTGCGTGATAGTAAAGTCAAAACATAAGGAGAAAGATTGAGGATATATATACCATATACCTAATAGGTTAACTTTATGAGTCAAGATGTGGTTTCAGATGAGCATTTATAAGCCAAATATTCCCAACATTAATGGAATGCTATTTTTGCAAATACCACAAGGTCTCCGCTAAGTGTGGTGGGTCCCACCAATATGTTAGTGTGGAACATGGAAATATGGAAAAACACTTGTGAAAATAACAACGAGAAGAACTATAGAGAAAAGATGAAATCTAATGAACGCCAAGGTAATTTTGCAAAGGAACATTAAAAATATGGATAGCTTATCAAAGGTAAACTTCTTATAAACTTGTTAAGGTTTAGTAAAAATGCTTAGCTTAATGAAGGTAAACTTAGAACATGCTTGTTAATGTGCTACATAAATCATTTCAATAGATTAAAACCTCAAAAGTGAATATAGAAATTATATTATGTTCGTCGTATAGATCTTAAAATCACCCTTTATGTAGGTGTACATCAACTATTCAAATAATGATATTCTTTAAAGCCCTACCCCTATCGCACCACAATTTAGAATGTTCGGTTCGGCTTCACGCCTTTCCCTTCCCGTTCCGTGTACCGAGATAACAAAAATCATTACCCGAAAAAATCTCTCATAAAGGTACTATTTTAAGAAGGTGAGAAATGACAACAGAAAAGTATCAGGGTAAACATAACCACTTAGTAATCATACCCAAAATATTAGTAAACATTTATGAAGAATTAGATTTACGAATGCCGGTAAATTACGTCCTAGTTTTCTCCGCAATTAATGTATAATAACAAAATAAAATTATAAATAAAAATTCTCGTCGAGCCTATATCAGAGGCATCAAAACCCATCCAAAATGACAAACCTTCCAGTCTCTTTGACCCAAATCCAAATTTTGTTTCTTTCCTTTGAGGTCATCCTAAAAAGTTAAACTGCTCTCATGCTTCAAATTTAGTTAATTACCATCTAAATTACTATTTAAAAAGACGCAGTAAAATAAGAACTGCAATAAGTATATGATTTACAAGGAAAAATCTTACTCTTCCTCACATTTACTTTAACACCCCAGTCCCACATCGAAAGATATGAGAAAAATTTATCTGTGTATAAAGAATTAAATTACTAACAATAATACCTTCAGTCATCATGACCTTTTGGGTGAACTTGTGGTGGGATAAGAGGACTCAAGAAGATACTATTGGGCCAATGGTTTAAGGTCTTGTTTGGATGAATTTGATTCGATTCATACTTGGAATTTAACTCGAGATTTGTTCCAAACTCGAGATTTGACCCGAGTTGTTTTTTATGGTATCAGACATAGTTATCAAGGCGCTAAGTCGAGGCGAGGCGACAGTCAGGAGCTTAAGCGCTTAGGCGACAAAGCGCCCGACTAGTCGTCCACAAGTCGACAAGTCGTTAACAATGTAAATTTTATACGTATAAAATTTTATATATTTAACATGTTCATTGTAACATTGCCAAAAACAAACATAATATAGAAATGAAAACAAAGTCATAAAAAATCAGTATTCTTTAACTCAAAATTCTCATTTTTCATAATGAAAATATCACTCAAGCTATCAAACAAAATCATATCACAAGTAGTAAGTAACTAAAAAGTGTTGAATTAATGGCATTGCTTAATATTTGTTTATGAATATCTGAAAAGTGTTGGCTGCACTCAGACATATCATTACCCATTTTAAAGCAATCTTTGAAACAAAAATAACTCCAATTATTAGGTAATTACCCTAAACAGCAAAAGTCAAAAATATTTACTTCTCATGTTATTAACTTCTCATGTTAACTCTCTAAGTCTATTAAATTGGTATGAATATATATATCAGAGCCCATTTATTACTTCAACAGAAAGAATATAGAAAAAACAAGTCCAACTGAATAATTAATAAATTTTTGAAATTTAATATAAATGAGTAGAATTTTTATACATATACTAAACTAATAAACAAATAAACAACGGTCACTATTATAATTTATACATATACTAAACCAATAAACAACAGAGACTCAAGAAAATAGAAGTCGAGGCTTAAGAATAGCTAAAGCAGTCGGAGGCAAAGAAGTTGAGAAGAAGAGAATGAGAACAGCAGCAGAGAAGAAGCGGTCGGAGGCAGAGAAGTTGAGAAGAAGAGAATGAGAAGCAGAAGAGAAGAAGTCAAGAAGACAAGAAGAAAAGAATGAGAAGAGAGAAGAATACCCGTGAGTCGCCGAAGTCGCCGGATTTAGGTACTTGGTTGTTTGATTTGATCGATCGATTGGGTTCTCTCTCTTGCGAATCTTTTCGTTTCTCCCTCTCTAATTTCCCGTAGTTGTGATCGAAGTCGAGCTTTAGGTTTAGACTGCAGTCGAGAACAGCTTCGAGCTTTAGCTTTAGGGTTCTTTTCTTTTTTTTTACCGAGAACAGCTTCGGGTCGGACCAAACCCGTTTCAGCAAGTCGACAGCTTATCAATTTAGGCGTCCAAGTCGCCCGCCAGTCGACCGAGTCGTCCAAGTCGGCTGCTAAGCGCGCGACTCTCTGCTCTCCCACCAAGTCGTCCTACCACTTAGGAATTGTTTATCGACTTGACGCCTAGTCGTCGTCTAGGCGACGACTAGTCGACGACTTGATAAGCTTGGTATCAGAACCGACTCTCAAAATCTCAGGTCGGGCCGGGTCATCCAATCGAGTTGTCGAAGGTGAAGACACGAAAGCTGGTGGTATTATCCCACAATGGAGAGAGGAAGGTCCGAAGGTAGGGGCACGAAGTCAACCGGTATTATCCACAATGGCTAGAGAGGCAAAGAACTGTAGACCATGTGTGTGATCGGTTCTGATGAGGACGTCAGAAATTTAAGTGGGAGAGTTTGAAACACCACAGTCTCACATCGAAAGATATGACAAAAATTTATTTGTGTATAAGAAATTAAAGTACTAACAATAGTACCTTTAGTCATGACCTTTTAGATGAGTATGTGGTGGGCTAAGATGACCCAAAAAGATACTATTGAGTCAGTGGTTTAAGGCCTTGTTTGGATGGATTCGATTCGGACTAGGGATTTGACCCCATTTTGAGATTTGACCCGTAAATTATGATGTGAATTTATTTTAATTTTCGAAGTAACAATTGTGTACTTAGTAACATTTTTCAAGTAAGTTACAATATTAACCGTTCATTAATCAAATTCATGAATTTTAGGATTTCACAATTGACTACGACAAAATCAAAAGACTTTTTTCGTGGAAAAGAGGGAGTATCAAATAACACTCCCTGAACTCTATACTTCTCCATTCCCAGTTAATCAAAATTGCATTGATTCATCCCGAAACCTAGCTAGCCAATTAGTTGAAACAACATAAACATAATCAACCCATAAATTAAGTAAAATATCAATTCATGGGGCCAAATTCAACAATTTTCTACACATTAAATAAACCAATTCCAATAAACACATACGCGTACACAATTCATAGAAGAAAATCAGAGAACCAAATCAATTAAAAAATTAAATTTTATGGGGACTATTACCTTGACGGAGACGGTGGGCGTGGGATGAACATGATCATCTGAAATTACGACGTAATCGGCCAAAACGACGACGTTGTTATGGATTTCCTCTGAGACACACTTCGTCCCCGTCGCCGGTAAGCTCAGCCATATGCCGTCACTCTTCTGAATTAGAAGAAGTAGCATAAACAACGGCGATAACCACCACCCCCTGCTCACGTTAGCTCGCTCCCCCATCCTTTCACTCCCTAGCTTCAACCACACTCTCTCTCTATATATATATATACATATCTGTATATATGTCTAAGGTGATGTTTGTTTACATCTGATTGCCTCTTAATGGACTGCCTCTTATTCGCTAAGAGACATGATGCTGTTTGTTTTGTTTTTTGTTAACTCTGAATGCCTCTTAATCGGTAAGACAGAAAATGAAATCTTAATAATTAAGAGGTACCTCTTAATGAATATTTTTTGCTAATTTTTTCTTATATAAATATATTAAACAATATTATGCACTCATTTTTATTAAATTGAATATTTAAAATTATTAAATAAAATTTTATCCTTTAAAATGGTAAAATAGTGTCATTAAGAGACAACTTACTTTTTAGTTATCAAACAATTTTTTAGATTCAGACCTCATAACCATTCAGATGATCTAATTTATTAAGACATCATAATCATTCAGATCTTAATTCTCAAATTTATCAAACACAACCTAAATCTATATGTATATGCTGAATCCTGTAACGTCCGTCCTACGATCGAAGAAAAACAAACCTCGGATCTTTCTCTCTGATACTTTCTGGTCGGCTTTCTAATTTCATAACTGTAAATTTGGGCTATATGGGCCATTGGGCTCAAAGGTGAAAAACGTTGGGCCAGCTTGGGGACAAAGACTACGGCCGATTTGTTGCTATGGAAGATTATTATATTAATCAAACTGTAATATTATAGTAATCAATTAATATTAGAGATGTATGATGTTATTTGATTTATTAAATTTACTTTAAGGATGTATATTTAATATTAGGAGTGGTTAGCATAAAATTAACTTTGGTCAATTGACCAATACATTGTCGACACGCAGGGTAGGAAGCGATCTCCCGATCTCACTCTATGTGTCAGTACTTTATTGGTCAATTGACTAACTTACCACGAAATTAATTTTATGGTAACCGGATCCTTTAATATTATATTAAAAACCTCAACTAATGTAAGAACCCAACTTTTTAAATAAAAATGGATTTTCTATAATTATCATTTTTGAATATTATGGAATGAATTTAATATAATGTTATAGTTATGGGTAATATTTATAAATTTTGCAAAGTATGCAAGTTGTCATATAATATTCTTTTTGTCGGGGAATATTCGTACGACAACAAAATTATTGGTGGACCCCACAACAGAATTATTGTCGGATTGAGAAAACGACAAAAATATTTTATTAAAAATAACGGTGGAAATTTTACCGTTGATACTGTTGAACTACTGGGTAGTAAAAGTACAGTAATACGCGTTGTTGCATAGTAGCACACGGTATTGATTATTGATATTTATGTGAGAAGTCGCTCAGTTTGATTCAATTATTGTCGATTAATAATATGAATTATTATAGCGATAATGACGTTTTGTTTTATTCGTATTATTAACGTAATAAAACGGAAACATCTTTTTATATAAAACAGAATACTTTATTAAAGTTATTTTATAAATAGAATGTATTATATTTTATTATGCATAGTGTTTTGCATAGTGTTGCATAGTGTTTGCATAGTAAAAATCTTTTTATATAAATAGAATATATTATATTTTATTTAAAAGATTTTTCTTTAAATATGGACCGTCAGATTAAAGTAAATCAATTTGGACCGTTCATGGATTAGTTACTATGCATTCCATTTTCCTATAAATAGAAGCTCATTCCTTCATTATTTTCTTACGAATTCACTGAACTCTAGAGAGAGAAACTATAGAGAGATAGAAGAAAAGCTTTTTGCTACTTAACTTTTTCTTCCTATATCCAGTTTCTGTTACGGTAAGGGGTGTTATTCTTTCTTATTCATGAAGAGAACTGTTGTTATTCCATTTCTTATTATTCTGTTGGAATAACCTGTATACGCGGTCTACCCTATACTTGGTGACATTCTTCTATCATTCTGTTGGAACATCCTGTCTGTGTGTTTTACACCGGACCTGGTTCCGTCTTTATTATTATTCCGTTGGAACATCCTGTCTGTGCTATACGCCGGACCTGGTTCCATTTTTATTATTCAGTCTTTATTATTCTGTCGGAATATCCTGTCTGTGCTATATGCCGAACCTGGTTCCATCATTTATTATTTCGCATTTATTATTCTGTTGGAACATCCTGTCGGTGTGAATTTCACCTGACCTGGTTCCGTTATTTAGTATTCTGTTGGAATAACCTGTCTATGCAAAGTTCTGCATGCATGGTGATTTCTTTTGTTATTCCATTCTTTATTATACTCAGTTGATTAAAGTTTTGACTTCTATACTCCATGAAATTAGTAGAATATCCTTGATATTTGCGCTTCATCCAGTATCCTTTCATGGAAATATTCTTCTGATCATTCTTGAAGTTTACACCACAAAATAGTATCGTGTTGACAATTTGGACGTTAATAATTCCTGGATAAAATAATTCTTGAACTTGTTTTATTGAATTCTTATATCATTGTCATCATCCTCTTATTTATATTTTTGAAAGTCATCTGTGGCCTGTAGAGCATGGATGGACTTGGTATGATTATGACCAGGGATTATTCGGTGTAATCATGACCGTAATGTTACAAATGATGTGGTAAAAGTCTCATTTGCCGTAGTGCATTGATGGACAGTTGTTGGCATGATCATGACCATTGATGAATACACAAATATCCTTGGCCCGTAGTGCATGGAATTTGTGGTCGTGACCCTAATGAGTATCCTTGGCCGTAGTGCAGGGATGATGTGGATTATTTATTAAGCTGAGTCTCAGCGATAAAAGTGATTAAAAACTTTTTAAATCATAAAAGATAGTAGATTCCATTCTCTACTTGACTCTTTTAATGGATTGCTTGATCCGCTGCTGTTAAACTTGATGTTATTATATTTTATCAGTTTAACACTGTTGAAGGCTAATGATAATTTATTCTGCATTATCTTAGTCATAATATTTCTTACTGGGCTAGTTGAGCTCACCCTTTCTCTCATTGTTCTCTTCAGGAAATGAGAATATAGCTGGGACGAGTCGGGGAACGGAGTGATGGACCAAAGAATAGTATTAGTAGTCCTCATTATTCTGTTAAATAGTGTGACAATAATTGTATTGAGGACTCCTTTTGAGTTTGTATGATCTCTAGTAGACAATTATTGTATTCAAACTCACAGTTGTATTTTGTCGTATTATACACGACAGTGGTATTAGTAAGTTGTATTTGAATTCTGTACCATGTATCTGACGACTCAAGATGGGTGATGTATACCTAATTTTGGGGGCGTCACAACTAATATGTAAAAGTCTAATGGCTGACACGTTACATCAAATCTTAAGTTTTATTTCTTTTTACTATTATAGGGTTATATTTGTTTGTAAATATTACAATCTAGAACTGTTTTAGAAATTAAAATCTTTGGGAAGTGCTCAAGGAAACCTTCGTACATAGAAGGCCATGAATCTAAGTTATGATAGATATCATATGTCCAGAGAATTATCCTTGGTTGATCCAATAGACCCCAAAGAAAAACGAGAAGATTATTATCATGTTCCTTCCAATAGTGAGTCTTCTCTTGACATATAACTATCTCCACCGTCTGCGATTGAACATTATGTTTCAACCCAACTCCAAGATCATATAGGTAGTGCTCGTAGATATACTCAGCAAGTGGATGTGTACAACCCTTTCTTATGATAACACGAGATTGTATGTCATTAGACATCTTGTATGATAGTGGCAAAACACCCTTCCAAAGTTGGGTTCACCTCACCCTATTGTTGTTCACCAAAATCAATTATTAAGTGACGTATAATATACGACACACACATCTTAGGTCCTCAATACAATTATATATTGTATGTCATGCCGTTTTATAATGTGTTGAGAAACTTTGACAGTCTCGGACCACCACACTATTCCCCTGTTATCCCCGCTCGACCCAGCTACACTCTTATTACCTGAAAGGAATTGTGAAACAAAAGGGTGAGCACAACTAGCTCAGTAAAGAATATTATGACTAAAGATAATTAAATTATCAATAGCCTTCATCAGTAATAAATCAGAGATTTAGGACATATGGTAGATGATAAATCTTTTCAACCATAGTTGCAGCGGAACGAGCAATCCATTGGAAGAGTCAAATAAACCATAAAGTTTATTATCTTCTCCATGTTAAAAGTCCACCAACAATGCTTTAACCCTGTAACATTAATCAACAGATCATGTTCACAGTCATGTGAATAACTCATAATCATAATTGTAGTTCTAATTTTCTCTTCTCATCCAAGACGAAGATATTTTTCATCACATGTCTTTACCTGAAACATCAAAAATTATGGTTATACCAAATCATAGTTCATGTTCATAATCATACTAATAAGTTCATCTTTGTACTACGGG
This sequence comes from Panax japonicus, assembly GCA_020205505.1. Taxonomy (NCBI): domain Eukaryota; kingdom Viridiplantae; phylum Streptophyta; class Magnoliopsida; order Apiales; family Araliaceae; genus Panax; species Panax japonicus. Next base: position 63,696,516 of record CM035099.1, on the reverse strand, counting down.
CCAAAGATATTCATCAACAATTCATCTTTGCACTACATGCCATAGATATTCAACAACAGGTCATCTTTGCACTTCAGGCCAAAGATATTCATCAATAATTCATCTTTGCACTACTGGCCAAAGATATTCAATCAAAAAGTCATCTTTGCACTACGGGCCAAAAATATTCAACAACAGTTCATCTTTGCACTACAAGCAAAAGATATTCAATCAACAATTGATCTTTGCACTACAGGTCAAAGATATTAATATCTCAAATAAACATACAATCATTTCAGAATTTATATAAACCATAATTATAATCCTGTTGATCAATTCACCTTTGCACTTAAGCTAAAAATATTCAATTGTAAATTCAATGGTCATGATCATAATAGTCAACGATTCAACTTTGTACTACTGGCCAAAGAGAACCCATAGTCACGATCATACCAATAATCAACCCATCTTTACACTAAAGTCAAAGAGAAATTTCGTCACTGGGATTATAAAAATGTTATATATGATAATAAAAATAATATGATCAATAACTGCATTTAATTTCAAAAGTAAGATTCATAAATCAAGGATTTCATAACATCTTAATTCAAATGTTATAAAATACTTAATAATCTCATAATCTAATATTATTAATATTATCATAACATCTTAATCATTTCTTAAACTTATAAATAATTTATTTTAATTGTTTACAATTTACTAATTAATGCATTTAATCATACTAAAATGCCAAACTCATAAGATTTCATCACCAATAACTAACAACCTCATCAAAAAATCTGCATATACCATATATAGGATTCCCAAGCCATAAAATCCTATTTTAAAATTTTGTTACTTCACATAACATATTTAATTTATTTATTCATAACTAGTCCATTTTCATGAAAAATATCAAATCAATTCCAAAAATATTTCTTTTTTGGGATTTAGCATAAAATAGTCCCATGTTGAACATATATTTTTTTAAAAATTTTTAAAATTCATTTACTATTTTTCACATGGTCAAAACTGTAGAATATTTAGACATTTATCATAAATTGTACTTTTGTCCAAAAATTCCAAAATTCACAGGGTATACTGGTATTATATAGATGTACCCCCAATAAAAATTTCATCAATTTTGGAGTTAACCACAAAGAGTTATAAGGGTTTACTTTTTAAATAGTCTTTTTTCATAAAATTCATAACTCTTAATCTATAAATCAAAAAATTGCCATTTTTGGACACAATCAATAAAACTCATCAAATTATCATTTCAAATTTTTTCAGAATTTTTGAAGGTAGAAAAAATTACGAAACATGAAAAACATAACAACCCTTAAAATCCCTTACCTCGAAAGAGCAGTATTTTAAACCGGAATATAAGCCGAAGGAACCTTGCACTGAATAGAAACTCTCAAAGTATCTAAATACTCAAAAAATACGCTTGATAATATAGAGAGAGAAAGAGAGAAAGCTTATGTTTCTGGTGTGATTTTCAATTCTAATTTAGTCCTCTATTTATAGGAAAATGTTAGCACGCCGAAGCAGACTTGACCTGCTACCTGATGGATTAACCTGCTACTATTTTCACCCATCACATTTGAAATACAATTTCAGCACATTTCTTCACCAACCATAGGGGGGCCCGCGCATTCTAGAATTTTCCACCAAAATGATAAATTTTGAAACTTCAACAATTTCTGAACCATTCACTTCTTAAAATTCATATCAATTTATACGTTCATTTTTAACGGTTTAAAATTTGTAGACATATACTCAACTTATATATGTATAACATATCCAAAAATCACAACAATCCAACGGTCGGATTAAAAATTATAACTCACGCAATATATCGTAAAAAAATACTGATTTGATTTTTAATACCTCCATTCCGACAAAAATACTGATAAAATACCTCAACATTAATTCTTTCATTTATAATCATATAAATAAATCCATCATTTATATCATCATTAAATAAATATTTCCTTATCATATAAATCAATAATTTATTATTCATAAATAATATTACAGAATCACAATTATGACAACCAGATGGTTCCTAGGAAAGAGGGGGCTTTCCGATAAGGATTTTTCTTTACTTGCGCGCAATTAGGTGACCAAACCTCTCCTTGACAGAACTTTCTAGACATTGTCAATAATGCTATCTAATAATATTATTCAAATAATATAAATTATTGGTCTGATAATGGGAAATACTTTGTCGTGACAATTATTGAAACAACAATAATATAAAATATCAACGAAGCAATTATTGAATCAATAAAATAAAATATTGAACAGTAATTATTGTAACAATTATTGAGTCGTGCCTTCTTACTTAAGGATCAATAATTCAAAAATATTATGCAATACCGTGTGTTACTGTGCAACCACACATATTACTGTATTTTTAACCACCATGTATTCCAACAGTGTTAACGGTAACAACTACGTCGTTATTTATAAAAACTCATATTTGTCGTTTTATTCATCCGACAGTTATTCTATTATGGGGCCCACAACTAGTTGCGCCGTCGGACGAATATTTCCGACAAAAAGAATATTCCACGACCAAACGAATATTCTCCGATAACAATGAGTATTTTATAACCACTTGCGTATTTTGAAAATTATATATATATCACCGTTAACTTTAAACTTTTATCAATTTAACCATTTACTGAATAATAATTATAAGAAAAATTGAATACTTTATTTCATAAAATTCGGGGTCTTACAGGTTATGTCTTATTTTTTTTGCTAATGGGCTGAGTGATGGCTGAATAATTTTTTTAACAATATTAACTATTGTAAGACCCCAAATTATTAATAAATGAAATTTAATTTTCTCTATTTATTATAGTAAGGGTTGATGTGATTAATATGATTAGTTATGGGTAAAATGCGCAAATATCTTAAATAAGCAGGTGGTTATAAAATATTCATATTTTGTCGGGGAATATTCATTTGGTCGGGGAATATTCTTGCTGTCGGGGAATATTCGTACGACGGCGCAACCTTGTGTGGGCCCCATAACGCAAAGCGATTGGATGAAAAAAACGACAAATATAAGTTGTTTATAAATAACGACATAGTTGTTACCGTTAATACTGTTGAAATACTCGGTGGTTAAAACACAGTAACAATTATTGATTCTTACGTAAAAAGGCACTACTCAATAATTGTTACAGTAATTACTGTTCAATATTTTATTTTAATTGATTCAATAATTGATGCGTTGATATTTTATATTATTGTTGTTTCAATAATTGTCATTACACAGTATTTTCCATTATCAGATCAATAATTCATATTATTTGAATAATATTATTAGAGAACAATATTGACAATGTATAGAAAGTTCGGTTTAAGGAGAGGTTAGGTCATCTAATTGCGCGCTAGTAAGGAAAAATCCTTATTGAAAAGTCCTCTCTATCCTGGGAACTGCCTGGTTGTCAGTATTGTGATTCTGTAATATTATTTGTGAATAATTAATTATTGATTTATATGATGAAGAAAATATTGATTTTATGTGGATATAGATGGAGAAAAATTTTAATGTGACAATTGTTGAAAATTAATATTGTATCATTTTATGATAAAATAATTCATTTAAATATATTATTATATTATTATAATATAATAACGGTGATATCTTTACAATGAATATGGGATATATGAGTATATTATGAGGAGGAGGATTTTTATTACCAAAAATATTTAAAACATGTTTTTCATGTTTGTGGACCCCATTTCTTAACTGAAATTTGATTATAGCCTGTGGACCTTTACCCACTAACGAGGAGAACGTGCAACAGGCTGACAATGTTCCTCCTGTGAACAACACCACTGAGCAGATGATGAACAAGAGGATATTTAGAAGCTTTTTGTAGTTCATGCAAAATCAGACGATGGAGACTCGTATTCAAAATACAAGAGGAAATGATAGCAATTCACGGGTTGTCACAGTCAAGCAGTTCAAAGATTTGAGACCACCAAAATTCTAGGGAAAGCCGGATTCGATTAAGGCGGAGACTTGGGTCAAACAAATCACCAAGATATTCGATCTCTTGGGATGCATGGAGGAGCAGAAGGTGTCATTCGCCACCTTTATATTCCGTAATGAGGCAAATTACTGGTAGGAGTCTGTGAAGCATACCCATCCAGCCGCACTCAGCATGTCTTGGAAGACGTTTCAGAAACTTTTCAATGACAAGTACTTTCCTGAAAGTGTTCGTCATATGAAGAAGGTAGAGTTTATTAGACTGGAGCAAAACAATATGACGGTGTCCTAGTACGAGGCAAAGTTTGCAGAGTTATCCAGGTTTGTACCTCATTTGGTGGAGAATGAGGAACGTATGACGCGGATGTTTCTGAGAGGTTTGAAACCTAGCATACGTAAATATCTTATTTCTAATAAATTTTCTCTCTATTCAGATGTTGTCAACAGGGCTCAATTATTAAAGCGAGATAACGAATACGTTCAACTGAGGGACCACAACCAGGATCATACCGGAGATAGCAGTCAACAGAATAACGATAACCAGTGGATAAAGAAAAAGACGGACAAAAATGGTAACCACTCTGGTGGTAATCATGGCCATGAGAATAGAAGAAGCGAGTCAGGAGGAGATTTTAAAAAGAGGAAATTCAATAACGACCATGTGAAGGCATCAACACCAGCAGCAACTGGTTCTAAAGGAGGAGAACGACCACCGGTCGTATGCTACAAATGCGGGAAAGAGGGATATATCAGCCCAAACTGCCCACAACAGTTCAAGGTATGCTATAATTGTGGAAAGGAATGACATATCGCTCGAGATTGTACGGTAGTGAAACCTAGTTCAGCGGGGACGGTGACTTAAAAGGATGTCCCAAAAAAGTCAAAGTCAACGGTTCCTGGAAGAGCGTTTGTTGTGATGGGTCAAAATGCGAGGAACCCAAACGAGATGATCACGGGTAAGCTAATCATAAATTATTGCGAAGTTTATACCTTACTAGATACTGGTGCTACCCATTCATTTATCTCTCATGCTTGTGCTCAACGTTTAAACTTGACTCTAGATAAATTAGACTTTTATTTATCTGTGGAGACTCCATTAGGAGAAACTTTTATCACATCCATTGTTTATAAATCTTGTTTGATCCAAGTTGGCACCATTACCTTACCTGTTGACCTTATCTCTTTAAAGATATTTGCCTTTGATGTGATTTTAGGAATTGATTGGTTAACTACTCATCATGCCAAAATTGATTATTTTCGTAAGGTTGTTAGTTTTCATATTCCTAAACAACCTGTTGTATGAATTCAATCAACTAAACCATTAAAATCAATCACTGTTATATCTAATCATAAAGCTATTCATTTATTAAAAAATGGATGTCAAGCTTTCTTAGCCCATGTTATGGATTTGAATAAAGACACGTCAAAATTGAATAATATTCATGTTGTTATTGACTTTCCTGAAGTATTTCCTGAAGAACTTCCCGGTCTACCCCCGGAATAAGAAGTTGAATTCTTTATTGATCTTGAACCTGGTACAAAGCCCATTTCTAAAACACTATATCGAATGGCTCCTATTGAACTTCAGGAGTTAAATGTCCAACAACAGGAATTGTTGGACATCGGTTTCATTCGTCCTAGTACATCTCCTTGGGATGCTCCTGTATTATTCGTAAAGAAGAAAGACGAGAGTATGCGACTTTGTATTGACTATCGGGAATTGAACCATGTCACCATCAAGAATATGTATCCTCTACCTCGTATTGATGACTTGTTTGACCAGTTGCAAGGAGTACAATTCTTTTCAAAAATCGATCTTCGTTCTGGATATCATCAGCTGAGGATTAGAACTGAGGATATTCCAAAGACTGCCTTCAGAACTCGGTATGGGCATTATGAATTCTTAGTTATGTCTTTCGAATTGACTAATGCTCCTGCGGCTTTCATGGATATGATGAATCGAGTATTCAAGGAATATTTGGATCAATTCGTTGTTGTCTTTATTGATGACATCCTCGTATATTCCAAAAGCCGTGAAGATCATGAGCACCATTTGAAGCTGGTACTCCAAAGGCTTCGTGAAAACAAGCTTTATGCTAAGTTGAAGAAATGCGAGTTCTGGCTTGAGGAAGTAGCATTCCTTGGGCATGTGGTGTCAAAATATGGAGTATCTGTTGATCTGACGAAGATTGAAGCAATACAAAGTTGGGAGCAACCAAAGACGGTGACCGAAGTACGCAGCTTTTTGGGCTTAGCTGGTTATTATCGGAGATTCGTGGAAGGAGTTTCTCGAATCGCTACTCCATTAACTCAGCTAACTCGGAAGGATACAAAATTCATATGGAGCGAGGAATACGAGAAGAGTTTCCAAGAGCTTAAGAGGAGACTCATTTCGGCACCTGTTTTGACAATACCATCTGGTTCGGATGGATTTGTTATCTACAGTGATGCTTCGAGCAAAGGGTTAGGATGTGTTCTCATGCAATATGGGAAAGTCATAACCTATGCCTTCCGACAACTTAAAGAATATGAGAGGAATTATCCTACTCATGATCTAGAGTTGGCAGCAGTCATTTTCGCGCTAAAGATCTGGAGGCACTATCTATATGGAGAGAAAGTGGAGATATATTCAGATCATAAAAGCCTCAAATATTTCTTCACTCAAAAAGAACTCAACATGCGGCAGCGACGTTGGCTCGAGCTATTGAAAGACTACGACCACACTATTCAATACCATCCTGAAAAAGCGAACGTGGTAGCTGACGCATTAAGTAGAAGATCATACGCGGAAACGAGTGCGATGTTGTTAACACAAAGGCCCATTTGGTGTGATTTACAAAAGATAAAGATAGAATTCAAGACTCCGGGGACACATGCAATGATGACAAACATACGTATAGAACCAACTTTATCGAAAAAGTTAAAGTTGTTCAAGCCACCGACCCGGAGCTGATGATTATGATGAAGAAAGTACAAGAAGGTGCTATTCCAGAAGCAAGATTCGATGAAGAAGGAACACTTCCAGTCCACTCTAGACTTTGTGTTCCTGACGATTCTGATTTGAAGTACAAGATCATGATGGAGCCACATAATACACCGTTTGTAATTCATCTTGGAAGTACTAAAATGTATCGTGATCTTCGACATACATTTTGGTGGAATAATATGAAGAGAGAGATTGCAAAGTTTATCTCGACGTGTTTAACTTGTCAACGTATAAAGGCGGAGCATCAAGTGCCAAAAGGTCCATTGCAACCACTTGAGATTCCGAAATGGAAGTAGGAACACATTACCATGGATTTTGTTACGGGTCTTCCTACGATTTCTCAAGGCATATATGCTATTTGGGTTATTGTTGATAGATTAACCAAGTTTGCTCATTTCTTACCGATACAGGAGACTTATTCTCTTGAACGTCTTACTAGTATGTACGTGAATGAGATTGTGAGGTTGCATGGCATGCCAGTATCCATAGTTTCGGATCGTGACCCAAGATTCACTTCAAGATTTTGGGTTAGTTTGCAAAAATCTATGGGCACGAATTTACGATTCAGTTCGGCATACCATCCTCAAACGGACGGACAATTAGAGAGGACTATTCAAACTCTTGAAGATTTATTAAGACTATGTGTCCTAGACTTCAAGGGCAGTTGGGATAAGTATTTATCATTGGTGGAATTCTCCTACAATAACAGTTATCAGGCAAGTATAGGTGTGGCTCCATTCGAAGTATTATATGGACGAAAGTGTCGCTCTCTAATATGTTGGGATGAGGTGGGTGAAGCAACATTGTTGGGACCCGAGTTGGTACGTATGACTATGGAAAAGATCCAAATGATTCGACAACGTATACAAACGACACAAGATCGACAAAAGAGTTATGTGGATCTTAATCGAAAGGACGTAGAATTTAATATTGGGTATCACGTATTGTTGCGTGTACCTCGATGGAAGGGAGTTACAAGATTTGGAAAACGAGGAAAGCTCAATCCACGATTTATTGGTCCATTTCAGATTCTTGACCGAGTCGGAAATGTAGCCTATAGACTCGTGTTACCTCCGAGTATGTCTCGTGTTCACAATGTGTTTCACATATTTGTACTTCGTAAATATGTGAAAGATCCGAACCACGATATTGAGTTAGAACCGGACGAGATAGCCGAAGACTTAACGTACGAAGAGGTACCTGTCAAGATCTTGGATAGGAAGGAACATGTCCTACGCACAAAGGTCATACCACAAGTCAAAGTTTTATGGAGGAACCATGCTATAAAGGAAATGAATTGGGAGTTGGAAACGAAAATAAAAATGAGGTATCCTCACCTTTTCGAAACACCAGGTACATATGTTAATTTCGAGGACGAAATTTCATAAGGAGGGGAGGTTGTAAGATCCCAAATTATTAATAAATAAAATTTAATTTCCTCTATTTATTATAGTAAGGGTTGATGTGATTAATATGATTAGTTATGGGTAAAATGCGCAAATATCTTAAATAAGCAGGTGGTTATAAAATATTCATATTTTGTTAGGGAATATTCGTTTGGTCGTGGAATATTCTTGCTAACGGGGAATATTCGTACGACGGCGCAGCTTTTGTGTGGGCCCCATAACAAATAGCGATTGGATGAAAAAAACGACAAATATAAGTTGTTTATAAATAACGGCGTAGTTGTTACCGTTAATACTGTTGAAATACTCGGTGGTTAAAACACAGTAGCACACGACATTGCACCAATTATTGATTCTTACGTAAAAAAGCACTACTCAATAATTGTTACAGTAATTACTGTTCAATATTTTATTTTAATTGATTCAATAATTGTTGCGTTGATATTTTATATTATTGTTGTTTCAATAATTGTCATTACACAGTATTTTCCATTATCAGATCAATAATTCATATTATTTGAATAATATTATTAGATAGCAATATTGGCAATGTATAGAAAGTTCGGTTTAAGGAGAGGTTAGGTCATCTAATTGCGCGCTAGTAAGGAGAAATTCTTATTGGAAAGCCCCCTCTATCCTGGGAACTGCCTGGTTGTCAGTATTGTGATTCTGTAATATTATTTATGAATAATTAATTATTAATTTATATGATAAGAAAAATATTAATTTTAGGTGGATATAGATGAATAAAATTTTTAATGTGACAATTGTTGAAAATTAATATTTTATCTTTTTCTGATAAAATAATTCATTTAAATATATTATTATATTATTATAATATAATAACGGTGATATCTTTACAATGAATATGTGATATATGAGTATATGAGGAGGAGGAGTATTTTTATTACCAAAAATATTTAAAACATGTTTTTCATGTCTGTGGACCCCATTTCTTGACTGAAATTTGATCATAGTCTGTAAAATTGCCCGTTTGTGGATTTCGATCATTTTCTGTTTGGAATTTGGAAAAACTTTCTTCTGTAAAGTTGTAGATAATGGAATTTCCTATGCAAAAGTCACGAGTTTCGAATTTTCTGACAAAAAGGCTATTTATTATAAATTATTAAAGTTCTGAAGCTCCGAAATAATTAATTTTTGAAGTTTTAATTATTTTTAATAAGAAAAATGTTTTTTACATTTTTGGGACTCATTTTATATGTGTTAGGTTGCCGAAATCAGATTCTAGGTGTGCGTAGGAAATTTATATAAATATATTATTAAGTTTTAAATTTTCTGCTTTGGTGTTTTAAGCATTTTTCTATAAATAGGCTACTTATGTTAGAATTGAAAATTACACTAGAAACTGAAGTTTTCTCTATTTTTCTCTCTCGATATATTGAGCATATTCTTGTGAGTATTTTAATACTTTGAGTGTTGCTATACGGTGCAAGTTCAAGACATAACCTATATCTGGTGTTTCAACTAGAAGTACTGTCTTTATGAGGTAAGGGATATTATTATTTTTTTAAAATGATATTAATTCTTCTAATATCATTATGCCGAAGTATTGATCTAAACTTTTAATCAAATTTAAAACTTTTTGTGCCGGAGTCACTATTCACGTATACGACACTATTCACGTATACGACACTATTCACAAAAAAAATAATTTTTTTTTTGTTTTCGTCCAAAATATCTAGTGTGGATACTAGCTTTGATTGTATTCATGTTTTAATCATTCTTGAATTTTACTCCATTAAAATTATTATTGAGGTATTCTTGGACATGAATAAACTGAAATACGAATCCTTAATATTTATTATTTTGTTTCACTGGATTCGTTTTCTTTAAAATATTTTTCATCATCCTCAGTCCTAAATGATGATATAACTAAATATCTTTGGCCTGTAGTGCAAAGATTAACGATTTTATGATGAATATCTTTGTCCCGTAGTGCAAAGATGAACATGTGTTGAGATGAACATGACCAACTGATGAATATCCTTGGCGTGTAGTGCAAGGATAAATATATGATTCAAGATGTGCATTGATTGATGTTACAGGGATAAAAATATTGTTTATGGACTGTTAAATTCATAGATAATAGTAGATTTCATTCTCTACGTAACTCTTCTATGAATTATTATTTTCCGCTGCGAATATTGATCTAAAACTTTTTATTTAATATATTCTCTCAGATTTTTCCTTGTTGAAGACTAACGATAATTTGTTGTATATTGTATTAGTCATAATATTTTTTACTGGGCTAGTTGAGCTCACCCTTTTCCTTTTTATTCTATTTTTTTTTCAGGAGGCGAGAATGTAGCGAGTACGAGTCGGGGTATGGAATGATGGTTCTAGAGAGTTGTTTAGTAGTCCTCATCATTTTTGTAAAATAATGTATCAATAATTGTGGTGAGGATTTTTTTACGTGTGGATATTGTCTAAATGACAATATTTGTATTTAAACTCACAGTTTTTATATTGTATTAATAAAGTTAAAGTTATTTCTGTACCATATATTTGACAACTCAGAATGGGTGATGTATACCTATTTTGTGGGCGTCACAACTATTATATCAAGTAATATTAAATAAATTTACAATAATTTAAATTTTTTTTATATGGGTAAAATAATAAAAAAACTGTTATTCAGATGTTTCAAAATGTCAATTATCAAACAAATTTTTTTCATTCAGATTTAAATTTAGATTAAACTCACTCACATTCAAATTAAGATCCATATTCATTCAATTTTTATCAAACACCTCGTAAAAACAATCGTGAAAAAACTTCATTGACATACCAAAGTTTAACCCTTAATTGTCCCTTTCCCTAAGATCATAATTTGGTACTAATTAGGTATCCCCATTTTAAACATCTAAGGAGAAGATATGTCAAAAAAATAACCAACATGACTACAATTGCACATTGTTTAGACTTTTATATCATAACAAGTGATATTATTGATATAACGTACTGCTTTTGATACATATAATATAAGTTGTGTATATTACATTAAAAAGATCACTGAAAATATCACTAATTTTATTTTTTAAGAAATTAAATTATAAAAATCGTATATTATCTAAAAGTGTTACTAATTATAAAATTTATTATTTTTAAAAGTTAAAATGAATCGCTTTAATTTTAATTTTTTTTCAAATTATATTTGAAAAATTAAATTGATAATGTGGTACTAATCACATTATTTTATAAAAAGAACCACTATTTAATGATCAAAATATTATTATTTATATAACTATATTACATATGTATTGTCTGCATCCGATTATCATCAAGCTAATTTTATATAAATTAGTGAATTGATCAATACAGTACTGATATGTAAAGGAAGAGATCACCTCCCAACTTATATATTGACATTATATATCTCCTCCACGCCCGGCCCAATGGACAGGATGGAGTGCAGACAGTGTACACATCGGGGCCATTCATTTAATAAAGATGAGGATTGAGCTGGCCCACATAGCTCTTTGTTTTTGTATCCTTTTCAACTTTTATAAGAAAACTCTCTCTCTAGCGGTGGTTTAGCGTTCTCTCTCTACATCCAAATTGTCGATTCAACAGTGTTTTTCCGTCGATCCCTTAGCTCAACGTAACTATGTCTCAGGTAAATCTCATTGCATAAGCATCAATTCAGCTAATTTTGATTTGATTTTTGTATTTCCACATCTAAATTTTATGTAAATTTTGATGTCTATTGTTTAATGGAAGTGAATGAAATTCGGATTTCATTGATTATAATTCTGTACTAGCGTTTACATATTGTGCTCAAATCGTGGTCTATTAGAAAAGATTTGACTCTGATTCTGTAACTGAACTGGTTTTTGTAGCTGATTATTGCGTGTATTTTTTTTTGTTATTCATTAGTTGATTATTGATTTTAAATATATATTTTCTGGTGTTTTTAGGCGGATAATAAAGATGTCTCGGCAACCAAGCCTGGTATGCTTTTTATTTGTTTTACTTTTTCGCTGATTCTTTGAGTGCGAACTGCTCTATGTATTTGATTCGATATTAATACGAAGTTCATTTGAAATTAACAGTATAGGCTGAATTTCTGTCGTTTTCATTGTTAGATTCCAATTGTTATTTATTCTTTTTGCTTAAATTAAGCAAGTAATCTCAAATTGTTTTGACTGATGAAACTTAATACTGTGGTCTTCTTTTCATGTAAACTGTTTTACATGAAGAAATTTGTTTTTCCTTTTCTGATGTTTGGAAAATAATTTCATATACTCATGAACATGCATAATTGAATATTATTTGCATAGAGTTGCATTCCTAACAGCAGCGATTACATCTTGTATAACAAGCAAGTGCTTAGTATTAGTGAATATATATATATATATATATATATATATATATATATATATATATATATATATACGTGTTATGTATTGTCTACAACAAAGTTCCTTTATTTTGATACATACACATATGTATAAAAGCACACTTGTGTGAATGGCTATTGATACTTATAAGCGTTCTAATGGTTATAAGTATACATGCCAATTGTATGTGTTACATGTCAGAAAATTTCTTGAGTCATCTTACACATGTTAGTAACTTTTAGGAAATGATTAACCCCAAAATTAAAATTTTTAAATCAAACATTACAGAATGCTGAAAGGTTTTCTGAAAAATGTTTTATGTTGTAAGAAATATATGAAGAGTAGTGAAATCTGCAGTTCCATGAAGGATGGTTATTGGTTCCTTTGTTTATGGAGTTGTCATGGTGGTTATTTATCCTTCATTTGCTTAACTTTTGTTGCAGAGACCGAAAATTCCTCAGAATCAAGCACTACAGAGACACAATCAGGTCAAAGAAGAGCAACCCCTGTGCCAGGAACTGGATTTGGTGCAAATCCCTTTGATTTCTCATCTATGGCTGGCTTACTTAATGTAATTTCTATCTTTGATACTAATCCAGATGAGTACATGATCTCTTGCATTACTATTTATGCTTGATTTGCCCGTAATAAGTCGCATTAAGTAATCATCAATTGGATTATATTAACTCAAAATAAGAGAAACAAAATATGAAGTCTTTAATTAACACTAATATGAAGTAGATTGATCCCAATTGTTGTTGCTGTATATGTTATCATAAACAATATCTTTCCCTGGGTCATTGATATCAATGTCGTTTGCTATTTTGATGCGGGATTTGAGTAATGTTTCTATTTTCAGAGAAAACAAACTCTGTATAATCATCTTTTTATCAAAGATTATGTTCATTTATACTTCGTGTTTCACAAACAGGATCTAAGCAACTGTTGAAACATTTGTATTCTAAACTTCTCCACTTTTCTATCCTCAAATAAGTTTCTCGGCTTAACAGTATTTTCAACAATCTGTGGAAAAAGTCTAAACTTTTCTCTAACACCCTTAGTTTGCATATTAATTACCCTTTGTTAGGTAAAGTTCTCTGTTCTGTTAGGTTTCTTGTACCTCAGATTTGTGGTACTACTGCCTTGTGTTTGATATAATCACACCTTACATGCTTATCTTTTTATAGAACTACTAACATGAGCCAGAATGCTAAAATGCAGCATGAGGTAACTTATCTCTACTTCTGACAACACTCTACTAACTAATAAGTCCCTCAACTTATTAATTTATCCTAATGACCTTTTGCCTTGCACATAACCTCAGAAATCCTCCTCTCTTCTGGATATAAACTCTCCCTGCCACATAAATGCATGGAGGCTAGAGTCTAACTTTAACATTTCACCATTCTGCTTCTGCACCACAGAAGGAAAAATGTAGGATAGTTAAATGTCTTTAGAGGAACAAACTTGACCTGACCTAGTCTCAACATAAAATTTGTCTTTTTTGATAAATAAGAATATCTCGAGACTTCATTTGGAGACTGGAAAGGTCAAAACTCAAATTGCGTTGAAAAACTGTGTATGGTCAATGATGAAAAACTGTGTATGGCAAAGTGAATATCAATATTTCTGATGCGAGTTCCCCGTGTTAAAGGTTTGTATGATGTGATACTGGCAGGACCCAAGCGTCAAGGAGTTAGCAGAACAGATAGCAAAAGATCCTTCATTTAACCAGATGGCCGAGCAGCTTCAGAAGACATTTCATGCCCCAGGAGCTAATGATGGTATCCCACAGTTTGATACACAGCAATACTACTCTACCATGCAACAGGTTATGCAAAATCCTCAATTCATGTCCATGGCTGAGCGCCTTGGCAATGCATTAATGCAGGTAGTTCCAGGTTTTCAGCTTGTTTAGCTTCTGAGGAGTATTGATTATTTGTTCATGTAATCTGAAAGAACTGCAATACTATAAGTGACCTTTATTGGTTTTTATTTCCAGGATCCATCTATGTCTCAAATGCTTGAGAGTTTGGCTAATCCAGCGCAGAAAGACCAGCTTGAAGAGCGAATGGCACGTGTTAAAGAAGATCCATCTTTGAAACCTATTCTAGATGAAATAGAAAGTGGAGGTCCAGCTGCAATGATGAGGTCATAGAAGTTTCTGTCTGTAATCAGTTATAAAAAATATAATGATGTATATTATATAATGTGATAAGTAACATATGTTTCACACATTTCTGTTGTCCTAGCAATCAAGCTCGAACATTGTTTATCTTCTTGGTAGAAACTAACCTTAATGCACCGATACATTAAGTTTTTGTGTGTATTTCTCAATTTATCTCATTGCCAGAACATGTTGAAAGACGATCGGGTGAACTTAAAAATGTCTGTTTTTTTATATTTAAATAACTGAACTTACTGTTAGTATCTTATATTCTAAAATTTAAATGTCTGTTGATATTATGCACATGGAATCTCCTTTATTGAATGTTATAATTTTGAAATCTGTGTTGATGTTTATTGTACTTTAGAAGAAAAATGTACTTATTGTACCAACTAGTATAGTTATGACTCATGACCTTGAAAAATATACATTTTATTTTTCCAGTTCAGCTATTTGTGCTAAATCCTTTTCTAAACCTTATTCAAATTACTTTACCTCGGTTGTTAATTCTATTTTTCCATGGAATTCCATAAAATGTTACATTTTATCAGTGAATGATTATCTGCAGCTGTATTCATATTCTGTTGCTATCATTTTTTTTTTCAGGTACTGGAATGACAAAGATGTTCTTCAGAAGTTGGGTGAAGCAATGGGTCTTGCTGTTCCAGGAGATGCTGCCAGTTCTGCTGAGACTTCTGGGATCGATGAAACAGAAGAAGCAGGAAATGAGGATGAATCCATTGTTCATCACACTGCTAGCGTTGGTGATGTGGAGGTAACCCAGTTCTATTTACTCGTCTTAGCTGCGATTTGTTTAATAGAAGCGTTTGCTAATTTTATTTAACAACTTTTAATCAGTCAGAATGTAGAAGAATCTTTACTGTAAGAAGTATCATTGTCTGTCGTATTCTCTTTCCTTTCTAATAAAATTTCCCTCTTATATAGAAGAATCCTTTCTAATAAAATTTCCCTCTTATATAAAAGAAAAAGAGTGCATTAAGAAATTGCTTATTCTTATTTATTTGTCTTCCGACTCTTCTGTTACTGTACACAATAATCATTGCTAGCTTTTACCGTTACTCTACATGGTGATGAAGATGAAAGAAAAAGAAGAGTGAAAAAGTGGAGGGGTTAACATTTGGATGTTAGTTTTAGAAATTAGAATTGCAGAAGAGGAAAGAGGTGATGCTGTGGGTTTTGGGTTATGGTGAAAAAGATGAACATGGTTGAAGAAAATAGTCTCTGTCATGCCCCCAAATCCGGGTCTCCTTCAACCCCTGATCTGGTGCTGATGATACAATTTCATCTATTAAATCTATCAATAATTCTATTGGTTTAACTAGTCTATTATAAACATTACATCAATTTTTTATCTCCATCCCTAAATCACAACATCTTTCCTAAATATTCACTAATATTATACTTGGTAAAAACTCATTTAATTAAAATCTTAAAATCATACTATTTATTCCATAATCATAAACTTTACAATTTTCGGTTACATCTCAAAGTCTTAAAAACTACAACTTATTTTAATGCATTAAATATGTTACTCCTCCAATCCTACTTCCTCTTGAGTATTCAATAACTTCAATCAAACACTAAACCCTTCTTCTCAACTTCATCACCATTTATCTATTCTAGACTTTCAATATTAACAACCAGTCAGTTCCCAGGAAAGATGAGACTTTTCGTTAAGCGGTGTTCAATTAGACAACCCTTTTTATTGATAGAACTTTCTAGATATTGTCAATATTGTTAATCTAGCATAGTTAAATGACTTTTACATTTACTAGCTTAAATGTAAAGTACTCTATACATTTTTATAATAATTCCCAACTCTTTTAATCAAATCTCCAAAGTTATTACAACTTTAAGTTTTATTACAAATAAAGAAGACCAATTATCTACTTCCAGACTCTTCTGGTTCATATTTGCAAGATGAGCATAAGATAGCTCAACAAGTCTAACACAACACATAAGAGAACTCACACTTCTCTGATTCAAAGGGATGAATAACTCAACAAAAGATATCAACAATCGTTCATAATAGTAAACTGAGAGTTGTTAAACCAAGAACTGTTCGTCAGTCATAAGACTTAGAACTCTCCATTCGTCAGTCATAAAGACATAAGAACTCTCTGTAGATATTATAAGGGGATCAACCTAATAATATTCTATTTTATGCATAACACCTTCTATACTAACAACTTTCGTTTTCAACAATATAGGAGTCGGTTACCCGACACATCATAAATTACCCCATGAATAAGGGTGTTCATTTCAGTTGCTAAGCTACAAATTCCGCCCCAAAACAATTTGGTTTGACACAATAAACTCAACTCAAATAAAAAATTATAACAATTCAATATCTTATCAATAATTATTCCGAAAGGAATAGCTGAATACTCGAGTTAAGTCGTATCAAATGGCAAATAACTTTTCTCAACAAATTATTTCACAATATATAATGAACTTTATAATTCAAAGAAAGAATTAAATAAAATTCAACAATTTAAATCATATTGTTGCACTTTGCGTAAGTACATAAATGAAAACTTACCCGATAGCATCTTCTATGTTTATGCTAATTTTTCGTCTTTCGTATGTCCTATATTATTCATTAGGTTGACATACGGTTAGTCATAATCATGACTTTACAATCTTAGTATACTCTAATTAAAAATACTTTATTACTTACTATGTTTGATTTTAATGTTAACATACATATCATGCTTTATTTCATTTAATTAGTTTGTCTAATGAAGCAATTTAGGTAGCTAATTTTATCAAGTTTTACAACATAAACATACTAACATGCATAATCATGTTTTACTTTCTTTATTAATACATTTACTTAAGCTAGCTTATTGTGAACATATTACTTGCTACTTATTAACATACAAATTATGTTTAGCATGCAATATTACATGATTTCGAATATAAGAAAGATTAACTAATAGGACTACGACAAGTCGTAAATTACCTCTTGGAGTTGCAAGCTTTACGGTAACTTGATTATGCAAGACATTAATCTCCTTCTCTCAATTAGCGATTGATTAACAGATTATTGTAATTGTTTGAAGGTTAATTAGCATGGCATGAGGGTCTTATTTATAGGCAACCAAAACAACTTAGGGTATAATGGTCATCACACCACAACCAATCAAAATGGCCAACAAGGCCATCTAGCTTAAGCTTCTAACAAATGAACAACAAGGCCAAAAGCTAAGCCACTCACAAGTGACCAACAAGGCCAATGACCTACCAAGGTTGACACTTGCAACCCAAAACCATATCTCACCTTTCTATGCTTGACAACACTAAAACAAATAACTAATAAGCCACATCTCTCCTTTCATTGCAAGTATTACATACTTTCAAGCTTATTGCATACTTTCATAATGGCCAAAATATCCTTACTTTCTTTACACCCTAACCGGATCCCACTTAGTTTGGTTACTCCAAACTTGGTTTACCATCTAGTTAGCATCTAGTTGCTCATCAGTTAGCTTTCCTAATTTATCCGGATAGCCGAAATTGTTGATTTTCCCAAAGTTGACTTTACGTTTTTATGAATAGTGATTTAGTGTTTTTATGAATAGTGATTTCTTAGTTAAGTTTTACAAAAAATTTCTATACTTGTACGCACATTTAATCACATAACACATAATTTCAATCACCAAAACATCTTTTATTAATCATATAAGATTACATTACAAGTCTTATAAGGATTCGGAATATTACAATTTGGTGGGTTTAATTAATTTTTATTTTCTATTTTCTTTATTAGTTTTATGGTAATTAATTTTTTTAATGTTAATATAGAGTAACATGAGCTGCCGTTCATTTTTGACCGGTTGAGAGTTCATAGGGTGCCTTTTGTTATGTTAATTTAACATTAAAGTGCAAGTGAGAACATTTAGAAGTTTTGGGTGCAGACCTCAACTTGTGTATAAAATCTGAGGTGCAAAGTATTTTAGTCTATATTACCTGACCAATTATCAATCAGCACTACAATTGTCTTGCTGTTGGTTTTTCTTTTTGTTGTAATTGATGAATATAAAGTTAAATTTGTTATACACTACCATTGAGCTTGTCATCTGTGGCTCTGATTTGTTATTACTTCATAATTATTAGGGTTTGAAGAATGCACTAGCCTCTGGTGCTGATAAGGATGAAGAGGATTCAGAGGGAAGGACAGCTTTGCATTTTGCATGCGGATATGGTGAGGTATGATTGGCAATACCTTGAAATCTTTTTGCTCCTGGCACACTTGGTATGTTTTTATCTTATCAAGGAATTGCCTCTACTTGGTCAACTATTTGGACTTGCTGATTTGAGCTTTTGAAAAGCTATAAGCTTGTTACTTTATATGTGGAATGCCAAGGGGTCATATATTTTCTTCTTCTTTTGTTTTCTCCCCTCCCTCGTGTGAATTTGAATCAATAAGGTTTTTCTGTGTGCATTTTGTACACTAGTTCCATATCTTTTCTCTTGTTTCCTTCTTCCTCCACCCCCATCATCCCTGAATGTTAATCTGCTAGGTGGTTCTATGTGCATTTTGTTAACTAGTTTTTTTAAACTCAAAGGCTAGTTGGACTAAACTTCTTTATTAGTACGTGAATTCCTACTTTCTTAAAATTACAATTGCCTCAAACTCTATTTATCTTCAACTTGGTGATTAATTTGTTGGAAATGCCATCCCGTTTTATCCTCACCCTCAAGATGTCTCTTATATTAGTTGAAAAGTTAAAGCAATTGAGCATTTAAGTTTAGGAGATATACCTAGGGGCTAGGGCTATGATTGTTTGCAATAATGATAGATGGGATATAACTAATTGTATTAGTTTAATACCTTTAAGCACTATTTTATCTTTTATTTAGTCCTTGATTTAATTCCATGGACTACGTTTTTTATTTCTAAGGATTAACAATCCCAAGGGTGGAGGTGGTATTATATAGTGTACCCCTTTTCGGGTATCAAATGACGTTAGAAATGATAACAAATATTTTTGGAATGTTGTGAAAATATCAAAACAGTCTTATCATTTTTTATTTACATTGTGGCATAATGGGTGGAGCATGTGATCAATTAAGTATTTAATGAAATGTTGCTTTTTCAGCTTTTGGTTATCATATTTGAATAGGGCTCGTATGTATTCGTATCCTCCAAAATCAATCGTGTTAAAAATTGTGGAACTACGTATACGCCGGCCTTTCAAATGTGCCTTTGAGGAAATATTGTTGTCCTACCTAACTGGCAACCAGCTATATTTGTCATCTATTTCTGATATTTGGTTGCCTATTCTGGCAACACTACATGTTTTTTGTTTGTTAGAAATTAGACTAAGTGTCCATGGTAGTCCCTCTCCCTCTCCCTCTCCCTCCCTTGAAAAGTTGTGCATTTGGTCTAGATTCTTCAGGAGCTTAGCTAATGGTTTGGTGCACTTCCAGGTGAAATGCGCTCAGGTTCTTCTTGAGGCTGGAGCAAAGGTGGATGCCCTGGATAAGAATAAGAATACTGCTCTTCATTACGCAGCTGGTTATGGCAGGAAGGAGTGTGTAACACTTCTGCTTGGAAATGGAGCTGCTGTGTAAGCTATTTTCCCTGCTAAACATCTGGTTGCTGCTTATGGGTTTAATTTGTTTCTTATTCTGTATTTTTTCCTTGTTACAGCACTCTCCAGAACTTGGATGGTAAGACACCAATTGATGTTGCCAAATTGAACAATCAGCAGGAAGTGCTCATGCTGCTCGAGAAGGATGCATTTCTATAATTCAAAGAGCATGTTATCTTCACATGTTGCAATCTTTTACCATCTCATAGTTTATGAACTTGTGATTGAGTTAAACCAATTTCTTTTTTTATGGGCCCGAGGTTGTTAGTTTTCCCAGTTGCTGTTTCTTTGTATGCGATGTTTGTTGCTATCCGATTGCTTATTCGAGGGATTTATAGAAAAATTACAGAATCAATCTCTTTCTTACTATTTGTGTGGAATGGATATATAGTGATTTGCCAAGTTTTAAGTGTATCATTGGCTAGTGATATTTGAGTACGCCACTCCTCTTTAGCTGTTCCAAATTTGTAACATATTTTTCTGTTTGCTTGCTGATAATTAAGGTCGTAAACGAATCAAACAGTTTGGGGTTGGACTCAAAATAATGAGTGGAATTTAAGTAAGGTTATACTCGACTCGTTTAAGTTTGATACATATTCGATACAGCTTCGAGATACTCGATACATTCTCTTATAATATATATGTATATATATATATAAAATTAAATCAAATTAGGTTAATTAATTATTATTATTATTTTGTTTTATTTTTATTTTTATTTTTAATTGTAATTTTATATTTATAAAGTGTAATAGTAAATACATTTTCTCATTAAATTCAATTTATATTTATATTTATTATAAAATTAGTTATTATGTGGATATTCGAATTCGAGCTTGAATTTGAAGCTCGCGAATAGTTTGAGTATAATTTGATCTGAATACTAAATATTCAAGTTGAATTTGAAAATAATTTTTTAAATACAATTTGAATTTGAATTTAAATTTAACGTTTTTCGTTTCGAGTCAAATTCGAGTTACTCCCTCTTCTTTTCAATTCAATTCGTTTAAAGCTTACTGATAATTGAGATGTGGCCTGAGAAGTGTAATGCAAAAAGGATATATAACAATAGGAGATGAAGAATATGTGGACTATATGATTTTTCAAGTTTTCGGTGGAGTTATCAAATCTTGCATTGCTATTTGGATATGGAAAGAACAAATTATAAGAAAGGGTAAAAAGTTGAAAAGAAAAAGATGGCATTGTTATAGAATGGGTAAGGTGTCAATGGGTCGTCAAACCATGCACTTATTTATTTTTGTTTTTTTTATATAAAAAAAAAGGATTAAAATTATGTCAAATTTGGCACAATTTATATTTAAAATTAATAGTTTTTAAAAAAAAAATTAAACAATACAATTATTAAAATTGTTAACTATGTTTCTTTGTTTTTTTCTTTTCATCATAGACTATGAATAAACTACTAATTACGAGATTTAATTGTTTTAAAAATAAATAAAATCACATAAATTTTAAAGAGTTTGTAGTAAAGTATTTATAATCCTGTTATTTAGAGGTCAAATTGCATATAATGATATTATTAAAAAAACATAATAAAGTGCATGAAATTCTTTTCAGTTCTCTTGCATTTATGGTTTATATTTTTCTGCAGCACAATTTATATTATCATACTTCTGCTAATTCTATCGAACGAATCTCAAAATTGAACCCAAAAAAAAAAAACTTTGTTACTCATCTTGTAAAATCCATTAACAATATTAATTTCTTTTTTTTTATTTGGTAAAACAAAAATAGATATATAACTAATTTTTTTTTCTAAATCCTTTTCTACTTTCTCAACGGATCTGGTTAATATGGAGTTTATTTTTTGATAAGTTGGTCAATTGACCAATAGAATACTGACACATATAGAGTCTCGCTGCGAGTCAACACTCTATTAACCAATTGACCAACTTACTTAAAAAATAAACTTTTATGCTAACCACTCCCTTTGTCAACCCGCTTCTTCATCTTCAACCCATTTCTCTTTTTTCTCTCACTACATATGTATATCTATATATCATTCAATCTCTCAAATTCTCCATTTTAGGGTTTACTCAACTTTTTTTTTCTGTGGAAAAAGATCGCCATGTACCGATCTTACAGGTGATTCTGCTTTTGCATATAATAATCTACCGATTGATTAGAACTTTCCCAGCTAAAAAACGATGAATGTAAGGACATAAAACGTATACAATCCAGAGATGAATGAATTAATCTTGGAAATTAATTAGATACAATAAAAGCTATGGTCTTTTTATCTGTAATGGTAGTATTGAAGTGGATTTTTATTTTGCAGGTGATATTGTATTTGTTTAAGTTGCAGATTACATGGGTAGGGATAGGGATAGAGATTTGTCAAGGTCACCGTCGTACCGGCGGAGATATTCACGGTCACCGTCGCCGGTGGGACGCAGATATAGCCACAAAAGCCGAAGAGATAGAAGCCGATCTCCTTATTCTTACAGCAGGTGATACCCTATTAAATTTATCCCGTCTTGTTCTTCTCTCATTTATGTCTAATTTTAGCTATGAATGTTACACTTTGTTCGGATATTAAATTGGCTATTATCTTAAGTATTAGTATCTTACTTATTTGATTGTTGTTGGCTATCCAGCTGTTTATTATATATACCCTTCTAGATATTTGGAGGATTATATAGAAAAATGGAAGGTTGATGATTAAAGACATTAGCAAACACACATTTCTGTTTATTTAAAAAGGTGGTTTTTTGGTGAATCACTACCAGGGTTGTTCCTCCCCCCAGAATGGTCTCTTTTCTCTTGATTGTTTTTTTCCTTGGAGATTTTTGTTACTGTTCTGAAAGAATTTCAGATGCGTCATCACTTATTACTTGGTAGCAAAATTTTACATATAAGAAATACCGAAACATACATCATTTTTATTAAAAAAAATAAAATTTGGATATGCATGCATAATATTTTGTGCAATACAAATGTTATTTGTTGTGCACACGATTGATGATGATTCTCATTTTCCATGCGTATTTCCCTTAACTATGTATTTCTATTATCTTACTTTAATTGGATATGACAATCATTTTGACTATTCTAACCATTATACTTCTTATCTTAAAAAATAGCCAAATCTTGTCGCTGCATGTTTGTATGACACGCTTTAACGTGTGTTTTAGAACGGGAAATATTGAATACACATGTTAAATATAGAAACATATATTCATATGAGCATAGAGAATTGTGTGCAAAGCATCCAAGAGTATCTGTACCTGATATGAATACGTCAGGTCTTAAAAGTACCGGTGCTTCTTAGACTTCTTTTGTCACCGACAAGTTAAGTACGCGAATAATGATGAAATATCATCTCGTTTAAATGTTATGCAGTAATATTTGCTCATGATATTGGCTTCTTTGTTTTAGATGTTCTAGCAGACGGGTTCGATAGTCCAGTTGTGTACCTTGGTTATTGCTCATGATATGTTGCTGGCCTGAGAGTTTCACTTTCCATGAGATATACTTACTGTTGATGAACATCATAGTTTATTCAAGTGTTACTGATTTTTTTCTCAATGTAATGTTTTACTGCTCATCTTCAAATATGTTTGGGGCTCTGACTAATGGGAGATTTTAATTATTCCACTGAATATATTGAAAGATGCTTAATAAAGATTTTGTAGAAGAACGCTTCAATTGTAATATGAGTGAGCTAGGATACATTTTATTATTTGAAAATTAAAAATCAGTTGCTTCCCTTCGTATGGGAAGTGAGCAGGTGATGGGTGCCGATGGGTGTCCTTTCGTTGCTTGATTATCACATTAGCGGTTACTTGTGATAAAAGATGGAGCACACAGTTTATTCTTAGCTTGTAAGAGGTAACTGTACATGCTTTTACATTTATTGTGCTAGATGGTGGGCTGGTATGCTGCTGTGTAGTCTCTTGTTTGATGCCTTGAATTGCAGTTGTTTCTGAATTAACTCTGTATTATTATACAGAAGAAGAAGTCGTTCAATATCACCTAGGCGCCGCATTAGTCGATCCCCAACTCCAAAACGACGTAAGAGTCGTTCTCCTACGCCAAAGCGCCATAAGAGAAAACGAAGTAGGAGTACCTCATTGTCTCCTATAAATAAATCCCCCAGTACTGGGTCAGTAGAGCGCAAAAACGCCAGTGAAAAGTTGAAAAAAGATGAGGAAGAGAAGAAAAGGTACATTTTACGTTCTCACACTTCTTTATCCTTTTATCCTTTATGTTATTTATATTGTTAATTAA
Source organism: Panax japonicus (assembly GCA_020205505.1). Taxonomy (NCBI): domain Eukaryota; kingdom Viridiplantae; phylum Streptophyta; class Magnoliopsida; order Apiales; family Araliaceae; genus Panax; species Panax japonicus. Next base: position 63,671,730 of record CM035099.1, on the reverse strand, counting down.
ACTTTGATTATTCTCATGTTCCTAATTATCATCTTAATTTCATGCATTTCTAATTAAACCATTCAAACTAAACAGTGTTTTTTATATTTATTTTTTAGGATCTGCTTATAGAATCCATTGTAAACTCGGAGAGTTTTAAATTTTTAATAATGGATACACCATGATAACAGACATGAAATACCACTGGTTTTAACTTCCCTCTATGTTACCCTCTAAATTATAGGGGCCTGCTTGCCATCAAGGCAAACGTTTCTAGTCCATGATGCTATGTTTTGATTATTGCTGCCTTGTAAATCCTTGTTTGGATTTCTTGGCAACTTGATAGTGCTGACTGGTTGATTTTTTTCTCTTTTTTTTCCCTTATTTACATCAATAAATGTGACATGGCTTCATGTGGGTGTTTTACTGTTTTTGCACTGCTGGCATTGACAAAGTAATTTTAGGGATTGGATGTGAGGAGTATATACTTATATAAATACTGCTTGACGCATGTGTTAACTTTTTTTTTTTAAAATAAATTAAATTATCACTAGAAAAAGATTATATTCAGTTTTAGTTTTATGAGGAGATACAAGTTACATCTAATTTGTTGTTTACTTTTGACTAAAAATGCAAAATTGTCCCTCGGTTTATCCACTTGTGATGTTTTCGTGTATGAGTTTTGGTATAAGCAAAAATTGTCAAATCGTGAATCGTATTGTGTATCAAAAAACCCCCGTATTGTGTTTCATGTATCATATCGAGAATCGTATCGTACGATACGAAAATAAAAGGAAAAATGTGTGGTAATATATATTTAAACATATAAAACACAATTTATTAGACAATCAAGCATATTAGATATTATTTTAGTAATATTTATTGAGTAACAAGAGAAAACAAAAATGTAGATCCACCTTTAAGATACAAAGCAAAGAGAATAATTCAAATTAACCGGTGGAGATTTATGTTTCTACTTGTTGAAAGTGGAGTGAGAAGATATGAATCTTTAAAAAGCGATTAAAGGCTCATCAAGCGATATAGAATATATTAACGCTAAAAATCCTCTTCATTTGAAATGGAAGGCTCAAAAGTTTTGCTTTTACTCTTTTAAAGCTACATAAAAACCTTTTCAAGTCAGTTCGTAGCTTTAAAAAGTATTGTGCATTGTATTGTATCGTAAGATAGTACCGTATCTGAATCGTATGATACGGTGTTATTCTCGATTCACCCTCGATATGTATCTAATTGTCTTTGTATCGCATTGCATAGTACGAAACGTATTGCATATGGTGCAAAAACCCTCCCTCAATGGACAATTAGTGGTGCAAAACTGCAACTTTTTTGGGTCAGTTTTTACACAACTAATTATACCTTAAAAGGTATGGTTTGCCCTATTAATTGTGCCTTGAGGGGTTTGCCCATCAGTCAAAATTCAAGGACGAAAACATCACACGGGCACAAACGCAGAAACGCAGGGGACAATTTTGCGTTGTAGTCTTTACCATTTATAATGAACCCACGCGGACATATTATTGTTGTTTATCTCGCCTACACTAGCATGCTACCTTATGTACATACGTTTTTGATATTCTTTCTCATAACATGGTAATTATTGAGTATTATTGTTTAGAAAATTGAGAACATTATGTCACTATCATATGCTTTAAGATTTATTTGTTATAAAATGTTTTTTCTTATAAAATTTAACTTGATGTATAGAATATAAACTTCATTATTGATGTGCTGTCAACATGGCCGTGTTTTATTTCTTTAGGATACTATGACAGTGTGTCCACATTGAGTGAGTTGTCAATTCTGTGTGATTTGTCTGGGTCAATGCTTTTCAGGTCCAACACATCTTGGATACTTTCTGAAACGTGTGTAAAAAGCATAAGGATATAACTTTGTTCTAGTTTGCAACAAAGTACAATTATTGGAGAACAATTTTTTTTGACAACATTAAGACTACGGAAATGTGAAAACTAATTAAAGTACTAAAATCTGATGGCAGAGAGTAATCCTTACGATGACATTTATACAATTTATGCAATGTACATGTACATTAGAGTTGTATATCATTATGCCAATTTCTCCATGCATACATATCTTGTATATTCCTTGTTGTTTGTATAACATGAGTGATAATAAATTATTAAGGTTCTTAAATTTCAAAATTTACATGGAGAACTGTAATATTTTATTGTCGAGATTTGAGAGTTGTCCTCTTTTGAGTATTTTCCCTGGTAATGGTAGGGGTCCTAATTTTTTGTCTCAAAATGTGTCTCAAATGATGATGTCATGTGACCTTGACCAAGACAAAATGTACTTTTTGACATAGTCAATCACAAGAGAGTTATCCAAACATATTATTTGAGATACTATTTGAGACAAAAAATTTGAGATCCGTAGCATTATTCATCCCCCCTTTCTTGTAGAGTGGGTGGAATCCTTGTTCTCCTATGCATGTATTTTTCTATTTTCATATGATAAAGTTTCTTCTTCTACAAAAAAATTATTATAATCTATGGTTGAGGACAATTGTTCAAAAGCTTGTAATGGAGAATGAGAAGATTGAGCTGATTGATATCAGAAGTGAACATAGTTGTGAAATCATGTATAAAAAATATTGTGTTTTATGTATTGTATCGTGAATCATATCGTGAGATACTGAGATACAGAAACGAAATGAAAAATGTGGTAATATATATTTAAACATATGAAACACAATCTATTGGACAATTAAGCACATTAGCTTGACTATGTATAAAAGTAGTCAAGTAAATATTATTTAAACTAAAAATAAATTTTAAAGTTAAATTAGTAGCCAAAATATTCTAAATTGATTTACTAGATATTATTTTAGATTCATCTTTAATCTATAAAACAAAAGAGAATAATTCAAATCAACAAGTGGAGATTTATGTATTGGAATGGAAAGTATCTGAAGAAGAAGATATAAAACTCTAAAAAGTGATCAAGGGCTTATCAAGCGATATATAATATGTTTGTGCTAAAAAGTATCGTGTATTGTATCGTTTCATAAGAATCGTAACTGAATCATATGATACGGTGTCATTTTCAATTCATACTGCGATACATATCGAATTGTGTTCATATTGTCGTATTGTACCTATCGCGTATCATATAATTTTAACAAATGAAATATTAGTATTTTTGACTTGCTTCTAGTTTCAATATTCTAAAAATTTCCGCTTGGGCTTAGTTAAGCCCCCTCGCCTAGGCCCTAAGGGCTCCACTACCACCTTGATTTGGTTGGCGCCTCCGCCCAGGTCCTCTGTTGCATTAATTTAATGAAGGCTTTGAGGCTCTATAATGCTTGAAGTGAATTTGGTGCGTCTTATAATATAGTTTTTTTGTGGTATTTTTTCATAATTGAATTATAATCATTACATCTACTATGTGTTTTATATAGCCTTTTGCTATTGCTATAAGGGCTCTGCTATTTTCTTGAAAATATATACAAATATAAACAAAATAACGACAAATAAATAAGACCGCGTAGGAAAGCTCCTAGGCGCCTCCTCCGCTGCATTGGTCAGCCTAGTGATTCTTACACACTCTGTATCTTACCCTCTAACTTATAGATCGAAAGGTAGACATACATACTTAAAGCCCTCCAGCCTTGATGAAGGTTTTATTCCCACATTTCTGGTATATTCATGTTGAAATGCTACCAACTGGCCTATTTGCTGGAAGAAAGAAAAGGGTTCATATTAGGAGTTCCAATAGTGATATACAATGACTTGATTATTTGCGGCTGGAGCTCCTCAAGTGATTTAAACATTTTTATCATTGTGCCTTCTTTTGTGTTCCCAGCCTTCATAAATGGAACTTGAAAGGAAAGAAAAGAAAAGAAAAAAGTATTTAAAACTGCAATGACTTTGTGTCCTGGAGATAATGTATGGGCCTTGTGGCATTAGACAGGAAAGCACATTGTTGAAAGAATTGACTTCTTGTTGAGCTTATATTTAACTGTTGTCAGGCAGTCACCAAGCTTCCGACTCTGTGCTAACCTCAAACTTGGCCCCCTCTGACAGCGAGATATATAATTATCTTGCTGTAAATAATTCCATGACCACAGGATACTGCCTTGTTTGTGTTACTTTGTATTCCGGAGGTTAAGACTGTGGTTATGTTTTGAAAATGTAGAATTTTGCATTGTCAAATCTCTATTGTAATGTAAAGATTCAAGTATTTGGTAAATTTTAAAACTGCAAAGTGTTACTTGACATTCTTCTCCACAGGCTTTATTTGAAGGAAGATACTGCTATATTTCAACTTGTTATATTTGATGATCAAATTGGGTGCCTCCTTTATATACTACTGTTGACCAGCTTTGATACTCATTTGTTTGGATCAGGAATCTGTTAGAGGTATGCCTTAAAAGCATAAGCATAAATATAGTGCCTTTGTCGACGTGAAGGTTAGTTTGCCATTAATTATAGAATAAATTAAGTAGAGAAGGAAAAAAAGGAGGAATTGTGCAACGCAAAATACCATTTCAGTTTTATTAATGTTGAAGACATCTCTGGAAGCGAAGAATGTAGTGTTTCCCCACCTGCCTTTGTGGTCATTTCCTGCTTAACTCTTGCTTTTATTTTATCAGGCGTCAGCAGGAGGCAGAACTGAAACTGCTGGAAGAAGAAACTGCAAGGAGAGTGGAGGAAGTGATAGTGAAGAAAGTCAAAGAAAGCTTGAACTGTGAGGAGATCAAGATGGAAATACAAAGGCGACTGGAGGAGGGTCGGAATAAACTTGTGGATGAAGTTGCCGCCCAACTAGAGAAAGAAAAGGAAGCTGCTGTTATTGAGGCTAGACAAAAGGAGGCAAGTATTTTGTAACTTTTCCTGGCAGTTACTACCTTACTATATAATAAGTAGTTCGCAACATAATTGTTTATTTTGGCGATTCACTGAGACAACTTCAGGTGCTTGGGGTCAAAATTTTACCGGCCAACAATTAATGTATTTTCATGCCATGCAAGAAGTGTAACTTGGTTTCCATACATGTACAGGAAAAAGCTAGAAAAGAGAAAGAAGAGCTGGAAAGGATGATTGAAGAGAATCACAGGATGGTGGAAGAAGCTCAGAGACGGGAAGCTTTAGAGCAGCAACGGAAGGAGGAAGAACGTTACAGGGAGTTGGAAGAGCTTCAAAGACAAAAAGAAGAGGCTTGGCGAAGGAAGAAACAGCAAGAGGAGGAGGAAAATGTAAAGCAGATGAAATTGTTGGGCAAGAACAAATCCCGGCCAAAGTTGTCATTTGCTATAGGTTTGAAATGATCAAGATTTATGAACTGGCTCTGGCTTTTTCATCAAGTATGTTGTGTTATCTGAACAAATTTGATACAAAAAACGAGTTTTTGGTGGTATGATATTCTTCATGAGCTGTCCTGCTTGCTTATTCACGAGTATATATATATATATATATATATATATATGCTTTTGATTTATAGCTTATTTGTTGATGCTTATTCATGTTGTATAATAGTGTGCAGAACATTCAATTCAATATGCAGGTGGCAAGAATTTAGAGTAGTTGTGAAATTTACATAAAACTCTTTTCATGATACAGTGTGACCAAATTCATGTGAAACTATTTCAACAAGTAGCTTCAAGTAAGAAGTCCATGAGAAATAATATATATGTAGACAAATATTGCGACCAACGTGAAATTTAATAAGATAGAATATATTATTTTTAATTTTTACTTATTTTATATATTATGAGCATACGTCATAATTATAATTAAATTAAAAAACTGATTTTTCCCCATTTCATGACAAAATAATTGTATGTCACGAATAGGAAATGTTTGGTTGTTTATTAACCTTGAACCCAACCTGTATCTTTAATTGTGTTTGCTGGAGAAACCGAGTATCATGATAAAACTGATAAATTCAAGTTAAATTTCTCAATTTACTCCTAAATTACCTACTTGATGATATATTGCTATTTGATAATTTTACAAACAATACTTATATGATTTATTCTAATAAATTACATTGAGATTAATGATAAAAAAATCTTATAAAATAATGTTAATGATTATTATCACTAGGTCAACTCATATATGATAAATCATCCATTAATTATATTTGTCTAAATTATTTTTTGTAAGAAAAATTTGTCCCCCTAACAAAGAAAATCCGAGTTACTATGATTTATGAAACTGGGTACCCCTCCCCTCTCCCCTCTCCCCCCACCCCCTCACTCCCCTCTCCCCCTCTTGTAAAAATTTAAATAAATTCATTCAAATGAAAATCAATCTGTCAAACTTTAACTTTCTCTCTCTAAAAAAAACACTTCCCTCATCATTAAGGTATCATTACCTATTGAAGTGGTCCCGAACACACAGACCATCTACCACCACGTTACACGTAAGAACAGTCGTCTTTCTTCACACAGATCAACGTTGTCTTGTCTCCTCCAACGTGGGACCCACCCCCCAGTCCCTGCATTTAATTCCATCACGTGGCCTGGCCTCAACACTGTACCTACCTGCGTACGATAGCAAAAGCAGCTGCACCACTTCCGCACGACCATTTTCAGCCGCGCTTTTTTGTTTCGTCAACGTCCTCGCCCGCGATTTAATCACTCCATTCTTCCATCTTCCCTCCCAAAAATAGGTCCTCTCTTTAATTTTTTTTATAGTTAACTTTATATGTATCTACACACAAGTGTATATTTCATTTACTCACCGTCATAGACCACAATAATTATGACCGTTCGTAGTTATAACTGATCGTGTATATTTTTTCCATTTATAAAATTTATAACTATTATAAATTTTTATGTAATTTTAATTAATATAATAATTAATATAATATAATAAAATAAATAATATATGTTGCGACTTATTTGTTATTAATTACGTGAATAAATATCAGTTATATATAATGTGGTAGACGACTCATTTTTAAAATTTTATCTTATATATTTTATATTTCATGGGAAAAAAATTTTACAATACGTAACAAAACTCTAAAAAAATATAAAAATAAGACGGTTATTTTATTGTAAGCGAATGTGTCATTTTTATTAAACCATAAATTGTAAACGGTATATTTGTTTAAATAAGCCTAATTAATTATTCTATTTTTGTACTATTCAAATTTCAAATTGACACAGATTTCTTTAATTTTAATTAATGATCAATGAATAATGTAAATTATATTAAAAGTGCTATTTATTGTAAGATCTATTAATTGATAATATTTAATAACTTATTTTTATTTTGGGACAAAAATATTTTAATTTGAAATTTAAAAGTCAATAATAATATTATTTGAAATAGTGGGAATATTAATAAGTATAAAATTACTATTCTAAAACTTAAAAGGAGTATATGTTAGGAGTTTACTAGATGTGAAAGACAGCTAAGGTTCTTGCGTCTAGTGTCCCTTATAATAATAATAATAATAATAATGTTGTAAGAATTTTAAAAATGTCCTTTTTACACATAATACGGGAGGGAATATATTTAATTATATAAAATAATTAATAATTACTCGTGTCTGAAGGCACGACGTAACGAAATCTTTTCTCTCTTCCCGTTTCAATAATCCCACTTTCATTTCCTCTCTCTCCTCCTTTCTATCCCACCACCCTTTTCCGCCCAAATCAATTAGAATAAATCTGAACCGTCTTTATTTTTTTTCTGCTCAAATCAATTAAAATGAATCTGAACTGTTTTTGTGTTTTTCCGTCCAAATTCAAAATGGGTTCAATCTTATTAATATAGATATTTCCTCAGTCTCTTTTTAAATATCGTTTTAGAAAAATATTTTTGTCTCTTAATATTTGTGGTTTGAGAATTTTAATTAAATATTAATTGCTTAATTTTCAATATTATTTCAAGTGTAAATATTATCTCTCACTAGCTATTTTTTGTTTAATAAATAACACTCTTTTTTCAATACAACGACAATATTCATATTTAAAGTTATTTTTAACTAAAAAATATAGTATTAATTATTTTTCTTAATATGTACTTCCTCTATATGGCGTTTTAGAGTTGTGCATAAGAATTAAGAAAAATAATTGTATAACATTAAATATAATATCAATTGCCTATAATACCCTTAAATTTCTATAATTACTATACTTATACTCATAAGGGATAATTTTAGAAGGATTGTAGTTAATTTTTTTAGATTATATAAACGACAAATAATTTTAAAAAATAAAATCATCTAAAACGTCATTTATTATTGGACGAAGGGAATATGTCCACTTCTAAAAAAACAAATAATAAATTTGACGCCCCCAAAATAGGTATACAATACCCATTTTGAGTCGTCAATAACATGGTACAGAAACAACTACAAATTATTAATACAACATAAAAATTGTAAGTTTAAATACAAATATTATCTTTTAGACAATATTAACACTCAAATAAGTTTTCATTATAATTATTGATATATTATTTTATAAAAATGGTGAGGACTACTAAAATAACTTTCTAAAACCTTCATTCCATACCCCGACTAGTACTAGTTACATTCTCGCCCCCTGAGAAGAAAAATAGAACAAAAAGGAAAAGGCTGAGCTCAATTATGTAACGACCCCAAAATAGGTCCATTCCATCCAACCCATTCTGAGTCGCCAAATACATGGTACAGAAAATAACTACAACTTTATTACAACAATTGTCGTGCAAAATACAACAACACATATGTTGTGAGTTTGGATACAAATATATATTAACTGTGACTCATGTCCCAACCGTGGACAACACCTCATAATGACACCTTACATAAAGGTATAGTCGAAAACTGTTTTAGAAATTAGAATCTTTGGGAAGTGCTCAAGGAAACCTTCATACGTGGGAGACCATGCTTCTAGGTTATGATAGATATCATATGGCCACAGAATTATCCTTGGTTGACCCAATAGACCCCAAAGAAAAACGAGAAGATTACTATCATATTCTTCCCAATGGTGAATTTTCTTTTGATATATCATTATCTCCACTGTCTCTAATTGAGAGTTATATTTCAAATAGACTCCAAGATCATATAGGTAGTGCTGGTAGATATACTCAGCAAGTGGATGAACACAACTCTGTCTTATGATGACACGAAGTTGTATGTCATTAGACATCTTGTATGATAGTGGCAAAACACCCTTCCAAGTTAAATTCACCTCACCCTCAACATCTATAGACCACCGTTCTATTCCCTTGTTATCCCCCGCTCGACCCAGCTACACTTTTATTACCTGAAAGGAATTGTGAAGTAAAAGGGTGAGCACAACTAGCTCAGTAAAGAATATCATGACTAAAGATAATTAAATTATTAATAGCCTTCATCAATAATAAATAAGAGATTTAGAGCATATGGTAGATGATAAAACTTTTCAACCAAAGTTGCAGCGGAACGAGCAATCCATTAGAAGAGTCAAATAGACCATAAAATCTATTATCTTCTCCATGTTAAAAGTCCATCAATAATGTTTTATCCCTGTAACATTAATCAACAATTCTTATCCACAATCACATGAATAACTCATAATCGTAATTGTAGTTCTAAATTCCTCTTCTCATCCAGGACAAAGATAATTTTCATCACCTGTCTTTACCTGAAACATCAAAGATCATGGTTATACCAAATTACAGTTCCTGTTCATAATCATAATAATAAATTTATCTTTGCACTACGGCCCAAAGATATTCAACAACATGTCATCTTTGCACTACAGGCCAAAGATATTCAACAACAGATCATCTTTGCACTACATGCCAAAGATATTCAACAACAGGTCATCTTTGCACTACGGGCCAAAGATATTCATCAGAAATCATTCATCTTTGCACTACAGGCCAAAGATATTCAGTTATATCATCATTTAGGACTGAGGATGATGAAAAATATTTTAAAGAGAACGAATCCAGTGAAGCAAAAGAACAAATATTAAGGATTCGTACTTTAAACAATTCTCATTCAAAAAAATACTTCATAAATAATCAGAGTGGGGTAAAATTCAAGAATGATCAAAACATGGATACAATCAAAGCTATTATCCAAAATAGATATTTTGGACAAAAAGAAGAAATTTCATTTCTCGGTAAATAGTGTCGTATTCGTGAATAGTAACTTCGACACCAAAAGATAGAAATTTCACAAAAAACATCATTATGTTTTGTGAATAGTACTCGTGAATAGTAACTCGTGAATAGTAACTCATGAATAGTAACTCATGAATAGTAACCCCGACATGAAAAAATTTTAAATTTGATAAAAAATTCCAACCAATATTTCAGCATAATGATATCGTAGAAATAATATCATTTGAGAATAAAATAACATCCCTTACCTCAGAAAGAATAGTACTTTTGACTGGAATACTGGATATAGTGCTGAAAGAAATTACACCGTATAGCAATACTCGAAGTACTAAAATACTCAAAAAATACGCTCGATATAATAGAGAGAGAAATAGAGAGAAAACTTCAGTTTCTGGTGTGATTTTCAATTCTAACCTAAGCACCCTATTTATAGAAAAATGCTTAGAACACCAAAGCAGAAAATTTAATAAATTAATAATATATTTATATAAATTTCCTATGCACACTTAGCATCTGAAATCAGCCATCCTAACACATGTTAAATGAGTCCCAAAAATGTAAAAAATGTTTTTCTTATTAAAAATAATTAAAACTTCAAAAATTAATTATTTCGGAACTTCGGAACTTCAATAATTCATAATAAATAGCCCTTTTATCAGAAAATTCGAATCTCGCGTCTTTTTATAGGAAATTCAATTCTCTACAACTTTGCAGAAGAAAGTTTTTCCAAATTCCAAACAAAAATTGACCGAAATCCACATACGGACGATTTTACAGGCTATAATCAAATTTCAGTCAAGAAATGGGCCCACAGACATGCTTAACATGTTTTAAACAACTTTTATAACAAAAATACTCCTCCTCCTCATATAGTCATATATCCCACATTCATTATAAAAATATCATCATTATTATAATAATATAATAAAATATTATTTTATCAGAAAAGATAAAATATCGATTTTCAACAATTGTCACTTTAAAAAAAATTTCTCCATCTATATCCGCATAAAATAAATATTTTTCTCATCATATAAATCAATAATTAAATATTCATAAATAATATTACCGAATTACAATTAATAACAACCAGGCAATTCCCAGGAAAGAGGGGGCTTTTCAATAAGAATTTCTCCTTACTAGCGCGCAATTAGGTTACCAAACCTCTCATTGACAGAACTTTCTAGACATTGCCAATAATGATATCTAATAATATTATTCAAATAATATGAATTATTGATCTGATAATGGGAAATATTGCGCAGTGACAATTATTGCGCAACAATAATATAAAATATCAACGCGACAATTATTGAATCAATAAAATACTGAAAAGTAATTACTGTAACAATTATTGAGTAGTGCCTTCTTACGTAAGAGTCAATAATTTAAAAATATTGTGTAATACCGTGTGCTACTGTGCAACAACGCGTATTACTTTACTTTACCCACCAGTATTCCAACAGTGTTAACGGTAACCACTACGCCGTTATTTATAAAAACTTTAATTTGTCTTTTTCTTCATCCGACAGTTATTTTGTTATGGGACCCACAAATGGCTGCGCCGTCGTACGAATATTCCCCAACAGAAAGAATATTTCACGACCAAACGAATATTCCCAGACAACAATGAATATTTTATAACCACTTGCATATTTTTGAAAAAATTTCATATATCACCCTTAACTTTAACTTTTTATCAATTTAACCATTTACTGAATTGTAATTATAAGAAAAATTGAATACTTTTATTTCATAAAATTCGGGGTCTTACAAATTAGCCCAGTAAAGAATATTATGACTAAGATAATATAGAACAAATTATCGTTAGTCTTCAGCAGAGAAAAATCTGGTAAAATACAATAGACAACAAGTTTTAGATCAATATTTGCAGCGGAAAATAATAATTCATAGATGCGTTACGTAGAGAATGAAATCTACTATAATCTACGAATTTAAAAGTCCATCATCATTATTTTATCCCTGTAACATCAATCAATATTCATCTTTGCACTACAGGCCAAAGATATTCATTAGTTGGTCATGTTCATCTCAACACCTGTTCATCTTTGCACTACGGGCCAAAGATATTCATCAAAAAATAATTAATCTTTGCACTATAGGCCAAAGATATTCAGTAAAATCATCATTTAGGACTGAGGATGATGAAAAATATTTTAAAGAAAACGAATCCAGTGAAACAAAAGAACAAATATTAAGGATTCGTACTTTAAACAATTCGACTTCAAAAATACTTCATAAATAATCATAGTGAAGCAAAATTCAAGAATAATCAAAATATGGATACAATCAAAGCTAGTATCCATAATAGATATTTTGGACAAAAATAAAAATTTAATTTTTTCTGTGAATAGTATCGTATTCGTGAATAGTGTCGTATACGTGAATAGTAACCCCGACACTAAAAGACAATAATTTCACAAGAAAAATCTTACCAATAATTCAGCATAATGATATTAGAAGAAATAATATCATTTTTAAAAAAATAACATCCCTTACCTTGAAAAGAATGTACTTCTAGCTGGAATACCGGATATATTAATGAAGGAAACTTGCACCGTATAGCAACACTCAAAGTATCAAAATACTCACAAGAATACGCTCGATAATATAGAGAGAAAATTTCAGTTTCTGGTGTGATTTTCAATTCTAACCTAAGCACCCTATTTATAGGAAAATGCTTAGAACACCAAAGCAAAAAATTTAATAAAATATTATTATTAATAACAAAATTCATACGCATCCTTTGAAATCAGATTTCCCACATGCCCACCTTCTAGAAAAAGTAAGAAAAATGTTTTTCAAAAAATAAATAATTAAAACTTTCAAAAATCAATTATTTCAGAACTTCGGAACTTCAATAATTCATAATAAATAGCCCTTTTGTCAGAAAAATTCAAACCACATATCCTTTCTATAGGAAATTCTATTCTCTACAACTTTTTAAGTTTAAGTTTTTCCAAATTCCAAGCAGAAGTTGACCGAAATCCACAAACGGACGATTTTGCGAGCTATAAACCAATTTCAGTCAAGAAATAGGGTCCACCGACATGTTTAACATGTTTTAAACATTAATTATAACAAAAATACGCATCCTCCTCATGTACTCATATATTTCACATTCATTGTAAAAATATCACCATTATTATATTATTAAAATATAATAATATATTTAAATAAATTATTTATCAGTAAAAATAAAATAATAATTTTCAACAATTGTCACATTAAAAATTTTCTCCATCTATATCTACATAAAATGAATATTTTTCTTATCATATAAATCAATAATTAATTATTCACAAATAATATTACAGAATCACAATACTAACAACCAGGCAGTTCCCAGAAAAGAGGGGACTTTTCAATAAGGATTTCTCCTTACTGGCGCGCAATTAGGTGACCAAACCTCTCCTTAGACAGAACTTTCTAGACATTACCAATAATGTTATCTAATAATATTATTCAAATAATATGAATTATTGATCTGATAATGAAAATACTGTGTAGTGACAATTATTGAAACAACAATAATATAAAATATCAACGTAGCAATTATTGAATCAATAAAATAAAATATTGAACAATAACTACTGTAACAATTATTGAGTAATGTCTTCCTACGTAAGAATCAATAATTGGTGCAATACCTGTGCTACTGTGTTTTAACCACCGGATATTCCAACAGTATTAACGGTAACAACTACGTCGTTATTTATAAACAACTTATACTTGTCGTTTTCTTCATCCAATCGCTTTCCGTTATGGGGCCCACACAAGGCTGTGCCGTCGTACGAATATTCCCCGACAGCAAGAATATTCCACGACCAAACGAATATTCTCCGATAAAAATGAATATTTTATAACTACTTGCATATTTGAAATATTTGCGCATTTTACCCATAACTAACCACATTAATCAAATCAACCCTTACTATTTCAAAATAATAAATAGAGAAAATTTAATTTTATTTATAATAAGTTGAGGTCTTACAAAAAAGGACAAAGATAATACTCCCTCCGCCATCCCTTAATATCAGACGTTTTAGATAAATATTTTTGTTCTTTAATATAAAACGTTTTAGAATTTCAAAAAATATTAATTGCTTAATTTTTAATATTAGCATAAGTATTAAATATAACTTTGATTCTCTCTCATTATCTTTTGTCCAATAAATAATACTCTTTTTTTAATACAAGAGTAATATAGATAATTAATATTATATAATTATTTTTTAATAATTATACATAATTCTAAAACTCTTATATTAAAGTAAGGGACAGAGAGTATTATTTTTAAAAATAATAATATCTCTGTTGCTAAGAATTAAAAATAAAGTTTAAAATTTAACAAATGAGTCAAAATCATAGTCAGGGTGGGACTAGTTTTTGAAAACAAAGAAAAGTATGAATCCCTCGTTAATCGGGCTATATATCTATTCTACGGGTTTTCCCGCTCCACCGCTCACGCTGACAACAATACCCGACATTGCCGGTTACCGCTCAACCCGGAATCTTTTCCCTGCAGTATTTCTACTACCACTATTTGTTAGAACAAAAGTTCTTCTTCCACTCTCCAAAATTATTATTACTTATTTGGAGTGTGTATATATAGAAAAAAAATATATACACAATTATATAGTACACAATTATTTATGGGGATAGTTTTTTTGAATTACAGCAACGGTTCATTTGTCGTCATAGACCAGAATAGCTGGCAACGAATGAACCGTCGCTATAGGTAAAAAAACCGTTGCGATACGCGACTGTGTATTACACAGCTATATATATATATATATATATATATATATGAGCAAGGATCAAGTGCATACCCCTTATCTTACTCACCCGTGCTCACATTTCTTTAGTGACTGACCCGGCGACGATTTCGGTCATACAACTGTCGTCTATACTTTTAGCGACGGATAACATATAGCGTCGCTAAAAGTATAGACGACGGTTGTATACAGAACCGTCGCCAGGTCCGGTGCTAAAGGAGGATGAGCACGGGTGAGTAAGATAAGGGGTATGCACTTGAACCGAACCGATATATATATATATATATATATATATATATATATATATATATATATATAATTTCTAACGTAGTAAGTAATTTTTTTAAGAAAATATACACAATGTAAATTAAATTTATAGTATATATCACTTCTCCTAGGAAAAAATTGTATATTTTTTTGTGAAGTCAATTATTTTTCGATTGAATATGATAAAAGAAGAAATTACATATAGAATAATCTCTTTAGTGATATTAAACATCAATTATATATTTAAAACTTCATATAAATGTTTTGGGAACTTAACATGTGCATGGTTACTTATATTCATACTCTATCAAAATATAAAAAATTCTTCTGATATGTATTGTGATATATAAATATGTGCCAAATTACAATTGCAGAATTTATCAGAGATGGGTAGAAATTATAGAAGAATTTCACCTATTATATTATATATCACTATAAAAAAATATCATTAATATTTATCCATATAATTGACAATTAATTAAAAAATTGACGTAAATATTTATAATATATATTATTTTCCTAAAAATAATTAATTTTCTAATAGATGTCGAAGATTACAAAAGTTATCATGCATGTATTAGTATTCACTTATTGATGATAATGTAATTTAAGTTTTAATTATATATATATATATATATATATATATATATATATTGTGGGTCCAAATATGCAAATTAGGGTTCGTATAACCTAATGAAATAAAGACGGAAAAGTCAGAAATAAATGTGCTAGACCTGGAAAAAGCCTCCACGTGTCCCGAGGCAGAAGACTCGTGGAGGCGGCTCCGTTTTGGGAATTGATTGAGGGATTGGATTGGTGGCTAGAAGGACAGGGCAATATGGGCATTATTCTAATGACTAAAGGGTATTTCTGGAATTTCCCTAAAGCATGTGCCTTGCACATGACTACTTTCCAGAAAATCTTATAAATACCCCTTCCATTCCATTTGGAAAGGGGGCTTCTCTTCAGGACTCAAGACTTGGACTCTTGGAAGATCAAGGGACCCTTTTGGTGACTTAAAGGCTCGGAGATTCCACCTAAAAGCACTAAAGGGGTTTGAGCATTCTCTCAACTCGAAGGACTGAAGACTTGGACTCTCAGAAGATCAAAAGGACCCTTTTTGGTGACTTAAAGGCTCGGAGATTCCACCTAAAAGCACTAAAAAGGGGCTTGAGCATTCTCTCAACTCGAAGGACTCAAGAAGGCTCTTGGAATCCCTGCTACCCTAACACGGTCCCCGGATTCTAGGGGTTCTTCCACGCGTCGTTGGAGTAATCGCCCATCTGTCGTTCTCCCCTCTACAATCAATCAATCAATTCCGTATTCTTCGTGGATTTCTCTCCTCCTCAGCCAACACGAAACCCTAGACAAGCAAGGCGCGATTTCCTTGCCCACATTTATTTGGCGACTCTGCTGGGGAGGTGTAGAATTCGTGAAGGGTATGCCCACAACTCGAAGTGGGAGAACAATAGGAAGAGCTTCACCAACAAACAACATTACCTCACCGGGTCCAGTTCCAAGGCAAGCAAGTCAAGCTTTCCAAGGCGTGAATCTAAATCTCAATCAACCCATCCTTGAAGACGCATCAGAAGGAAGTTTTACATCACCACATATGGCCAATCAACAACAAACCAACGCAGGAAGACAAGGCGAGGATACAGGTGGAGACCAGACGAATGTTGTGCAACTGGAGATGCTCAAGGCATTGAAGGAAGCACGGGAAGGACAAGAGATGATGATGACCATGATGTTGGAGATGCAGAGGAAGCAAGAGGAGATGGGGAACTTTCGCCAACAATTGATGCAGATCCCTACCTTCAAGGCCATGTTCCCAGGAAATTCGCATGGAGAACAAGTAGGAGTGGAGGACAACAGCAATGGCAACAACAACAAAGAGAACCAGATTGTACCTCCATTGACTGAAAGTCAATCGGTTCCAGTAATCAACTTGGAGCTCCAGAACAGTGGTGACGGGCCACAACTTAGGTTGGAAGCAAGCCAACCTCAAACGAACATCATCCCAACTTCTCTTCAAGCATTTTCACAGGTGCAGATGTCAACCGTCCCAAGCCATGTCCAGCGAGTGAGCCAGCAAAGGCCACCAGTGCCAGCTTTGCACGATGCAAGTGTACATCAACCAATCTCTTCGTCATACACACCGCCAATACAACAGTATATTACAACACCCCAGAGAGTTCACGCCACAAGCCAGTACTTGACAAAGGATGATATGATCGATGTGATCAATCAACTTCGCAGGAAGACATCCCGACCCTCGGAGTTAGATTTTACTCCACCTTACCCTGCACACATTCGGAGGCAACCTTATCCGACGGGGTATATTGAGCATCCCCCGCAGTTTCCAAAATACAATGGGGAGAAAGGAAATGCTAGAGAACACATTGCCAGGTTCGTAGAGTCGATGTCTCCATGGCTAGGATATGATGAAGTAAACAACCACAACTTGTTGATGAGGGAATTCAACAAGACTTTGACGGATAGTGCCTTCAGTTGGTACTACAATTTGGAGAAGGGATCAGTCCATGATTGGGATGATCTAAAATTGCAATTTTTTAAGAAATTTTTCTATGTGCAGAAACAGGTAACCATCGTAGAGCTCATGCGATTCAAGCAGAAGCCAAACGAGGAGCTGTCAGATTACGCGGATAGGTTCAGGACCCAAGCACAGAAGTGTGAAGAGCCAATTGAAGAAAAGAACTTGGTTAGCATATGCAACAATGGTGCTTTAGACGCCTTCAAGCCCCACCTCATTACCAAAGCTTGTGATTCATTTGCGACCCTCTCATCTTTTTCACAAGACTTGGGAGGAATCATGACATTTCCCACCAGCCATGCGATGGTTACATGGAAGGGCAAGAGGACAGCAACTGTGGCTTTGGCGGATTCTCAGTCAAAACCACAAGGGGGTAAGAGGGAAAAGAATGAGAAATTTGAGCGAAGCAGAGAAAGGCACGGGGATAAGTATACCAGGATGCCAGTTCCGGAGGCTATTACATGTAGCGAGAAGGCATTCAGGAACCTGTATGAACAATGGGTCGAATATGGAGTAGTGAAGCCTCCAAAGCCCCGGTTGGTTGTAACGGAAGAGATGAAAAGAAGGCCGGACTTCTGTGTATACCACCAATATGCAGGACATTCCACTATGGACTGTTATAGTCTGCGGAGGATATACCATGAGAAGATGGCGACCAGAGAGATTGAACTAGGAGAAGAAACGTGCAATGCTATCACCCATGGTGCAGTCCCAAAAGTCAAGAATCCAAATACTGGTTCTACCATCGAAAAAACTCTGAATTACAAATGAATTAAAAATCCACCCAAGATGGTGGTCCACCAAAAATGGTGGTTTAAGTCCTCAAGAATATCCCTTACCAAGTAATTGGATGACCAAGGGAGGAGGCACAAGAATTGACGAATTAAAAAAAAATCCACCCAAGATGGTGGTCCACTCTAAATGGTGGTCAAGTCCTCGTAGACTGCACTTGCCAAAAAATTGGATGACCCAAGTGACGAGGCACCTGATTTCAAGTCCTCGTAGACTGCACTTGCCAAGAAATTGGACGACCCAAGTGACGAGGCACCCGAGTGTTACACTTTATCATCAAAAGTGAATGGTGATTGAGGCACCTGAGTATAAGCCCTCAACCCCAAAAGTTACACTTTATCTTTAAAAGTGGCGAACGTTATGCTTTATTCGACAAAAGCAATAAAGTTGCACTTTATCTCTAAAAGTGGTGAACGTTATGCTTTCTTCGACAAAAGCAAGATTTATTATATGAAACGTTATACTTTTCGTTAAAAGCAATTTGATTATCAATAAATTTGTTAAACTTTCACTTATACTTGATTATTTCTTTTGATTTATAAAAAAAGTATAGATTCAAGTGTTAGTTTGCATGAAATATATGTACATGAATTTTTTGATACAGGAAATGGAAAAAACTACGAAAGTTCATGATCTAAAGGCCATGACCTGTCGAATGGAAGAGAGGAATACCTAAAGCTTGGTCTTCGTGGCTATCAGGTCTTCGTGGCTATCAGGCCTTTGAGGCTATCAGGTCTTCGGGACTATCAGGCCTTCGAGGTTATCAGGCCTTTGATGCTATCAGACCTTAGAGGCTATCATGCCTTTACAGACTTCTTGATTCTTAATGACTTTTTGACTCTAAAGAAAAGAGAAATTTCAAGAGATGGTAAGAAAGATTAGATCGAACATTTTCAAAATATCCCAGGAGAGCCCCTCTAAGGCTCACCCTTTTAGGGTTTGCTCCCCTAGAGGTTCCCTCTCCTAGGACTTTCATTTTCGAGGCTTTCAAAACATCAAGACCCGCAAAGTGTTCAACCACTGGAATCAAGACTTCCACACTTACAATATTTTGCGCACTCATCTCACCAAAGGCGCGACTCACGCGTATGGGACAAATTCTTACTGGTAGATTGGTAGATGACATAGACGTCCTCCAGAGTAGAGGTGCATATTCCCCCAGGCAGTGACGAATGTGCAAGTAGAGGAGCACCATCGGGAGATCAATATAGTAAGGGCGTGATGGTTCTATTGGATACATAGGTCTCTGCATAGTTGAACATAATAAAAGATGCCCGCACTCTTGAGTATATCCACATAATTAGTGTTTCCAAGGATCTCATCAGTCCAATCCTGCTATCCTTGAAGGCGACCAGATGAATCAGACAAGAAGCGAAGAGGACTGAAAGAGTATTCTTGCTTCTCTATGCATATGCGGGGAATGCGATCAGAATGGGGAAAGTCATCCCAACCTCCACAAGCCGCTGCATATAGAAACAAGCCTTCCTTCTCTGGTGGAGCAAAATTTATACGGTCATAAGTCTAGACTTGCTCCGAAAAGATGTTGGAAAGACCAAAGAGGGGAGCCCTTCCCCAATCACTGAGGAACGGGGCCTCCTTGGCTATTTTTGGGTCTGCATAATGTCCAACGAAGAGGGCCTGCAAGCAAGAAGAATTCAGCATAAAGGGCTCTAAAGAGTAGAATTTCGTCTAAACGTTGATTTCTCCCCAGGGTTCGGATCCCTAGGGTTCAGTCAACTGGGGTGGTTTCGCCGCATGCAGAGCATTTTTTCTCCCTTCGTATTTTTCCTTGACAAGAACGTCAAATCTTTCTTTATTATCCGAGGGAAAAAACCGAGATGTAATCAAGGTAATGGGGCTCGGAAGACAAAAGAAAGATTGGAGGTACCTGAAGAAAAAAAAACACCTCTAGGGTTCGGCCCCCCATAGGGTTCGACCGCCTAGGGGGTTGTCTCCTCTATTCCTTTGAGGTCCTATTGCTCCACAAATCAACCGTTTTGAACGAGTACTCCTTCGCCACGAAAATTATAGCCTTTCTTTGATAAATTCTGAGGGAAAAAAACCAAGATATGATCAAGGTGATGGGGCTCAGAAACAAAGAAAGACTACAATTGCCTGAAACAAAAAAGAGAAATAAAGGAAGCAAGTCATGGAAAATCCAAAAAGAAGCATACAAGTAAGCAAAATTGAAAAGCGAAGACGAGAAGAAGTTAGGAATGGAACCCCAAGGGTTCGGATCCCCCATAAGGTTGGGCCCTATTGAGTTCAGCCTCTAAGGTTCGGTCCTATAGGGAGGAATCCTCTTTGTTATTTTTCGCTCGGATTGAAGAAAAGCTCCCTTAAAAGATTAATGTTGCTATTTTCATCTCCGCTTTAATGCTCCCTTGCAAGTTCATTGGTCTATGAGCAGGTCCTAATTAATTGATTATTGGGACGAAGCCTGCCTTACCAAAATGAGTTAATCCCTTAGCTATCACCATTCACGAATGGATAGATTGGATTGGATGTGCAAAAAAGACATGTTCGGCCGCTACCAACAAAAAGAATGCTCATATCATGTGACGTTGGATTGGATTCATGCTTTCTAAGACTCACGAGTCACAAGCAGCGAGCTTGATCTCCTTTTTTTAGCCTCTGATCAACAGGGGAGTACTAAAGATTCATTATAACATATAGTTATTATTATTATTATTATTATTTTTCTTAGTATATTCTATTGGATATATATTCTACTTAATTAGTAGGAAACATTGACATGAATTACTATGTATATATAATTGTGATATTTCATAAAATAAAAAAAATATGAAAATAAATATATATATATATATATATATATATATATTATGAATATAGAAAAGATTTGATTTTATTCCCAACAAAGGGAAATTTTGAAATATATGTTTAATTTCCTTCTAAATATAATAATAAGGAAGGATCTTGTCTTCAAAAATCAAATAAAGAAAGATTTGATTTTATTTCCAAAATAAAGAAAGATATATTTGATTTTATTTCCAAAATAAAGTTAAGATTGTACCAAAAGTGGGGCACTCTGATTAAAGGTAGCCAAAATGAGGAATTTTTGAATATAGTAAATTCAAGGATCAAGGAATTTAGTAGAATATCCCCTGAATCATGGAGATTTTAGTCCCTGATATATAACCGGTAGACATATAAATATATATACTTTTTTTATACATACTTTTCATATATGATATTAAGAATTCTTGGGGGATCAAATTACTAATTAATTAATATTTAAATATACAATACCAAATCTATAATATATATATATATATATATATATATATATATATATATATATATATTGGGAAGATTTGATCTTATTTTCAAAATAAAATAATATTTTAATTTATTTCATTTTCAAAAAAAAAAAGAAAAAAAAAGTTCTAGCAACTGGGAAAGAGACTTTCCTATCACACCCAAATAAAGCAACAGAGCAATGCTTTTTGTTGGCTAACAGAGGAGTGGCAATTGGCATGTGTAGCTTTAATGGATTTTTTCTTATGGCAAATAAAAGCCGGAAGCATGTGAAGATTTTTCTCATACAAAAGGTGTCAGAATCATCAAAGCTATAATCGTCTTTGCCCAAAGAATTAGCAAGGCTTCAGTTTGGATGCAAGACGTTCTCCTCGACTCCTTACTTCTCAAAAAAAAAAAGATAAGTAAATGTTTTATTTATTTTCAAAAAAAAATATTTTATTTTATTTTCTGAAAAAAAAATAAAATAAGATTTTTTTTCATTTTTCCGAAAAAAATAATAAAATAAGATTTATTTTCAAAAAAAAAAATAATAAAAAAAAAATACATAGGGTTCGGCCCTATATGGCCTTTTAAATGGACAACTACATATTAGCAAGTTTACTAAGAACCACTTTGGTTCAAACACCCTTGTCTGCCTGTTGGTACATGAGAATAAAATGTGTCTACACCCACAACAAGGAATCCAAATCCAAATACTAACATACTTCCAGTACATGTCATTTTATTCAGTGGCAGATGGGGACACGACAAGTGGCCAACAAGGCTAATGGAAAAAGGACCCCAATTGGCTCTCGCAATAATAGTAGGGTTCGGGGAAATTCATACAAATAAATAAAATATAATTTTGTTTATTTTATTCAGAAGGGTTCGGCT
This sequence comes from Panax japonicus, assembly GCA_020205505.1. Classification (NCBI taxonomy): domain Eukaryota; kingdom Viridiplantae; phylum Streptophyta; class Magnoliopsida; order Apiales; family Araliaceae; genus Panax; species Panax japonicus. The sequence goes on along the minus strand of CM035099.1, from coordinate 63,649,087 downwards.
TAAGAATCTGGTGTATGGGTTGGAGAAATTATTGTAGAAACACAAATACTCCTCATCTTGGACCTTAGATTCTGATATTATTTGATGGTTGTACGAAGACATGCACCAAGTTATTATTACAGAGAAAGAAATAAGTCAAGAAGCAAAAGAAGGGTTTGATTTGTATGAGACTTACCTCTGTAGCTATCATGATGCATCCAGATAAGAAACGAAGATTGCGCAAGATACAGAAAGATTTCAGAAGAGTTTTCAATATGTCCAAGGAAGAGCCTTGCTAGGTCTTGCCTTCCTAGAGTTTAACTCTAAGGGTTTGGCTCCCTAGGGGTTCCCTCTTCTAGGACCATTGTCTTCAAGACCTGTAAAGTGAAGTCCGACAAAATCGTTCAAAGGATTGCAGTTTTCTTGCACGATCGTCTATTTGGAAATGCGACTCTCGCGCAGGGGGCAAATGTGGGTCCAAATATGCAAATTAGGGTTCGTATAACCTAATGAAATAAAGACGGAAAAGTCAGAAATAAATGTGCTAGACCTGGAAAAAGCCTCCACGTGTCCCGAGGCAGAAAACTCATGGAGGCGGCTCCGTTTTGGGAATTGATTGAGGGATTGGATTGGTGGCTAGAAGGACAGGGCAATATGGGCATTATTCTAATGACTAAAGGGTATTTCTGGAATTTCCCTAAAGCATGTGCCTTGCACATGACTACTTTCCAGAAAATCTTATAAATACCCCTTCCATTCCATTTGGAAAGGGGGCTTCTCTTCAGGACTCAAGACTTGGACTCTTGGAAGATCAAGGGACCCTTTTGGTGACTTAAAGGCTCGGAGATTCCACCTAAAAGCACTAAAGGGGTTTGAGCATTCTCTCAACTCGAAGGACTGAAGACTTGGACTCTCAGAAGATCAAAAGGACCCTTTTTGGTGACTTAAAGGCTCGGAGATTCCACCTAAAAGCACTAAAAAGGGGCTTGAGCATTCTCTCAACTCGAAGGACTCAAGAAGGCTCTTGGAATCCCTGCTACCCTAACACGGTCCCCGGATTCTAGGGGTTCTGCCACGCGTCGTTGGAGTAATCGCCCATCTGTCGTTCTCCCCTCTACAATCAATCAATCAATTCCGTATTCTTCGTGGATTTCTCTCCTCCTCAGTCAACACGAAACCCTAGACAAGCAAGGCGCGATTTCCTTGCCCACATATATATATATATATATATATATGAGTAAGGATCAAGTGCATACCTCTTATCTTACTCACCCGTGCTCATTCCTTTTAGCGACGGAGCCGACGATGGTTTCGGTCATACAACCGTCGTCTATACTTTTAGTGACGAACAACATATAATATCGCTAAAAGTATAGACGACGATTATATGACCGAACCGTTGTCGGGTCCGTCGCTAAATGGGGTGAGCACGGATGAATAAGATAAGGGATATATACTTGATCTGAACCGATATATATATATATATATATATATATATATATATATATATATATATACGGTCCGGATCAAGAGCATACCCCTTATCCAACTCACCCGAGCTCACCCTCCTTTTAGCGACGGACCCGGCGACGGTTCGGTCATAAAACCGTCGTCTATACTTTTAGCGACGCTATATGTTGTCCGTCGCTAAAAGTATAGACGACGGTTGTATGACCGAACCATCGCCGGGTCCGTCACTAAAGGGGGGTGAGCTCGGGTGAGTTAGATAAGGGGTAAGCTCTTGATCCTTGCTCTATATATATATATATATATAGAATGGATCCTGTCCGGGAGTCCGGACAGGTCCTAAAATGCGGACCAATTTTTTTTTTGTTTTGTTTTTTTTTTTGAAACAACTAAAAAAAAATATATTTATGGAACTGAAATTTTTCCATAATACAGTGTTTTGGGTGTGTTTTTAATACCTATACCAACCAATGTATGTACAGTCTGCCCAGACTGTACAGAAATGTTTTGGTATAGGCATCCAAATTACGCCCAAAATACTGTATTATGGAAAAATTTCAGTTCCATAATTTTTTTTTTAGTTGTTTCAAAAAAAAAAAAAGGTCCGGATTTTGTTAAAATCCGGGAGTCCGGACCTGATTCGGACTCTATATATATATATATATATCTATCTAATAAAATACAAATGATTTTGAATTTCCCGCTCATTCAATAAATCATCTGGGCCGTCCAAAGTTTGGGATAAATCTCACCATCCATCTATCTAATAAAATACAATCTATCTATATCTATATTCTATATATCTAATTATTATATCTAATAAAATATAAATAATTTTGAATTTCCCGCTCACTCAATAAATCATCTAGGACGTCCAAAGTTTGGGGTAAATCCCACCATCCATCTATCTAATAAAATACAAATGATTTTGAATTTTTCGCTCACTCAATAAATCATTTTAATCGTCCAAAATTTAGAATAAATCCCAACGTCCATAGTGCCGGAGGCACGAGACTGTTACTAGTATATATATATATATATATATATATATATATATATATATATATATATATATATATATAATCTCTCTACTTGAATGATAGAAACGAGGCGTTTACGACAAAATGTACTGACTTTTGGTTTAAATATTGACCTTACTTGGCTCTATATTATGTATATGAGCACATTGTCGAAGTAATAAATACCAACTTTTTCACTAGGATAATTTTGTTAAGTATTAACAACAGCTTTTTTAATCAATTCTCTGTTTCTAATTTGAAAGAGTATATTAATAAATCATTATTTAATATTTTTTTATTTTTATTTAACTCTCTATTTTAATTCCAATATAAGATTTTACTCTCCCAATGTAAGAAAATCAAAAGACCGTTCTATATTATACAAAATGACAGTTCACATCCTCATTTAAGTGGACAACTCATCAATCATACACATCTTGATATTTTTTTACTATTTCATTTTCAAATTATAAACTTAATATTGATTTTTAAAAAAAATTAATTTCAATCGTATTCAAATTTAAAATTGATATAAATTTATTTAATTTATGTCAATAAAATTATAAATATTATAAAAGTACTATTAATTATAAAATTTATTATTTTCAAAATTTAAATGAATCATATTAAATTTAAATTTAAAAATATCACAAATTAATTTTTTAAAAGTTAATTTTGATCTTATGTACATTTGCAACTACAATCCATTCAATACACAGTCCATAAATTACTTAAATTAAAATAAAATATAATTTATTTTACAGTGAAATATAATTGATAAATTATACTCTCTTTTATAAATTATAAGATTATTATTAATTTGATGTTTTGACTGTTGAAACTTTTAAATTTTAAATTTAATTATTTAAGGAAATTAATATAAGGAACATGTTGGGTACATAGTGAAAAAATTGAATCCATATTTTGCAGAATGACCCAATAGCACTGTAGAGTAGGGATAAAGATAAAGAAATCGTTGTGAATGCTCTTAAAGCGTCGCTTTAGATATATATCGACAGTAAAAATCATCGCTATATGACGATTTTCATGTGAAAATATTAAAAAGTCATGTGAAAATATCAGTTTCTTATATTAATCGCTCCTTCTCTAAGGTTTAATTTAGCTTTTAATGAATATTTAAAAAAAGAGAAAAAGAGCCTAAAAAGAAAAACTTACATTTATTGTTATACTCCCTCCGTCCCAAATTATCTGCTGTTCTATAGTTTCACACAGATACCAATATGTATGATAAAAATACTAAAATTCCCTTTGTGCTGACTTTTTTATTAATTGAAGAGAAAGAAAAAACAGCTAATTAATTGGAGAGAGAGAGAGAGAAACATTGAAGAGAGAGAGAAAGTAGCACATTAATTGAAGAGAGAGATAGAGAGAAACAATTATTAATTGAAGAGAGAGGGGCATGAATGTGGATGTTTAAAAAAGAGGAGAGGCATTAATGAGAGTAATGATTATCAACAATTAAGATAAAAGGGCAAATTAGGAAAACAAATGAAAAAAATGCATTGAAATCTTAAAAAAGCAGATATTGTGGGACAATTTTTTTTTGCTAAAACAGCAGATAATTTGGGACGGAGGGAGTAATGTTTGGAACTCATGTGCTGACACTGACATTATATCACATTTGATTTTTAATTATTCTCATAAGACAACATCATATTTTGGAAATTAAGGAGGTAGTATTTATACAAATAAACTACTATATCTGTCTATCTATAATATAAGGCTTCCATGGAAGCTTTGGTGATTTTGTGTCCACTGTTTTCTTTCCTCTCTTACTCATACAACTTTAATTATATTATTATTTTGTCATTATATATATATATATATATATATATAGGGCTATATGTATATACACAGCTGTGTATTACACAGTAGGTCTATGGCTACAGATTTTTTGGGCTATAGCGACGGTAAACTGTCGCTATAGTCCAGAATAACTATGACGACGGATGAAACCGTCGCTATAGCCCAAAAAACCATCGCCATAGTCTATTGTGTAATACACAGCTGTGTATATACATTTTTTCCATATATATATATATTTTATCTTTCTACTTAGTATTCTAAATGTTATAAAAATTTTATTTTATCTTACATAATTTATATGCGTAACACGTGCGATTAGTACTAATATATACTTAATTGTTTTTATATTTAGATCAAAATTAATGATATATCTTGTCAAAAAAAGTGAGAGTAATTAATTTTCTTGGTACTCACATAAATCTAGAAATTATCTACTACTCCATCTGTTCTTTAATATAGGTCGTTTTAGAAAAATATTTTTGTTCCTTAATATAAGTGGTGGTTTGAGAATTTCAAATAAGCATTAATTGCTTAGTTTTTAATATTACCCCAAGTATTAAATGTAACTTTGGTTCTCTCACTATTTTTTATCCAATAAATAACAAACTCTTCTTTCAATACAAGGATAATATAAATAATTGATATTAAAATTAATGCTATACAATCATTACTTTAATACTTGTGCATAACTCTAAAATGACCTATATTAAAGACCGTATATATCTAGTAGTAGTAAAAAAAATCATAAGACATAACATTACACTAGTACTACTTTTGAAAAGGAGGTAGTAGTATATATATAGATTTAATTTGTTTATACTCCCTCCGTCCCAAATTATCTGCTGTTTTAGCAAAAAAAAATTGTCCCACAATATCGGCTTTTTTAAGATTTCAATGCATTTTTTCCATTTGTTTTTCTAATTTGCCCCTTTATCTTAATTGTTGATAATCATTACTCTCATTAATGTCTCTCCTCTTTTTTAAACATCCACATTCATGTCCCTCTCTCTCTCTTCAATTAATAATTGTTTCTCTCTATCTCTCTCTTCAATTAATGTGTTGCTTTCTCTCTCTCTTCAATATTTCTCTCTCTCTCTCCAATTAATTAGCTGCTTTTTCTTTCTCTTCAATTAATAAAAAAGTCAGCACAAAGGATATTTTAGTATTTTTAGCATACATATTGGTATCTGTGTGAAACTCTAGAACAGCAGATAATTTGGGACGGAGGGAGTATTAGATTGCATTTTATTTAGGGAAGTAGTAATGTAATGAAATTAATGAGGGTGGTTATAGCTAGCTAGGTAGAGGTAGCCTCTTCTCCACAATTCAGCCTATAAATCAGAATATATAGTCTCCTCCTCTAGGGTTTTATATATTCCCAATCTTAGTCGCTCTGTATTATTATGCAACCATCACTCCACCCCCCCTCCCCTCCCCCTCCCCCTCCCCCTCCCCCTCCTCCTCTCCCTCTTTCAGCCTTTCTCCCCCCTTTTTCTCTATCCTATATATATATATATCCCATTAGGGTTAAATGTCAATGATCTGAAGATCTGAATATATATATATATGGGTATATATATATATATATATACATATGATCTGATCTTAAAAAGTAGAAGAAATAAGCGTTTGTGGGGGATGTTGGCTGGCTCGACGCATTCACTTTTTGACTCAACCGATCTGATCTTTTTCAGAACAGACTTAACAAAAAGTGACGGTATCGGACCAGGCTTCATTCCTCTCAAACCATTTCTTTCATCTAATTCTATATATATTATATATATATATATATATATATAAATCCAAATTTGTTTGATGGGTTCTCTCTTTTGTGTTTGTGGGAGAGAGATTGAGATTGTCTTCCCATCTTTATTTATTAGTCTTTGATTTTCAATTAAGGCTCTAGATAGATAGATAGATAGATAGATAGATAGATAGGTTCATATATAATTGCAAAATTTGCAGATAGTAAGGTAAGGTTATATTTTTTGTTTTATATATAACTGCATATATAATAATGAATAAATATTGATGACAAAATTAAACATAAGGTAACTCATTTTGTGAAGAAAACAAATATATATATATATATATATATATATATATATATATATATATATATATATATAGTCCTGGGTGCCTTAATTCTCACACAAATCATATACATGCATGTTAATTATATGGTATGTTGTTGAAGAAATTAATTAGTTAGATTCCAGTAGTTTGACTTTATCTAAATATTGACTTTGTTGTAAAAGGTTCATATAATCATCATCATTTCATGGGTTGACCTGACCATGTAAGCATATACTTTTACTCCTCCATCTAATTTATTTCGAACTAAACATTTTTCACTTTTGTTTGAATGGGTATACTATATACCGTATATAGAAAGTAGTATGTATATACTAACACACACAATTAAATTAAAAGGAAGAATGTCTTTAATTAATCAATAATATTGATGATGATCAGAGAGTCTATATAGATTTCAGGGCAACTGGGCTTGTGAACAACATCCCTATAGTTATCCTACTTTTACTAGCCAGACCAGCTGATATATATACATATATACTCCATCTTAATTCCTCAGATTTTTGTTTTTACTTTTTACACCCCTCCTAGCTATTACTTCTTCAAATGGTTAATTTTTCCTGTACTAAACATATATATATATATATATATATATATATATATATATATATATATTCATAGCTGATCTATCTGTGACCTGAAGATTTTAAAAATGCAATCCATACCCTTCTTTTTGTGTGCATCCATAATCTCTCCTCCTTTACTTATTGTTTGTAAGTTTAATTTGGGGGTAAGGAATTAATGATATATAATTGTAGTACTTATACCAGTCCTATAGCAACCCAAATGTTGTTACACATTTTGTATAATTTCATTTAAATAAAATGAATATATATATATATATAGCTACCATTAAAATTTTATATATAGCTAGCTTATTATGGTACTATGTATGTATGATTAGCTAGTTTTTGAAAGAATGACAATATCCATTTTTAGACTAGTTTGAGTATTATATATCTGTCCATCTTAATTGCTGAGTTAGAGCAGACCAGGCCAATGTCTAGTGATTCCAAAACAGAAATCATCATTTGTACATGATTGAGATTGTAAAAGAAAGAGAAAACCCTAATTAATTCTACTATCTCCGTCTCTTAATATAAGCCGTTTTATAGTTATACATAATAATTAAGAAAATAATAATAATTATATATTATTACATATAATATCAATTGTTTATAATATTCTTAAATTTCTATATTTATCTCATACTAACATTTTTTCATGAAAAGTAATTTTAAAAAAATTATAATTATTTTTTTTAAATTATATAAAATAATAAATTAAAAAATAAAATTAGATATATTAAATGAGGAAAAAAGAGCAGTAATTAAGATTTCACTTAAATGGAAGTAGTGATGTAGCAGTGGCAGTGTTGTCTCTCTCTCCCTAGATGTTTAAATGTAAATGAGGTACATCTATCAGGGCTAACACTGTCATTCAACTTGACGGGTGTCAATGAAAACGTACAAGTTAGTCATTGGTGAATGATGCATCTATATACACATTAAATAAATACTCTCTCTCCCTTCAAATTATACTCCATCATTATTATTAACTTTAAAGTTAATATATAAATTTGAAATAAATATGAAATTATATAATAAATAATATTTTTTAGATAATTTACAATATAATATTATATTTTGAACATAAAAGGTATAATTATATGATTATTTTTATTTATTTATTTTTCTTTTGAGATATTGGAGCAATTAATGATGATGATGTAGAGTAGTTAAGTTTCATTTTGCCATTTTCTTTTTCTGTAATTGAATATGGACTGACTTGTGTTATTGGATCCTGCTAGCATGCAATTATTTTTTTATAAATTAGTCAATAGAATACTGACACACATAAAATTTTATCTACGTGTCAGTATTCTATTGATCAATTGATCAACTTATTCCAAAATAAACTTTATACTAATCACTTTCTGTGTTATCGTATACGAACAATTGATCAACTTATTCCAAAATAAACTTTATACTAATCACTTTCTGTGTTATCGTATACGAAATGGCAGTGTAAATGAAAAAATATGAATTAAATGCGGGGGGGGGGGGGGGGGCATGGGGGGTGGTGGTATCTCTATTTCTATCTCTATCTCTACGCAACTACTACCACTACAACGTACCAGAGTGGGAGTATTTGGTTTAAAGAAGTTGTTGGAGTTTGGAAGTATTTAATTAACTAACGCACTGAAGCTGATGATAATTAAACTCTACTCCATCAATGGGGTTGATTGATTTTATTCATAAAAAGATTCCATGCATGCATACGCATCCACATAGCATAAATAATTTTTTTTTAGAATAATGATATATATTTTGGCTTGAATGTATAAGTATTGATGATAAATTGTTTGGAAAAATGTGTATTAGGTTAGAGCATCTCCAATAATTACGTGACAATTTGAAGAGCATTATTTGCTACTTTCATATTTTGTGCCTCATAAGTCTCTTCAATTCAATGAGTTGTACATCAAATCCATCAAGCAAAATAAAATATTTTTGGCCTTTCATAAATGTTTTGAAGAGAGACTGATGTGTTGTTAGAGATAATTTTTCTGATGTGACCCACCTATTTACCAATCCTATGTATTGACTAATTTCGTAATGCTAAGTCGACATAAATTTATCACAATGCATAGCATAGCATGATGCTTTTTAAAAAATCTATTTTTTATTTTGCTAAATTAATTTAGTTGCTTTTAGTGTTGTGTGAACAAGGCATAAAAAATAATTTGGCGCTTTTAAATGAGTTAAATAAATTATAGTGTTTGAAATAAACTATATCTAAGCATACAAAATTCTTATCTACAAAACTCCAAACGGAACATGCTTGCCTTTATTCATATAAAAAGAGAGCACAATATATATATATATATATATATATATATATATATATATATATAGGAATTTGTGTGCCCATGACTAACTTGTACTTACGTGTTCATTGACACCCAAATGTTTAATAAAATATCCTTATATATTCTTATCTAACCAAACAGTTTAATTATTAAAAAAAACCAGTTTAATTACCTAAAATTGTGAAAGTACTTCACCTGGCTACATGTTAATTTTCATCATCATCCTCCTTTTTCAAGTTTTGTTTTCTAATTAAATTTCAAACATAAATCTAATCCTTTTCAAATATAGAAGTTTACCTACCATTCATACACTTATAATATGACCAAACTTATAACTAGTAGATTAAATTAGTTAAAAACGGTTTGTGAGGAGGAAACCAATTTTAGGAATTAAGCAAAAATAAAAAAGGTTGGGAGAGGGAGACACCAGGAAATGCCAAAAATCTTGACACACGATAACTATCCCAAACTCCGACAAAAGGTCAACAAAATCTACCATCAACCCCACCAGCTACACCACCTACCTCTCCTTGAGCCAAAAGAAAAGTAGAATGTATACATGTATGTATGTATGTGTGTATATATATGCCAATCTTACAAAAAATATATATTGATCATGGAACTTGTTCAATTTATTGAACACAAGATCCCAAAAAACATTGCATAAATCAACATCTAATTGTGGTATGTACATATATACGCAAATCCAAATACAGGTGCATTTGTTTTAGATGAGATATTTATTATCCTTTACAATCAATTGTGGAAAACCTCAGGCATGCATGAATATGCAAACAAAAGAGGTTATAATTTATACTACCTCCCAGTACTACGTACTCCAAAATATAATTAAGATCACTGGGGTCTTTGTATTTTACATAGGCAAGTGATTTAGTTTGCAACGGAGGGAGTAACTTGAACCTACAAAATGTAAATCACTAAGCAGAAGAGGAAAAACACCAATGGTGGGAGAGAAAGGGATGGTGATCTACCTCTTACAGTTCAACACGAAATTTACTCTCCAGAAAATTTATGAAACGTCTCGAATATAATTTGGGTTCAACAGCAGAAAATGACATAGGGTCAAATCTCAATGATTTATATGCATTCTCTAATTTCTTTTTTAGGTTGTATTCCTGCAATATATCAATTATGCCAAGATAGAGTACCACGTTGTAAACCTCAAAAAGTTCAACTTCAGCTGAATCTACATCATCTTGAAGAAGCTTGTGAGTAGCCTGAGCTGGCATGTTTACACCTAATTGGATCCGTAACCTGAAGATATTGCAGCAATTAGCAATTACGTATGATTTTGTTTCATCAATAAACTGGTTACGTTTATCACTCTGTTCAAAATTTATGTGTCTGGAATCATGTTAGAACAACAAAAGTCGTAATGACTATATATGCAAATCTAATGGATAAGTAAAAAATGACACAGAAAAACAAAAACATTCATGAAAATACAAGGTAAATTCCACTCTGGCAAACAAAGCAAAGACTTTCAACAATGTGGTAATGTACAAGCTGGAACACTCCAAGGAAACAAAGACATAGGGCCTATAGTCTAGGGGATATACAATAAAAGATAATGGATTTCTGAGAAAATACTCTACTCATCGTCAATGAATCGAGGAGAAGTTACCTAAATTATAGTAAGTATAGTGGAGAACACTTTATGAACTAATTTTTAAAGTCTCCTAACCATGACCAGCAGACCAGGAGATCAATAACCTAGAAACATCATCGCATCTGAAGGTGTCCATGCATGACCTTGACAAGCCAATAGTTGACGATGCAAGCCATTACTTGAGAGGCTTACATCTACAATTATTTGTAAGATCGTGTTCTTTCTGGTACAATTAAATTGGCATTAACTGAATTACACTAGAATTTTTGGTCAGAACATTAATAGTTATAAATAGTGATCACAGCTGCTGTCAAGGTCGTGTGATGAAGCATTATGCAACGGTCGTGGGAACCGAACTCAAACACAAAGTTTATGAATATTTTTACTTAGAAGTAATTATGTTGAACTTTTCACTATATTTAGTACTACAAAATGCAATCCATTTTGCCAAATGTTAAATTACATAGTATTTTTAATGAAACATGTCAACAAAATCTTCTCTCTTCCTCTCTTTGTTTCTCCCTCTCTTTGTTGGTGATGATGTTGACAGGTGGTAGTAGATCTGGTGGATCTGACGATGGTGGTTGAAGTGTGGTGTTGATAGTGGGTGGTGGTGGATTTATTGGTGGTGGATGGTAGCGACTTTGAGTTTGTTAATGGCAGATTTGGTGACAATGTTGGTCACTAGTGGCAACCGCGGGCAGAAGTTGTTGATGGTGGGTGATGGTGGTTAACTGATAGTGGATGGCAACAGTTACCACTTACCAATGGTGGATGACAGTTGTTGCTGATGGTGGTTAAAATATATTGTTGTGATATTGTCTGATTAAAAAAATTAGAAATAGTATACAAAACAGTTTCGTTTTGCAACCCGGCTACCGCACACACTAGCATGCGGTAACCCGTACCTCCCCCCAGACCCTAATATTAATTAAATGTATAGATAAATGAATGGGTTACCCGTGGGTATATGTGAGGTATGTAAAACCCAACGCGTGAACCCTGATACCCGACCACAATAGAATCGATTATGGATGGGGATAGTACTTAAACCTTCCCAAACCCATCCCATTATCCTTCTTCTAAGGACTTATAGGGGGCATTTATAGGCGTCAGAAATCTAAAGGTCACATGTTAAAGCACGTGGTTGATTAGGATATATCATGTGTGACTCATATGCCCATTTATATTATGTGCCCAGGTCTTTCAATAAACTTATAAATAAGTTTCATCCAACTGAAGCCCGGTTATCCTTAATTTGTATCCCACCAATCCAAAACCCTTGATTGAATCCCAAATATAAGTGCACCATCCTGAACCTTCGGTAGTGGGACCCACGATAGTGACCCTCTTGATTGGAACCTCCATTTCGAACCGTCTAGCCCTGGATCATTTTCAAGGGCTCTAACCAATTGCAATAGGAAGTGAGTCATCTATATAGAACTCCAAAGGGACCCTAATGGCTGGCCACGCCAAGGGATAGCGTTGGCCCTCATGGGGGACCATTCTTGCCCCCGCAAGGAAGAAGACCTAATTTCCAATTTTTACCCCTTTTCTACATACTGGTCGATCTAGTTCATCCCCAAATTAGGGTCCACTCAGTATAAATGCGCCACTCTTAAAAGGGCTCACAATGTAGCGGCCATCTCGACCGCAACGGCTCCCAAATGTCCATAATGGCTGATACAGTGTGAAATTAAGTTTCACCGTCACTTTACTGCAAGTGCCACATGAGGGAAAAAAAAACCCATCAACGTAGTGGGCAATATGTCGCATAGCTGGGGCCATTTTAAAATATGCTTTTGATAAGGCTTATAACACAAGTTTAAAAATAATTCACAATATGATGTTTCGACTGCAACATATTGCAAATTCCAGGCGTTTGTGCCCAATGTTGTATGTCAGTGAGAAATATGTACAACTACGATAATATTTGATTGAATAAAAGTGACTGAAGTTAACTAAAAAATCAAACACAAGTATTCCTGGGTTAATACAATACACAGTTCAATTTAAGGTTGTGTGAATTGGAAAGAGAGAAAAAAATCTCACTTCCAGTGTTCCTAACCGTTAACACAATGTCTAATTTGCCTCACTTCAGCACAAGTACGACAGTACTTACAATGGCAGCCAAAACCACCATTTAAAATTATGGGATTATTACAAGGGCAGTGAAATTGCCTTTCTACAGACTTACATGGGAGAATGATAATATCCAAAATTTATTAGAAAAGTTATTCTTTAGACGGGAAAAAGAAGAAGACAGGTTTAATACAGATAAAATATTTGAATGAGAAGAAGATACCTTCCAGTACCAGGAAGAAAAAGATCCACTTCTTTATCACCTGCAGAAAGAGCTCTCAAAGTATTTCCCCTAATGTGAGAACCTGGTGTAGTGCTGACAATGTTGGGTTCATGGGTCACTAGGATAAGACCCTTTGGAGGAATCAATAATTCACCTTGAGAATTTTCAGCTAGAGGAAGTATAGAAGAAGCTGCCAAGGACACACATGCAGCATGGTCAGAGTGATGAACGAATTTTTAAATCCAACCCATTTTCCCAAGTTCTCTACATAAAACCTTTTTCTTTAATGTCCCTCATAACTTACCGAAAAACAGAAAAATCTTTAAGTTCATAGTAAACTAAATAACAGATATGCTAATGCTTCTGTGATTGCCACCTACCAGGTTAAGATGTATGAACTTAAAGTTAACCAACTAATAAATCATACCATGATATGCCACTCTTCCAAAAATAAGATCACTTGGAACAATCAACAATAAAGAGTTGGAACTAATGAAACTATGGAGACATTTTACCATCACAAGCGGATATACTCTCAGGCTTGTCTGACGAGTATGGAGGTTCTAAGACCGCTTTCAGATTCTCAGGAGCTCGAAAATGTAATCCCAGAAGAAGGCTATAATCAATTATTTGTTGAGACTCTAGGAACAAGCAATCAAGAGAGATCTGTCTGTACAAGACCAGAGGAGCAAAAGATTAAGCTGGTAATTCGATTGGAAAGTAGCATGTTCTATGTACAAGCCATTCATATACATATTTGAGAGATATATAGTTTAGAAATAAAGTGCAAATAATACACAGCAGAAATTCAAATATAGAATCTGGACAAACTATACATAAAAAATTGTGCACCAAGAGACCCATGTATTGCATACCAATGAAAATGTGTAAAACATCCAATGGTAGGTCTCGCTTCCTATTTTCTCTTTTTTTATAGTGTTTGTGCACGACTTTTTGTGTATAGTTTGTGTCCAGAGAAATATAGCATTACTCTTGAGACATAAACTGAAACTGGGCTCATAAAATTTAAAAGAAAACTATAAATAAGAAGAGATATAACCACCTAGAAGGATCCCAAAAACACCAGTTCAGATTAAGCCATACAAAATCTTGCAAGGTATAGAAATTAAATCAAATTTCTTTTTCATGTTTTCAATCTCTGGCTTTCTTTTTTTCCCTTTTTAGGTGGTGGTTAGGTAGAAGTAGACATGGAAAACTGCAGCCCAAGCCCCCGGGCCGGGCCGGCCAGCCCGTCACAGGCCCGCCCGCCACAGGCCGGGCTGCAGTTCTTTAGCCCAATAAAATCCGGGCCTTTTTGGCCCGCCCGTTTTTGGCCCGGCCCGTTTAGGCCAAACCAAAAAAATAGCATAAAATAGGCACAGATGTGGTATCGGGCCGGCCCGCCACGGGCCAAGCTTTGAGCTGCAAAATTTTGGCCCAGTAAAAACCGAGCCTTTTTGGCCCGCCCGCCACTTGCCCGGCCCGTTTGCCAGGTATAGGTAGAAAGGGCAATGTGGGACATGTCACCTTCACCGGTCCAACATATCTTAGTATAGAAAGGTAAATAATAAAAAAGGCATTGAGCATACATGCTTCTGTCATTTTCTTTATTGAATCTAAATATTCTTCCTTTCAGCATCTTTAGAGCAGTCTATGATATAAACATTTTTTCCACTAGCTATTTGCAGTCAAAACTTGTAGCTATCAGATGGAAACTTTTCAAGTTTGTTGCATCAGTTAAAACACATTTTTTGTCTCCGAAAGTTCAAATTTCATGTAATAACAGTACAACCAACCATAGTTGACATGGCGTCGTCTAGGCGACGACTAGGCTTCCTAGCGTTGGAGAAGGGTAAAGCAACGCCTTCAACGCCGAGCCGCCAAGGCTCACGCATTGGTAGCAGACCCAAGTTAAGTGATTAAGTCATTTTTTACCATGACTCATCATAACCCATGAACTTTTCCAATTACCCAAGTGACTCAACCCATGACATTAACCTAACTCATGACCCTACTCCTTTGAATGAGAGGAATGCTTGTGTGGGAGACGGAAATGACTTCATAGTTGATGACATTGTGTGAGGTATGACTAGAAACAAAGTAGAGATTGTGTTAGTTATTATGTTTTGGGTTTTAGAGTATATAAATTTTATTGTGTAATATACTTTTGAAATAAAATAAATAATATATAAATTGAACATTGTTAACGACTTGTCGTCATACAGCGGGCGCCTTATTACCTAGGCGTCCTGGTTGTCAACTACCGTCGCGTTCCGTCTTGACGTCGTGACAACTATGCAACCAACTTGATATCACAGCCTTCTGCCCTTTCATTCAGATAAACCTGAAATGTTTTGAGTTCATCATCTTGAAATAAAAGAAGCTTTTGAATCACTCTCTCAAAGTAGTTATTGTTTAGGCATCCAATACAAGCTATGCAAATATTTGGCACAGAAAAAAAGATGCGAACTAAAACTGACGTCGAAAATTGTTAAAGTAAAATCTTAGAAACCAGGATAGAGACATGACTACATATAATCTCTGAATAGTTAATACCAGATTCTCCAGATAAAAAGAGATTATGATGCTTACAAGGAAAGATGAGGTAACCCAATTACAATTTCCCTCGAAATAAAATCCAATCAACCCAAATTATCATATCGGACAATCGAAAATAGTGATACAATCTCATATCCCATTATGATTTCTGCAAGTACCAAAAGGACTTTTTAGCTGGACTCTGTTTGCCACTCAATGACAACAGTCAACACTTTCCATATACAGAATGCTTACCTAACGACTACTAAGTAACTATAAATGGATAGCTATTTAGAAAGCTAACAATTATGCTTTCTTGGTGTCGAGAAGCACCATTATAATCGGCAATGAACCAATCATCTGTTAGAATTTGAGCCTAATTGAAGTGGGTTTCATTAATCATTTGAAATGAATCCACATATCAATGTGTTATACTCCATGAGTAGATTAAAATTAAACATTTGGAAGCTCAAATCCATAGGATAATGAATAAGAAATTAATTCCCAAAGATCACCTTTATAATAAATATTTTTGGGAAGCTAAGTCCCACATCGGTTAAAAACTAAAGTTTGAATGGGTTTATATACAATAAAATTGCTCTTGGGTTTGGGCTCCAAGGGGCACCCCACTTCTGGGGAAGGGAGAGGAACTAGCCAAGGTTTGGTTTGAACCCACGCACCACCGACCGACCAGCCAGGCTCGCGGTTCGTGGGTCTAGGTCATTGTATATATTTTTTGGATATCAAAACTGTCGTTTTGAGAAACGTTATTTATTATCAAAACTATGTTGTTAAGGGAAGCGTCATCTGCCCGAACGGACGATTCAATACTGTGTTGTTTTGAGAAGCGCTATCTGCCTAAACAAACTCCCCAAAACTACGTCGTTTTTGCCTGAACGGAAGCGCCCTTTCTACCAAGCCTAAAACTAAGTCGTTTTTGCCAGAACGGACGCTCCCTTTCTATCAAAACCAAAAACTACGTCGTTTTTTGGCTAAACGCGTCTTTTCAAGGGGTTGTGCCCCACCTGATGGGTCACTAATCCCTCCTCTAAATAGCCTGGAGGATCAGCCTTTTAATTCATTCAATTCCAAGCATTCAAAGCATTATTAAGTCATTAGTCATTCAAGTATTCATCATTCATAAGTCTTTCATAGTTTATTTTCAGAGAGAGTTTAGAGCATTTTATTTGGTTCGTTGTGTATGTTATTTGTAGTGTTGTTATAGCATATGTTGTCTTTCAATCCTGGGAGACAAGTGATATTAACTCTGAGCACTGTAAGAAATACATAATTGTCTTAAGGACATAGTACCAAGGACATATTCTGCATATCAACTTTGGTGTACGAAGATAAGTTTTATATATAGAGAGTCCTTGTCCATTCAATTTTACTAACAATCTTAAGACAATTATCTTTCTATATATATATTTGCAATAAATATGGCTTCCGATTCTATAACTATAGTCGGTTCTTCTTTTACACCAATGATACCTAATGTTCCAGTGAACCATGGTGAAAAACCAGAAAAGTTCAATGAAACAAAGTTTAAAAGATGACAACAAAAAATGTTTTATCTCACTATACTCAACTTGGCAAAGTTTCTTCATGAAGACCCCCCGTGCTTAATGAGAATGAAACAGATATGCAAGTTGTTGTCGCAATTGATGCATGGAAACATGCTGATATTTTGTGTCGAAACTACATCCTCAATTGTTTGGATAACACTATATAATGTGTATAGTTCTCTCAAGACAGCAAGAGAATTATGGGATTCCTTAGATTAAAAATATAAAATTGAAGATGCTAGCCCGAAGAAGTTCGTAGTTGGTAGATTTTTGGACTATAAGATGGTGAATTCAAGCTGTCATCAAACAAGTCTAAGAACTACAAGTAATCTTGCATGAAATACATGCAGAAGGTATGTTCAAGTTGCTGCTATTATTAAAAAACTACCACCAAGAAAGATTTTAAGAATTATCTCAAGCATAAGCGCAAAGAGATGAAACTTGAAGACTTAATCGTGAGATTAAAGATAGAAGAGGACAACCGTAAGCAGGAATGACTTTTGTGGGACATAAAACCAACTTGGTGGAACAAGGTCAGAAATCTAAAAAGAGAAAGTACTCCGGCAATGGGCCTCAACAGGGAACAAATAAGAAGCTCCAAGGCAAATGCTACATTTGTGACAAGCCGGACATAGAGCAAAGGATTGTCGTAAACGCAAAGACCAGAACAAGAAGTTTGCACAACCTAATGTAACGGAAGTGGATGGAATTCTTAAGGATGTTTTTGAAATGAACCTATAACGGTTGTTTCTGAAGTAAACATGGTTGAAAAATCCCAGGGAATGGTGGGTAGATACAGGAGCAACCCACCATGTGTGACAGGAAGATGTTCTCCACATATCAAGAAATTGAGAATGAAGAACAATTATACATGGAAAATTCTTCTACATCCAAGATTGTTGAGCAAGGAAAAGTGGTTCTAAAGAAGACATTTGGCAAGGAACTCACCTTCAACAACTTGATCCATGTGCCCAATATTCGGAAGAATTTAGTGTCAAGATCTCTTCTTAGTCAAAATGGATTCAAATTGGTCTTTGTATCGGACAAGTTTGTCCTAACTAAAAATGGGATGTATGTAGGGAAGGGATATATGAGCGATGGGCTCTTTAAAATGAATGTAATGACAATTGAACCTTCTAATATTAATAAAAATACATCTTCTGCTTATATGATTGACTTATCTAATTTATGGCATGGTAGATTAAGACATGTTAATTATAATATTATACGTAAATGAATTAATATGGAATGTTTGCCAAAATGTAAGATTAACTCCAATCATAAATGTGAAGTTTGCGTTGAGGCAAAACTTCGAAAATTTTCTTTTAAATCAATTGAAAAAAGTACGGAACCTCTTGAATTAGTACATACTGATATTTGTAATTTAAAGTATATACAAATACTTTCTTACTTTTATAGATGATTGTACAAGATATTGTTATGTTTATTTATTGAGAAGTAAATATGAAGCTTTGAAAATGTTAATACATTACAAAAATGAGGTTGAGAATTAATTTTATCAAGATAATTAGAAGTGATAGAGGTGGGGAATATGAATTTCCTTTTGCTGAAATTTCTTCATAACATGGTATAATACACCAAACAACTGCACCTTATTCACCACAACAAAATGGTGTTGCTAAAAGAAAGAATAGAACTTTGAAAGAAATGATGAATGCATTGTTATTAAGTTCTGGGCAACCTCAGAATTTGTGGGGGGAAACAATTCTTTCAACAAATTATATTCTCAACAACCGAATACCTCAAAAGAAGTCTAATGCATCCTCCTATGAAACATGGAAATGATATAAAACGTCTTATAAACACTTAAAAGTGTGGGGTTTTTTAGCAAAAGTAATGGTTCCTCTACCCAAAAAGGTGAAAATAGGACCTAAAACAATAGATTGTATATTCATTGGTTATGCTAATAATAGCAGTGCATATAGATTTTTGGTTAATAAATCAAAAATAGAGGAAATATATGAAAATATTATTATTGAGTCAAAAGATGTTGAATTCTTTGAAACAGTATTTCCTAATAAAAAGGAACAATAGCCAAGTTCTAATGAACAGGAAACAAGTTCAAACAAAAGAACTTATAACACTATTAGTGACAGTGATCATGGATTAGAAGATATTGATGAACCTAGACGTAGTAAACGTGCTAGAATATCATAATCTTATGGTCCGGATTTTCTAACTTATTTATTAGAAAATGAGCCTCAAACTTATAGAGAAGCGGTGTCGAGTCCCGATGCTCCATATTGGAAAGAGGCTATAAATAATGAGGTAGAATCCATTTTGCACAATCATACGTGGCAATTAGTAGATCTCCCACCAGGCTCTAAACCTCTTGGATACAGGTGGATATTCAAGAAGAAAATGAAAGCGGATGGATCTAGACAAATACAAAGCAAGACTTGTAATCAAAGGACACAAGCAAAAGGAGGGTTTGGATTATTTTGATACTTATTCTCTTGTGACAAGAATGTCCTCAATTAGGATGTCAATAGCCATTGCAACTATATATAATTTAGAGATACATCAAATGAATGTGAAAACAGCTTTCTTGAATGGATTTTTAGAAGAAGAAATCAACATGGAACCAGAAAAGTTTATTGTTCCACGACAAGAAAAGAAAGTTTGTCAACTTATGAAGTCCCTTTATGGATTTAACAAACACCTAAACAATGGCATGAAAAATTTAACAGTGCAATGTTGTCAAATGGTTTCAAGATAAATGAGTGTGACAAATATGTGTATGTCAAGGACACTAAGAAAAGGTTTGTCATTATTTGTCTTTATGTAGATGATATGCTCATTATGGGTAGTAATAATGAAATCATTAAAACTAACTACCAAGAGAATGTTAAATAATATGTTTGACATAAAAGACACGAGTGTTGCCGATGTAATATTAGGAATTAAAATTTCTAAATCATCGGATGAATTAGTGTTATCACAATCACACTATATTGAAAAAATACTCAGGAAATTTAATCAATACGATTGCAATCCTGTAGGAACACTGGTAGATATAAATCTACACTTGTTTAAAAATAAAAGAGAAAACATATCACAATCTGAGTATGCACAAATAATTGGTAGCCTTTTGTACATAATGAATTATACACGTCATGACATAACATATGTTGTCAATAAATTGAGTAGATTTACAAGTAATCCAGGACAAAATCACTGGAAAGTGATTGTAAGAGTTTTAAGGTATTTAAAATACACTCAAAACTTTGAATTGCATTACTCAAGATATCCAGCATTAATTGAAGGATATTGTGATGCGAACTGGATATCGGATACAAAAAACTCTAAATCCACAAGTGGCTTTGTGTTTACACTAGGTGGAGGAGTAGTATCATAGTGGCTTTATGTTTACACTAGGTGGAGGAGTAGTATCATGGAAATCTTCTAAACAAGTATGTATTGCTCGATCAACAATGGAATCTGAGTTTATTGCATTGATAAGGTTGGAGAAGAAGCTGAGTGGTTTCGTCACTTTTTAGAAGATATTTTTGTGTGGCCTAAACTTGTGTCGGCTGTTTGTATCCATTAAGATAGTCAACCAGCAATTGGAAAGGGCATAGAGGGGACGCGCCTTTTTTGTTAAAGCCAAAAACTATGTCGTTTTTGGCTAAACGTGTCTTTTCAAGGGTTTGTGCCCCATCTGATGGGTCACTAATCCCTCCTATAAATAGCCTAGGGGGTTAGCCTTTTGATTCATTCAATTCTAAGCATTCAAAGCATTGTTAAGTCATGTATTCATCATTCATAAGTTTTTCATAGTTTATTTTGAGAGAGAGTTTAGAGCATTTTATTTGTTTCGTTGTGTATGTTATTTGTAGTGCTGCTATAGCATACATTGTCAGGAGACAAGTTCTATTAACTCTGAACACCGTAATGAGAGCATAATTGTCTTAAAGACATAGTACCAAGCACTAGCTTTGACATATTCTGCATATCAACTTTGGTGTACAACAAATAAGTTTTATATATAGAGTCCTTGTCCATTCAATTTTACTAACAACATCCAAACCTAAACTTCACTACTCCATCCACATCCACAGGTCTTCTTTTATTGGACATGGCTATATATTTAAATATGTATACATATATTAAAACATTACACCACTTCAGAAATTAGGGCAGTATGCCAAAGTAACTATAATGTACCCAAGCACTTCAGTGTCTAAGATTGAAATTTCAATATTGAACCATTGATGCCTAGACCATTTTGGAAATTAGTGTCAGCTTGATTCCAATAGGACTTATTCAAAGATTTTATGTTGTTTAGTCACTGTTTGAAATCCTGAATATGAATAAGAAAATACCAAGATGGATGCATACTCAACTCAAGTCAACAACATATTTTATCCTAAACTAGTTGGGTAGGCTGAAAATGAATCCCATACAAATGTGTAGAAGTAGAAAGATAAGAAGAAAAATAAAATAAGAAATAAACTAAATAAAATTCCAGAAAAAATGAATAAAAAAAATTATACTAAAGTACGTATATACGTACATAAATATAAAATGTTAAAATAAAATTAATAGAAAGAAAAGGGGGAAAAGAGATAAAACAAAAGCAAAAAGGTCTAATCGATCCCCCAATAGACGAATTACATTTCTCCACTTGCTTCTATCATTGAACAAGTCCACATTTATCTCCCCTTACTTATATCATTCTCCTAATAGGAGACTAATCTTCTCACCTGAGCATCAATAGATTAAAGATGACCAAATCATCTCAATCTATGAGGTGGTTCGAGTATCCTTGTTCCTAATCCTATTCATCCTTGTATGTCCACACATCCAATATAACTAAATTTCTGTCAAACCGATTTTATGCACATTTGCTTCGTAGCCAACATTCAGCTCCATATAGCTTTGTCGGCCACACTTCCGTCCTATAATTACAATTGAAGTAAAATATTTTTGTAGAATATAATAAAAAAAAATCATTGAAGACCACATAGTTACACTGTCAATTATAGAGCTTCCATTTATATTAGAAGAATGCTGACAAGATTGCAAAATCAGAAAAGGAACTTACTTAAACAGTGACTCATGCAATAATTTGTCCATGTGGAATTTGTATGACAAATCACGGTCTTTCAATGTGGTACTCCTAGATCTCTCATCTTTATTTGTAATTCTTCCTTGATATGAACCCTTTAAATCATAACAACGATGTATTCGCAACTCAGTGCAGAACATATTCCCCATGACAACAAAGCGTACCTGAAAGCGAAATTTATAATAAAACATTCTTGCACAAACCACAGGTAAAACTCATAGCACCCAAGAAAACAAGGACAATAAAACAAGTAAGCAGATACCTTCTTTCCAAGTTTCCATGCTATCTGGTGGACTCCAAAAAACTTTGTTATAAGAGTATTCTCATGCTCTTTTACATGATCATAGTAGCTAGGAAGCATCTTGAGTAAGACCTAAATAACAATGAGAAACAAACTGAAGAATTACAAGTTTGGGAAATAAAAATAAACCCACTTCATATAGGTTTTCTATTATTTCCCTTCTGATAAAGTATGATATACATTGTTGTGCCCATTGTCTAACATTTAAAATTTTATAGCATATCAAAGGTTCTTTTCAATTAAGGTCATGGGATCGAATCTTCCAGCTTTGAGACCTTTATCAAAACAGTGGGAAAAGGCAACCACTTGGAAAATGGGATTAAGTCTTCCAGCTTTGAGAACTTATCAAAACAGTGCAGGAAAAGACAATCACTTGGAAGCATACAGCATAAATAGAAGAGGTATTGAAATTCTTCATTGCACATAATACACTTCAAATTGTTCACGAGTCTTCATTCTTCAGATATTATCATATGAAATTAAAGAAGTGATTAAAAGTAAAACTTTGCCATTTATGAACCAATACATGTTTATGACCTCGATTGGTCAATACAATATTCAAGACAACTCATTTAACGCAAAACAACTTATGTTAGTGTGAATTAGTAAATGCTTATTACTTCAATACGATAGTCAAGTGACTCAAGTCATTAAGTGCCAAAAACAACTTATCTTAGTGTTTAGTATTACAAATCACCTTGTAAAGCTCCTGATGTTTTTTTCTGGAAAAGGTTTTCATATTGTCTTTTCTTAATAGAAAACTTCTACAAAGAAGTATTTAAACTATATTTCCAGAAAGGCTAACCCCTGACAACTATATTTCCAGAAAGGTGAACCCTTGATCAAGTTACTCTCTGGAAATGTTCTATTATTTCTTTTCTAGATAGACATTTACTAAAATATTACAACTATTCTTTGAAAAAAGTAACCCCTTCGTCATTCATAAACCATGTTGTCCCTATTGCTTTGAATCTAAGAATGCTAATTAAGAACTAGCCTCATGTTGGTTCGAGAGCAAGAAGTCAAGGTCCACTCATATAAATTTGATCATGACAAGTGAAAAACAGATTGAAGGATAAACGACTCAGAAGAACCAAAATTGGGAGAACCATCAACCATTTTTTGTCAACAAAGAAAAAAATTTAAGGCAACGAAGTTACTCGTTGCCCATTTTTTATTTTATTTTTTAGCTGCAAAAAGTGAGGTGCCTATTTTGACTATTTTATTGGGGGTACTTATTTCAACTATTATCAGGCATTACTTTAGAGAGCTATAAGTTCTCATTAGGGAAGCTGAAAGACTTGCATGGTATGCAATCTGAACGTCCATAGAGTACAAAAGGTAAGACCTAATAAGAGAAATGAGCTTAGCACAACACGATATGGGATAGAAAGCAAATCCTAAAAGGAAAAACCCATCACTAAACAGAATAGAAGAAATGGGTTCAGGCCAAGTGACAGAACTCTCTATGAGTTGGGCAACATAAAAGATCCTATTCTAAAATAGATGTAGGTTTAACTAAAGCCCAATATTGGTTGAACTCTATCGACTCTAAGCCTCCCTCAGCGTTGCAAGGAATTTTTGGCCTAATGCAAGGCCCCGTCTAGATTTAGCTTAAGACTTTGTGAGAGATTGATTGATGGACCTAAGCTTCCTTTCCATTTGTATCTCTTTCTCAAATTCCATTCCAATTTGAGTAGAAAATTTTCTTTATTCCTCCGTTCATAAGTATTTCATACATTCCATTCCAGGTATGGAGTTGGGTTAAATTTCATGTGATTCAGTAAACAGAATATAAATTCCAACATTGCTAGATCATCTATATGATTCGATGAAGAATGAGCTAATAATATTTTTCGATAAATGGGAGGAGTTAGGACTTTTTAACTAGAAAGGCTCCATAGGTAACAGCTCTTACATGGACCTGGTACAGGGATCAAATGTTGAGTGCAAGTCTAGGAGTTTATTATAAGTAGATATAATATTCAAAACTTATGTATTGGTATTTTTCTATGCTCATTACCTTCAGTTCATAACTTCTTAAAGTTTTGATAACGAATCTATCATCGTGAGAAAGATAGAAAATGCTGCCACTTTTCCCGGAAGAAGAAACCTCTTTCAGACCATCATCGCCACAGATAGACATCATGTACTCGGCAGCATCTAGCTTGAACATCTCCCTCAAATTCCTGAATAATGGTTGTTTACAAATTATTCTGAATAATGGTTGTTTACAAATTATTAAGTCATTCAAAAAGGTTATAAGATACCAAACAAATATAATAAAAAGGGGGAGATAATTGCAATCATTCACAATGGTATGGAATACCTTCAGGGGAGATCTATTAAAATCAGGTTTATCAAGCTATTCTGCAAAAAAAGGGTTTGGTTTCCCTCCTAAAGTTAAATAAAGTAAATAATTCAGGGTTATACTGCATGGAAAACAAACTTCTATTACTGAGTTATTAAAAGTAACTACACTGTATACCCGTATTTTGGATGTTAATATTAAGATCAATAGTAAATAATGCAATTACGCATACATAATTTATATAAGAGACCAAAATCATTATATAGGTCATACCATCATACAATAACATTAAAATGTGTATAGTGGCTCTAATTTACGAGTGTATGAAAGTTCAAATGCTCTAACTTTCTCCATATGACTTATATGTTCCTTTTCTGTTTATATTATTTCTCTTTTCATCATTTCTGTTCTCTCTGTCTCTCTCTTCTTGTTTCTTTCTGTTATTAAGTACTCGATCTCAAGTGTTTCATTGCATGGGTTTGACTAGACAATTTTCGAAAAGTTATACTTGAGACCCATGTTTGTAGTAGCTTGAATGAGCTTTAATTCTTAACTTGAATTCATTTCAGTGCACGACAAAGAACCGAACAACTAATTCAAACAAAATTTCTAAGCTAAAGAGAGTAAAAATACACTCAATTACTGAAGTAAAAACACAAGACAGTAACTGTAAGAAGATGCAAACCAATACCAAATCAATGAGAAACATGACTAAGAGACAATAGAATATTAGTTTTTTTAAAGAAATTGAGATCAACGTGAAACATAACTAATCAACAATTAATTATTACAACCTTAATTCTTTGAAAGAACTTAAGGCCAAAAGATAATACCAGATATAAACTGATAGAATAACGATGACATCGACTTACAGTCTTACACGCTCGTCTCAAATTCATGGATCACATACTTTCGGTGTGAACCTTTTCTTATTATAATTAGTGAGCTTGGGGAACTGGTTTAATACTTTAATCGATGTCAAAGGCTCATACACAAAGGAGAGAAGGAAGAGAAAAGGATTTAAAGGAAAGGAAATGTTAAAGATTGGCTTTTTATAATTTTCTGCTATAAACGTAGATTGAAGGTACGTCAGGAGGCAGAGAGACAGAGGGAGTAATGTTAACTACTAAACCTTTATCTGTGCATGGCATGGGACATGAAGTTCAAACGGAACTGCACTGATAATTTTCTTGATGATATGCCTATATCCTATTATAAAGCAATAAATATAGCCTAGGACTCTATGATAAAGAAAAATCATGAATGAAACAAAAATATAAAAGAGCCGGGCCATCAACCATCTATAGCTAGGTTTAGTGCCAATAAATTTTATATGTAGGTTGCAAATGATTGACGACTGCAGATTAAGGACTCAAAGGTTATTTATATTTGATTCTAATTAGTTTCTGAAAATGGAATTAAACTTGTGACTCAAAAACTATATCTAACGTGAATCAATAAATGGATAAATTTAGAAAATATAAAAGGCAATTAGTAAGGAAGGACAAGTTAAATCAACTAGACATCAGTATTATGTAAAGTACAGTACAGATAATAAATGTAGGTCACCTCTAACACACGTGTACCAATGTAACTAGTACCTGAACACAATAGGACAGTAGTCCATCCATTGGAAATCTAATGAATCGTGTGGGGGAGTAAACTGGGAGCCCTTTCTGGGAAAATACATTCTTATTCTAGCTTGTTCTCCAAAATCCAAGGATCGCACTTCACGCATAGGCACTGGTGTAATCTTTCCAACAGTGTACCTGTGAACTTCATATGATATAATCAAATGTGATATTCTGACATAACAAGCTAGGACAACTATATATAAAGATATAGCCCAAAAAGTAAGAGTAGGAAAGCGATTTGATATTCATGTTTAATTAGTTTACCTGATGCCAAGTTGCAGATTAAGCATCAAATAATAGCTTTTATGGCCTTTACAAATATTGACACATGACTTCTTTTTTGCTTCCTTTGCCTTACACCGCTGTTTACTTTTGTTATAAAGTCCTGCATTATTCATTAGCCTTTCTTTGATCATAACCCCTTGCACGTATTCTCTTTCATAAACTACATGACCTTTATACTGCACCCCACTTTGACCTTCATCAGAGTTACGAGATAACATGCAGGACATGTCACAAGATGCAACCTCTCTAGTAGGATCAGTAAGGCTCCAATCTTCTTCCAACGATATACTCTTATGTGATATACGACCTGAACCTCTAAAAAATCCATACAATGATATTTTCTCAGAAAGACTGCGCTTAATACTAGGTTTCATAACCCTAAACTCCTCCGAATTCATTGATGGACAAGACACAGACCCCTCCCTTCTGTCCTTGTGTAATTCAAAGCTGCACCAATTCCTTACAGATGGACTTTTACTCCCAGCAGGATAGAATGTCCCCCGTCCATCCTTTAGGCCTTTGGTCCATGTCCCAAAATAATAACTTCCATCGCCAAACTTGTAAAATCCTGACCCATGTCTTAACCCATTCAACCAAAAGCCATCAAAAAACTCACCATTCATCCATTTCATAACCCCTCTACCACACATTTTCCCAGATTTCCATATTCCAATATACGTGTTACCATTACACCAAACATACTTACCGCTGCCTTCATGTACTCCCTCTTTCCAAGAACCTTCATAGAAATCTGAGTTTTGATATTGCTTCTTTCCAATCCCATGCTGAATGTTCAACCTCCAAGAGCCTCTATATACAGATCCATCCAGACCGGTAAAGGTGCCAAAACCATGAAGGTAACACCCTGAGAAATCACCCTCATATATTGCTCCCGATGGCCAAAGAATCTTTCCTTTCCCAGTCATTTTTCCTTCTTCCCAGTCACCCTCATAAACTGTTCCATCTGACCAAGTATACTTTCCATTGCCGTGAGGAAGTATTCCCTTAAAATTACCAAGATAGACATCTCCATTTGAAAAGATGTTCTCACTACTCCTGAAACGTAAATACTACACATGAATTAAAACATCATTAATTACACTAAAGCACATTTAGAATGAACATTAAATCTTTAATCATGCGGATGCGGAGCAGTATTTTCCACCAAAAAGAATCCTCGATGCTAAAGAGCAGGATTACCTTTTGCTGCTCTCCATGATCAGTGAATGACAAATGATCTATCAGACCAAAATGACATTCAATGACCTCATTTAAAAAACCAAGCTTATGTGAAGCTAGCTGACCAAAAACCTCAAAGTGAAATCTTCTTTCATGAGCTAACAGAGCTTAGTCATCCAGTGTCGGTGATCTGAACAATCATTAAATCATTCTTTTAAATCAAAAGATGGCACTTTTAATAGTATCTAGGAAACATAAGTCTAGTATGTACTATGATATTAGATTTCAATTTTTGTAAAAGCGAATTATGTTAGTTATAACCAAGTTAAAAGTTACCATAAAATGACGGAAAACAAATAAATCATTGCAAAAACAGAACTTCTTCAGAGATGATTATTTTCTTCAAGTAATTTCTGACCATATAGACAGATGATGTCAAGCACAAATGTTAAAAAACCAGAAGAGAGAAGAAAGGCAGAAACCTATGTACCATACAGTAAACCATATACTGCATGATACTTGGAATTTTCTAAAAACCCCATTTTTCTTCACTGAAAGTTAGAAAGGAAATTTGCCAACTAAAAATGCAAACATAGTCAATACATGCATATTCCAAGTCTAAACTCAAATTCATATCTGATAAATGTACTATATATAGTGTGCCTCTCGTGCTCTAGTCTTACAATGTGTCTCATGTAAATGCCTACAGATTATAGGCAAAAGAATATTACCAATGACCTAAAATGCTTAATATGTCAAGCACAAATGTAAGGCGCGCTAGTTAGAAAATTGCATCACCTTGTACTCATCCAAAACTTACCCTGTGTTTGTGAGTTTGGAGGGATGGGATGAGAAGGGAAGGGAAAATATAGGAGGGGAAAAGATGGGAAAGGATGGAAATGGATTATAATTTTCTTTGTGAGTTTTAGAAGTGAAGGGAAGGGATGTGATTTTAATTATATTTTCTATTGTTTGTGAGTTTATAAGGAGGGAAGGGAAAGGAAAATATTTTTATTTTTAAACTATGCTATTACTATATTACCATTACATTTACATCTTAATGTAATAAATGACATGATTTATTTTGGAAGGTTACTTTAAGTACTATATAATGAACAGAGGTAAACAGGGGCACCAGAAATATTTTTGGACAGAGAATATAATCTTTTTCTCTCTACTTATTTCATATATTCTGAATGAATACCAACACCCTATATATAGATGTACAAAGGAAATAACCTACCATAAAACTATTCTAGGCTATACATGATATTAGGCTAAGAATCTGGTTACACAATCAGCAGCTAAGATTACTCCTACAATTTCTCTTAATTGACAACTCACGCCAACACTCCCCCTCAAGTTGGTGCAAAGATATCATCGATGCCCAACTTGTCAAGTGAGTTATAGAAAATCCTGCTAGACACTGCCTTCGTAAGTATATCTGCCAACTGGTCTTCAGATTTAACAAATGGAAATCGAATTATCTTAGCTTCAAGATTTTGTTTGATGAAATGTCGATCTACCTCAATATGTTTAGTCCGGTCATGTTGCACTGGGTTATGAGAAATATCTATGGCTGCCTTATTGTCACAATGCAAATTTATTTCGGACTTCGGAGCGAAGCCAATCTCTGTTAATAACCTCTTAAGCCAAAGGAGTTCACATAGTCCTTTGGCCATTCCTCTGAACTCTGCTTCAGCACTAGATAATGCCACCACCTTTTGCTTCTTGCTTCTCCATGTGACGAGATTGCCTCCTACAAAGGTGAAGTAGCCTGCTGTAGACTTCCTGTCAGAGACACTTCCTGCCCAGTCTGAATCTGTGTAACCTTCAATGTTAAGATGATTATTCTTTGTGAATAACAACCCTTTCCCTGGAGCGGACTTTAAGTAACGAAGAATCCGAACCACAGCATTCATATGTTCTTCACTAGGTGAATTCATAAACTGACTGACTATGCTCACTGCATAAGCAATATCCGGACGGGTATGGGATAAATAGATTAATTTGCCCACTAATCTTTGATACCTCTCTTTATTAGTCGGCACCTGATCTGGATACTCACCAAGTTTGTGATTCTGAATAATTGGAGTATCTACTGGTTTACAATCTAGCAATCCCACCTCAGACAATAAATCTAGCACATATTTCCTTTGAGAAAGAAATATACCTTTCCTTGATCTGGCTACTTCAATCCCTAAGAAATACTTAAGACCCCCAAGATTCTTCATTTCAAACTCGGCTGCCAATCTCTTTTGCAGTCTAGTGATCTCTTCTGAGTCATCCCCTGTGATAATCATGTCATCCACATAAATTATTAATGCAGTTACCTTCCCTTGTCGTCGTTTCAAGAAAAGAGTATGATCTGAGTTACTTTGACAGAAACCATACTTTTTCATGGCCAAGCTAAACCGTCCAAACCATACGCGAGGTGATTGTTTTAGGCCATATAGAGATCGTTGCAACTTACACACCACCCTTGTCTTTGAGGAAGTCATGTACCCTGGTGGAATATCCATATAAATCTCCTCTTCAAGGTCACCATGAAGAAATGCGTTTTTTACATCAAACTGATGCAATGGCCATTCTAGGTTTGCCGCAAGAGACAGCAAAACCCTGACAGTATTCAATTTTGCCACAGGTGAAAAAGTTTCTTGATAATCTATGCCGTATGTTTGTGTATATCCCTTCGCCACGAGTCTTGCCTTATATCTTTCAATAGACCCGTCTGCTTTATGTTTAATGGAGAAGACCCATTTACACCCAACTGGTTTCTTTCCATCTGGCAGTGAAACAAGCTTCCATGTTCTATTTTTCTGTAGTGCTTCCATCTCTTCTTCTATCGATTGGGTCCACTTTGGATCTGCCAAGGCATCTTGTACATTAGTGGGAACATGTGTGGACGACAAGTTATGTACGAATGCTCTAAGAGGTTTTGATAATCTCCCAGTTGATACATGATTTGCAATGGGATATTTCGATTTTCTTTCCTCAAAGTCTGGTGAATACCGATTCGGAGGCTTTCCACGATTATGTCTGAAAGGTAAGTGATATCCAAGAGACATATTCGAGTTATCAATGGAAGAAGAAGTAGTATGAGAACTTACCTCAGGAGTATTCTCAGGAGCTGGGTCATTCGGTACTAAAGGATGAGGGGTTTGTACAGTTTCAATGTCCATTCCCACTACTTGCTCGGCCTCTTCCGCAGTCTCTTGCTCAATATCTGAGTTGTCAATTCTATGCTCCTCACTGCCCACCACATCATTTTCGTCATTTTGTCCGCTCACCGGCAACACCAAATGACCAGGTTGCCCAGTTTCAGTTTGTCCAAGAATGTCCTCGGACTCATCACAATCCCACCAATTCTGCCTTTCGACTGATATCTCCCCCTGAAAGGAAGAATTGGATGCCGGTACAAAAAAATTTTCAGACTCCACAAAGGTAACATCCATGGTAACATATGTACGCCCGGTAGTAGGATGGTAACATCGATATCCTTTTTTTTGTGTCCCATAGCCCAAAAAAACACAACGAACTGCACAGGGATCAAGCTTCGTGCGCTGGTTTTTATGGAGATGGACAAACGCTACACACCCGAAGACTCGAGGAGGAATCACCAAAATAGAGGGAAGAGAGACATACTTAGAGAGAACCTCCAATGGAGTCTTAAATTTCAACACCTTTGACGGCATACGATTTAGAAGATGTACTGCAGTGACTACGGCATTATCCCAATATCTGTTTGGTACATGTGCGCCAATCAATAATGCACGAGCAGTTTCTAAGATATGTCTGTTCTTTCGTTCAGCAATTCCATTCTGTTGTGGTGTTTGGGTACAAGAGGTTTCATGAAGGAGCCCATTATTCTGAAAGTAAACTTGGAATTCCCGATTAATATATTCTCCACCATTGTCACTACGAAGAATTTGAGCATTAGCTGAAAATTGTGTTTGAATCATAGTATGAAATGTTTTAAATATCTCAAACACATCATCCTTATGTTTCATCAAATACAACCAAGTCATTCGTGTACAATCATCAACAAAAGTTATAAACCAACGAATTCCAGAAATAGTAGTAACAGGAGATGGTCCCCAAACATCCGAATGAATTAAGGAAAAAGGGATGTCACTTTTATTTAAGCTTATTGGAAAGGGTACACGATGACTTTTAGCTAAAATGCAAGTTTCACACGTAAAAGTTGGGTCTTTTAAATTGGAGAATAAATCAGGAAATAGATACTTCATATAACTAAAAGACGGATGTCCTAGCCGCCGATGCCATAGCCAAATCTTTCTCTCCTTGATACCAGTTGAGTGCTGCATATTACTCGCTTTACCATGACTAAAATCATCCATGTAGTACAACCCCTCTCTTTTAGTACCACGCCCAATGATCTCCTTTGTGAGAATATCCTGAAACAGACAAAACGTAGGATAAATTAAAGCAACACAATTCAACTCTTCAGTAGCTTGTCCTACAGATATCAATTTATTTGAAAGAGATGAAACCAATAGTGTATTAGATAGAGAGAAGGATGGTGAGTGAGCAACGGTTCCGGCTCCTGTAACAGGGTATGTGACCCCATTAGCGTTGGGTAATCTCGACAAAGTCATTTGGATCGAAAGTCATGTGGTCAGTTGCTCCTGAATCAATAATCCAGCCATTGCAATTATCCTGATTAGTGCTAAGTAATGCATAACCACAGTTACCTTGATCGTTGTAAGTGGTTGAATCACCCGATGGTTCCACTTGTGGAATCAAGGATAATTGAGGTTCTGCATTTACCAAAGCAGCTCGTCCCAACTCGCTATCAATATCAGGTTGTTTCCGTGCCTTTAGTTCTTTCCACCAATCTGGATACCCATGTAACTTAAAGCAAGTTTCCCGAGTATGCTTCATGTTCCCACAATTTGTACATCCTCCCTCCATTTGTGATTTGGCCTTTGAAGTTGTATTCATCTTTCCTCCTCTCACAGAGGAAGTTCCAGTTTTGGCTATTTGAAGCGTCAGTGGACGTTGAAGTTCCATCTTGGTTCCTCTCGAGAGCATGGCAGCAGCTTGTGTAGACTCCATGTCTGCCCTCATAACAGTTTGTCTTACATCCTCCCTTCGAACATATGCATAGGCCTGTTCAATTGTAGGAAATGGTCGAATTTGAAGTACATCAGCCCGAATCTTGTCAAGACGATCATCCAACCCGTCGAGAAACATATACACTCTATCCTCCTGTTGAATCGAGTTATACTTCTCTATATCCTCTTGACACTTCATTGGATTGGGACGTCGAAAATCGATTTCTCTCCATAGGCCTTGAAGACCATTGTAATATGTTTCAATGGACCCTCCAGCTTGTCTCATTCTAGTCACACGTCTTTTCAACTCATACACTTGAGATATATCAGTTCCATCAAAAAAGGTTATAGCAATCGAATCCCATACCATTTTTGCAGTTGGGAAGCGAATGAAATTACCTATCAAGGATGACTCCATGGAATTGATCAACCATCCCTTCACAATTGCATTTTCAGTTCTCCATTTCCTGAACCCCGGGTCTGTCGGTCTTGGTTCTGGAATGTCTCCATTTATATATCCCAATTTATCTTTGCCAGAGATAAACATCTCCATAACCTGGGACCATAAGGCATAGTTGGTGCCGTCCAACTTAATACCAATCTGTGCAGCAGAAGAATCATTGTTTGATGTTTGGATTTGAGTCTGACTTTGGGTCAAGATCTGTGTCAATCGGGTCGCTAAGTCGTCAGGAATGGTCACCGTAGATTTGTTCTCACCATGATGCGTCACCATATCAGATGACTCCATAGTTCCCGATCACTTTTAACTCACTGCTCTGATACCATAATGAACAGAGGTAAACAGGGGCACCAGAAATATTTTTGGACAGAGAATATAATCTTTTTCTCTCTACTTATTTCATATATTCTGAATGAATACCAACACCCTATATATAGATGTACAAAGGAAATAACCTACCATAAAACTATTCTAGGCTATACATGATATTAGGCTAAGAATCTGGTTACACAATCAGCAGCTAAGATTACTCCTACAATTTCTCTTAATTGACAACTCACGCCAACACTATAAACTATTTAACTTTCTCATCCTTTCCCATCCCTCCAAATCCCCCATTTTTGGGGAAAGTTTTGAGCCAAAAATAAAATCAACTTTACATCCAAATACCTTTCCTTCCTACCTACAAAAATTCCTCCCTAAAAAAACTCTCACAGAGATTTGGAGCTATTTTAATTATTTTCCTTTCCCTTCCCTTCTCATCCCCATCCCTCCAAACTCAAGTTTTGGATGAATCTTCAATTAACATCCTCGTTTACTTATCAAAGCTAATGATCAAGTTCTACTTTGATCTTTCACCATGTGCAATAACTTTACAAACCTCTAAATCTTAAATCTTTAATTGTACTTTTGAAAGAGAACCAATACTTCTGGAGATACCGACATAACTGCACTAATTTTGGTTTCCAAGCAATACAATGAAATAACAAAATGAACAGCAAATCACATATATCTACGCATATCTTTCTACTATACCATAGAAATGTGTCTGGAAGTATCCATTAATACACAAGACGTTACCAAAAAAAAACTATATTTGATTATGATATCCATTAATCTCCAAATTATATTCCTCTCTTGTACATACCAACTCACAATTTCAATCGACATCGAAGTTATTAACTCATTCAGAATCAATTAAAATTTCCGCCAATTCAATAGTGGTACATCAAATAAAAATTGGGGGTTATATACAATAAAAAAGAGGATTTAACAGCTAAACTCACCAGAGATTGAAATCGTATGAATTGATTAACATAAACCCTACGAAAATTTAGAGAACAAAGTAGTTTTGGGGTAAAAGTAGGGTGAAATTTAGCACCTTAAAGCTCAGTTTCTCTCTCCTCTTTCTCTCTAATGGAGACACTGTGCCGTTGCTGGTTTCACTTCCACGAAGTTTTGTCTCTGGCGCTAAAAAAAACCCTGAAGAAAGGCAAACATGATTCTCTTCTAGCTTTACGGAAACAGACACGTGGTGGGCATGCAAGTTGTGGGACCTACGTATTTTTGTGTTGGAACTTTGATGATCAAATAATGCACTCTCATATACAAAAAATGATCACATAATACTCATACGTACACAAACATGTATATTGCGGACCCCACATGTCAGAGTATATATGTGTATATGAATATTATGTGTATGTAATAGTAGCATTATGGTTGCTGATCAAGCGGCTGAAATCTAAAATGTTCCGGTCTAGGGGAAGAGGAGTATAAACGAGTGTCAAGTTTGTTTGTAACGAAATATGATTATTCAATCAAAGTATCTTTGTTTATTTTTAAATTTAAATAACTCTCTAAAAAATTTAAAATTATTGTAAATTTATTTAATATTATTTAATATAATAGTTAATATTATAAAAAAAACTTCATTTAGTCCATTCAACTAAAAAAAATAACACTAAATCAATCTGTCCAAATATTCTGAATGGTTGATCGATTCAGCCTTTTAGATAATTATTTTTTTTCAAAACAAATGCACTAAAATGGCTGATTGATTCAACCATTCAGTGCATAACAAATAGCCCTTTATGTTACGTTTGGATTGAAGTAATAAAAGTGTGAATAGAATGACTCATTCCTATAGAATAAAAAAAATTGTGTTTAGTTGCGATTTAAATGAATTGAACTATTATTTTTATTATTATTATTTTCGACTGAAATTTAATATTTTTGTCCAAAATTTTATACCTAAAGCCATATGAGTTGTTTATTTTATTATTGAGTAATGAGGGTATTGGGAGAGAGAGAGCATAGAATAATTCATTCGGATTAAATTGAAATAAATTATTTCAATTGGTCAATAGAGTGCTGACACGCAGACGAGGCTTATCAGTATTTTATTAGTCAATTAATCAATTTACTTAAAAATAAACTTCATACTAACCGGATCCAAATATGGTGATGGTGTAGGGGGGGAATATTGTGTGGCGGCACGTAGCGGATGTTAGTTTGGGAAGAACTAAATGCCACGCAAGGGATTTGGTGAGGTAAGGGAGGGGATGGGTTGTGATTCGGTGTGTTTGAATGCACTGCACAGCTCATATGTGGTGGATTCTTTTGTTCCGTCTCCTTCAACCTTTACACCATCATCTTGTTCCTCCCCACTCTGCTAGCTGTGGGTCCCTCAGTCCAGATTCTAGATGCTTCCAAGTTCCAATGATAAGTACAATGGATAATCATATAAGTATGTGGCTGGGTTGAATTTCTATTTTATATACTTCGTTTTCAAAATAAATTGAAAAAAGGCTTTTTAGTATTTTACTAAATTTCTTGAGGTGTTATGTTTGAACAAATGGTTGAATGAGACTAATTTGATAAAAATTGAATGAATTAAATGAGTCTGAATCATAATTTTAATCTGAATGAAATAAATTATTTGATAATTGACATGTCTAAAATATCTGAATAACATATTTTT
Organism: Panax japonicus; assembly: GCA_020205505.1. Classification (NCBI taxonomy): domain Eukaryota; kingdom Viridiplantae; phylum Streptophyta; class Magnoliopsida; order Apiales; family Araliaceae; genus Panax; species Panax japonicus. Next base: position 63,612,468 of record CM035099.1, on the reverse strand, counting down.
ATTATTTACCCTTCTAAAAAAATTTAAAATTATTGTAAAGATGATTTTTTTTCTAAAATAAACACATTGAATGGCTGACCTATTCAACCATTGAGTCCTAAATAAATAGCCCCTTTGTTGTAAGAAAATTTATTTTCTTACTATGTTAAATGTTTTTGAGTTTATTTCTTAACTAAGTCAATAATTAACATACGCGTTACATGTAAAAAGTAAATTTTTATTTGTTAAAAAACTCATTTAATAGACAGTGAGATTAACAAGCCAAGATAAGCAATTAGCAGCAACACAGACAGCCCATCAGCTAACCAATATCAGAAGCAGCAAATCCGAGACTACTAGCTATCATCCCAGCAGCCTATTTAGAGCAGACAGAACAGCCCAAAACCCAGCCAAAACCAGAACAGCCCCAACCACATGGCAACAAACATAAATAGCTCACAACCAAAGCCAAAAACAAACTCGAGATTACAAGACCAAATGCCTAAAATAAGATAGAGACTTTACTTTCAGAAACTTCATGTGTGAGTTCAGTTTACATTTTAAAATAAGTAAAGTTATAGCAGTAGAGTCAAAATTATTAGTAAGTTATAAAAAATTTGGCCGGGGTTCGGGGGCTGCGACCCTAAGCCAGTTTTTTTTAATATTTTATACTTTCAAGTTAGACAAATGTATCTAAATATCCAATTTAATAATACTAACAAAAGGGGGAAATCACAATTGATTTCTGAAAACAAAACTGAGGTTGGAGAAATTGAAGAGAGAGTAATTTATGTTACCTGCAAGTGCACAAGACTGCAAGAGAGTCACAGTAGAATAAAGTCGCACTCCAGTCTCCACACTCGCGGCTCGCCAGTCATCAGTACCCATTCCGACCACTCGCAAAAGACTTTGGTGGTTCACGGTTTGGCTTTTGCCTTTTGCGATTTGGCTTTATCCATTCTCTCTCTATTTTGTGGCTGAAGTGCTGAACAGATATTGATGTATGAAATTTAGGACCGAGACTTGGCCGATTGAGTATCTTTAATTAAAAAAAATCTGAATGAGGGTCAAAAATTGAGTGGGATAAAAAAAACTTTAAATGATTTCAAAAATTGAGTGGGGTCAATTGACCCCATATTTTTACCATAGCTTCGGCACTGTACGTAAAAAACGATCATAATGTAAACGAGCATTCCTCTCGTGCCAAATGTAATAAACCACAACTCCAAATCCTAATCTTAGTAAAGAATTACAAAACCTTGAACCAGAGCATGAAATAATATAGGAAGTAATGGAAGACCAACTCCGATTAAACCCTCTCGAGCCACAATGCCTAAGCACTTGAACTAACACTTGGAAGGAGAAAATGCAATTGAAAAATAGATTATTAAAAAATTTCATGTCAACTTTACAAAGAACGCACGTAACATTAAGGTCAATGCCAAAACCAAGTAGCCTATCCGATTTAAGACCATTTTGAAATGCTAGCCAAAGAATAAAAACATCCTTGAAGTTAAAATTTTGTGCCAAACCGAAGAATGGCACTCCACAGTATGACTCCTTTGACGAATAGAATCCCAAATAGTGGAAATTTTAACCTTATTTACTTTCCTACTATCACATAAAACCTGATCATTACTAGCATAGTTATATTGATCTTCATTTTTTACATACGTTGACAACTACGATTTTTTTTGGGAATTGATATTTTCACAAAGTCTCACTCACATGAATGCGGGTCCCGTTTACTATTCATGTGAGGAGAGCTTTGTGGAAATATCAATTTTTCTTGTGAAAACATCAATTCTTTTTTCTTTTCTTTTTTTTAAATAATCTTTTAACTATAAGATAGTGTTTCATTTGCTTAAAAAGCAGAGATACATTTTTTTAACTATAAGATAGTGGTCAATATTTAATCATCATTGTTTTCTTTCCTAAATCAAGTTTTTATATATATACAAAGAGCCTCTTATGCGGGTGGTCCGCATGCTCTTATGCAGGTGGTCCGCATGCAGACCACCTTTAACTACAGGCAAAATCATTGCTAAACTCGTCGTCATAGGGTCTGAACCGGGCTATAACAACGGTTCTGGGCTATCGTAACGGTTCAAACCCTATGGCAACAAAATTAGTGATGGTTTTGTTCGTCGCTAAAGATGGTTACCATACAGACCACCCGCATAGAAAACTTTGTATATATATAAAAGCTTGATATGAGAAAGAAAACAATGACGATTAAATATTGACCACTTTTCTTTTAGGATAGTGTTTTAATGGCTACAAATTAGACACAAAAAATAGATATAAAATAATATATGGTAGTGATTGATAATAATCATTATATCCATTTATTTATAGTGAAATATCAACTAATATGAGGCCAAATAAGTTTGTATTTAGTTTTTGTCACCATGTCATTACTTTTTTCTTTTTTATAAATTATATTCATGATGAAAAAATCTTGCGTAATTTTCAAATGCCGAAAAAATTCAAAATAATTTGTACTCTATTTAGGAGTGTAAACGAGTCGAATCTCAATGAACACCTTCATGCTCAGATTCGGCTCGACTCGAAAAAATTGAGCTCGAATTCAATAAGGAATTTATATTTTTGCGTCAGATTAGACTCGGATCATTACTCGGACCTACTCGACTCGTAAGTAGTCGACTCGTTTACAAAGCGAGTTTGTGACGCCCCCAAAATAGGTATACAACACCCATTCTGAGTCGCCAAATACATGGTACAAAAACAACTACAACTTTATTAATACAACATAAAAACTGTGAGTTTAAATACAAATATTGTCATCTAGACAATATCCACACTCAAATAAGTCATCATTACAATTATTAATACACTATTTTACAGAATAGTGAGGACTACTAGAACAACTTCTAGAACCATCATTCCACACCCCGACTAGTACTCGCTACATTCTCGCCTCCTAAGAAGAAAAATGGAACAACAAGGAAAAGGGTGAGCTCAACTAGCCCAGTAAAGAACATTATGACTAAGATAATATAGAACAAATTATCGTTAGTCCTCAACAGGGAAAAATCTAATAGAATACAATAGACAGCCAGTTTTAAATCAATCTTTGCAGCGAAAATAATAATTCATTAGAAAAGTTAAGTAGAGAATGCAAACTACTATCTTCTATATATGAATTTAAAAGTTCATCGTCGATATTTTATCCCTGTAACATCAATCAATATATATCTGGAATCAAATATTCATCGTTGCACTACAGGCCAAAGATATTCATCAGTTGGTTATGTTCATCTAAACACCTGTTCATCTTTGCACTACGGGCCAAAGATATTAATCAGTCGGTCATGTTCATCTCAACACCTGTTCATCTTTGCACTACGAGCCAAAGATATTCATCAAGAAATCATTCATCTTTGCACTACAAGCCAAAGATATTCAGTAATATCATCATTTAGGACTGAGGATGATGAAAAATATTTTAAAGAAAACGAATCTAGTGAAGCAAAAGAACAAATATTAAGGATTCGTACTTTAAACAATTCTCATTCAAAAATATTTCATAAATAACCAGAGTGGGGTAAAATTCAAGAATGATCAAAACAAGGATACAATCAAAGCTAGTATCCAGAATAGATATTTTGGACAAAAAGAAGAAATTTTATTTTTCGGTGAATAGTGTCGTATACGTGAATTGTGACGCCCCCAAAATAGGTCCATTCCATCCAACCCATTCTGAGTCGCCAAATATATGGTACAGAAATAAATACAACTTTATTAATACATTTGTCGTGCAAAATACGACAACATATATACTGTGAGTTTAAATACAATTATTGTCTTCTAGACAATATACATACCCAAATAAATCCTCATCACAATTATTTATACATTATTTTACAAAAATGGTGAGGACTACTAAACAACTCTCTCTAGAACCATCATTACATCCCCCGACTCGTACTCGCTACATTCTCGTCTCCTGAGAAGAAAAATAGAACAACAAAAAAAAGGGTGAGCTCAACTAGCCCAGTAAAGAATATTATGACTAAGATAATGTACAACAAATTATCCTTAGTCTTCAACAGGGAAAAATCTGATAGAATACAATAGACAACAAGTTTTAGATCAACAACTGCAGCGGAAACAATAATTCATTGGAGGAGTTAAGTAGAGAATGAAATCTACTAACATCTATGAATTTAAAAGTCCATCATCAATATTTTATCCCTGTAACATCAATCAATATATATCTCAAATCAAATCAAATATTCATCTTTGCACTACAGGCCAAAGATATTCATCAGTCGGTCATGTTCATCTTAACACCTGTTCATCTTTGCACTACGGGCCAAAGATATTCATCAATTATTCATGTTCATCTCAACACCTGTACATCTTTGCACTACGAGCTAAAGATATTCATAATAAAATCAACCATCTTTGCACTACAGGCCAAAGATATTCAGTAACACCATCATTTAGGACTGAGGATGATGAAAAATATTTTAAAGAAACGAATCCAGTGAAACAAAATAACAAGTATTAAGGATTCGTACTTTAAACAATCCGAGTTCAAAAATACTTCATAAATAATCATACTGAAGTAAAATTCAAGAATGATCAAAACATGGATACAATCAAAGCTAGTATCCAGAATAGATATTTTGGACAAAAAGAAAAAATTTCATTTTTTTTTGTGAATAGTGTCGTATTCGTGAATAGTGTCGTATACGTAAATAGTGCCGTATACGTGAATAGTGCCTCCGACGCCAAAATATAGAAATTTCACAAAAAACATCATCACGCTTCGTGAATAGTACTCGTGAATAGTAACTCGTGAATAGTAACTCATGAATAGTAACTCGTGAATAGTAACTCATGAATAGTAATCCCGACATGAAAAAGTTCCAAATTTGATAAAAAGTTCCAACCAATATTTCAGCATCATGATATTGAAGAAATAATATCATTTGAGAAGAAAATAACATTCTTTACCTCGAAAGACAGTACTTCTGGTTGAAACACCGGATATAGGCTATGACTTGAACTTGCACCGTATAGCAATACTCAAAATACTCACAAGAATACGCTCGATATTATAGAGAGAGAAAACTTCAGTTTCTGGTGTGATTTTCAATTCTAACCTAAGCACCTATTTATAGGAAATTGCTTAGAACACTAAAGCAGAAAATTTAATAAAATATTAATATTAATATTACAATTCCTACGCCCACTTCTAAGGATCTGAAAATCTGCATTCAACACATTCAAATCACATGCTAGACCCACAAAAAACGTTTTTTATATCTAAATTATTTTAAACTTCCAAAAATTAATTATTTCGGAACTCTGAAACTTCAATAATTCATAATAAATAGTCATTTTGCCAGAAAATTCGAATCTCGCGACTTTTATAGGAAATTCCATTATCTACAACTTTGCAGAAGGAAGTTTTTCCAAATTCCAAACAGAAATTGACCGAAATCCACAAACGAGCGATTTTACAGGCTATAATCAAATTTTCAGTCAAGAAATAGGGTCCACCGACACATAAAACATGCTTTAAATATTTTTGGTAACAAAAATACACCTCCTCCACATATACTCATATATCCCACATTCATCGTAAAAATATCATCATTTTTATATTATTAAAATATAATAATATATTTAAATGAATTATTTTATCAGAAAAAGATAAAATTTCAATTTTCAACAATTGTCACTATAAAAATTTTCTCCATCTATATCCACATAAATTCAATATTTTCCTCATCATATGAATCAATAATTAATTATTCACAAATAATATCAGAGAATCACAATATTGACAACCAGGCAGTTCCCAGGAAAGAGGGGGCTTCCAATAAGAATTTTTTCTTACTGGCGCGCAATTAGGTGACCAAACCTCTCCTTAGACAGAACTTTCTAGACATTGCCAATAATGTTATCTAATAATATTATTCAGATAATATGAATTATTGCTTCGATAATGGAAAATACTGTGTAATGACAATTTATTGAAACAACAGTAATATAAAATATCAATGCAGCAATTATTGATTCAATAAAATAAAATACTGAACAGTAATTACTGTAACAATTACTGAGTAGTGCCTTCTTACGTAAGAATCAATAATTGGTGCAATACCGTGTGCTACTGTGCAACAACGCGTATTACTGTGTTTTAACCACCGGGTATTCCAACAGTATTAACGGTAACAACTACGCCGTTATTTTTAAACAACTTATATTTGTCGTTTTATTCATCCAATCGCTTTCCGTTATGGGGCCCACAAAAGACTGACCGTCGTACGAATATCCCCCGACAACAAGAATATTCCACGACCAAACAAATATTCCCCGACAACAATGAATATTTTATAACCACCTGCTTATTTAAAATATTTGCGCATTTTACCCATAACTAACCACATTAATCAAATCAACCCTTACTATTTTAAAATAATAAATAAAGGAAATTTCTTTTTATTTAAAAATTTTCGGGGTCTTACATGAATAGTAACTCCGACACCAAAAGATAGAAATTTCATAAAAAAATATCATCATGCTTCGTGAATAGTACGCGTGAATAGTAACTCATGAATAATAACTCGTGAATAGTAACTCATGAATAGTAACTCCAACATGAAAAAGTTCCAAATTTGATAAAAATTTCTAACCAATATTTCGGCATAATCATATTGAAGAAATAATATCATTTTCGAATAAAATAACATCCCTTACCTCAGAAAGAATAGTACTTCTGACTGGAATATTGGATATAGTGCTGAAAGAACTTGCATCGTATAACAATACTCAAAGTACTAAAATACTCACAAATACGCTCGATATTATAGAGAGAGAAAGAATGATCATGAACTCAATAATGTCCAAATTGTCAACATGATACTGCTTTGTGGAGTAAAATTCAAGAATGCTCAGAAGAATATTTTCATGAAAAGATACTGGATGAAGCGCAAATATCAAGGATATTTCACTAATTTCATGGAGTATAGAAGCCAAAATTTTAATCAAATGAGTATCATAGAATATATGAAACTGCAATGGATTTTCACCCGCCATGCGGTAATCCACTTAGACATATCATTTCCACAATTTAATAAGAAATGAATACAAAAGGTCATTCACCATGCATGTGGTAATCCACATAAATAGGTTATTCAAATAGAATAATAAAGAATTGAATAAGAGAAGAATTCATCATGCATGCGATAGACCGCACAAACAGGTTATTCCAACAGAATAATAAATAATAGAATCAGGTCATGCATAAATGCACAGACAGGATATTCCAACAGAATAATAAATAATGGAACCAAGTCATGCATAAATGCACAGACATGATATTCCAACAGAATAATAGAGAATGGAATAACAAAAGACTTCACCAGGCATGCGATAGACCGCACAGACAGGTTATTCCAACAGAATAATAAATAATGGAACCAGGTCATGCGTAATACACACAGACAGGATATTCCAATAGAATAATAAATAATGAAATAACAGAAGAATTTCACCATGTATGCGGTACTTTGCATATATAGGTTATTCCAACCGAATAATAAAGAATGGAATAACAAAAGTTCTCTTCATGAATATGAAAGAAATAATACCCCTTACTAGTACAACAAATAATATCCCTTACCATATAAGGAAGAGTACTCCGACGGGTAGTGCGGGGATATACTTGAAGAAAAATTGCACTACGCTCAAAGTTTCTTAAAACTCTAAAGAAATACGCTCAAAATTATAGAAGAGAATTCTCTGAATTTCTGGTGTGATTTCAATTCTAACTAAGCACCCTTTTTATAATAAAATAGAAAGGATACTATGCAATAAAATATAATATAAATATATATATTTATATTTATATTTTATTTAAAATCTAATAAAATAATTAACTTTATAAAAGTATTCTATTTTATATAAAAAGATTTCACTATACAAACACTATGCAGGTACTATACAAATACTATGCATAATAAAATATATTATATTCTAATTATTGTCTAATAAAACAAATAATTTTATAAAAGTATTCTGTTTTATATAAAAAGTTTTTCTGTTTTATTACATTAATAATACTAATAAAACAAAAAATATATATATAATATATATATATAAAAACTTCCGTGACTTCATAAAAAGACACCTCAATATATTTAACAACATTTATCATCATTATTATAATTCACAATATTAATAGACCAGGTCGTTCCCAGGAAAGAGGGGGCTTTCCAATAAGGATTTCTCCCTATTGGCGCGCAATTAGGTGACCAACCCTCTCCTTGACAGAACTTCTAGACATCGTTAATATTGCAAATAATAATATTAATAACTTTATTATCTCAATTATTGATTTAATAATATATAAAATATTGACAATAATTTAATCAAATAACGTGAGATACTATGCAACAATTACTGTAGCAATAATTGAACAAAACTGAGTGACTTCTCACGTAAGCATCAATAATCAATACCGTGTGCTACTATGCAACCACGCGTATGACTGTACTTTTAACACCGAGTGTTTCAACAGTTAATGGTAAAACTTTCGCCGTTATTTTTATAAAAATATTTTTGTCATTTTTTCAATCCGACAATAATTCCGTTGTGGGGTCCACTAATGATTGTATCGTCGTACGAATATTTCCTGTTAAAACGAATATTCCCCGACCAATCGAATATTATATAACAACTTGCATACTTTTTAAAATTTCTAAATATTACCTACAACTATAACATTATATCAAATTTAGTCCATAATATTCAAAAATGATATTTATTGAAAATTTATCTTTATTCATAAAAGTTGGGGTCTTACAACCTTCCCTTCTTATGAAATTTCGCCCTCGAAATTAGGGTACATACCTGGTATGTCGAAGAGGTAAGGATATCTTGATTTTATTTCAGATTCTAACTCCCAGGTCATTTCCTCAACATTGTGGTTTCTACACAATGACTCAAATTGCATATATGCCTTGAGAAACCTTGGGAAGACCGGTAACGAAATCCATGGTAATGTGCTCCCACTTCCATTCTGGAATTTCAAGTGGTTGCAATGGTCCTTTTGGCACTTGATGCTCCACCTTGACTCGTTGATAAGTTAGACACCTTGAGATAAACAGCGCTATCTCTCTCTTCATATTGCTCCACCGAAATGTATGACAAAGATCACGATACATTTTGGTATTCCAGGATGGATTGCAAACGGTCTGTTGTGCGCCTCCATCATGATTTTATACTTTAAATCAGGGTCGTTAGGAACACAAAGTCTGGAGTTGACTCGAAGTATTCTTTCTTCATCGATTCTTGTTTTTGGTATAGTACCTTATTGCACTTTCTTCCTCATACGCATCAGCTCCAGGTCTGTAGCTTGAGCAGCTTTAACTTTATCAATTAAAGTCGGTTCTACTCGTATATTCGTCATTATCATATGGGTCCATGGAGTCTTTAACTCTATCTCCATCCTTTGTAAGTCATACAAAATGGGCCTTTGCGTTGACAATATTGCACTCGTACCCGCATATGATCTTCTTTTCAATGCGTCAGCTACCACGTTCGTTTTTCCAGGATGATATTGGATTGTATGATCATAATCTTTCAACAATTCAAGCCAACGTCGTTGTCGCATGTTGAGTTCCTTTTGAGTGAAGAAGTATTTGAGGCTTTTATGATCCGTAAAGATCTCCACTTTCTCCCCATACAAGTAATGCCTCCAAATTTTAAGTGTGAAGACAACAGCTGCCAACTCTAGATCATGAGTAGAATAATTCCTCTCATATTCTTTGAGTTGCCAAGAGACATAGGCTATGACTTTCCCATATTACATGAGAACACATCCTAACCCTTTGCCCGAAGCATCACTGTAGATGACAAATCCCTCCGAGCCAGATGGTATTATCAGAACAGGTACTGAAATGAGTCTTCTCTTGAGTTCTTAAAAATTCTTCTCACATTCTTCGCTCCAACCAAACTTTGTATCTTTCCGAGTCAGCTGAGTTAATGGATTAGCGATTTGAGAAAATCCTTCCACGAATCTCCGATAATAACCAGCTAAACCGAGAAAGCTACGTACTTTGGTCACTGATTTAGGTTGCTCCCAGCTTTAAATTACTTCAATCTTTGCTGGGTCAACAGATATTCCATGACTTGATACTACGTGTGCCCAAGGAATGCTACTTCCTCAAGCCAGAACTCACATTCTTTGAGTTGCCAAGAGGCATAGGCTATGACTTTCCCATATTACATGAGAACACATCCTAACCCTTTGCCCGAAGCATCACTGTAGATGACAAATCCCTCCGAGCCAGATGGTATTATCAGAACAGGTACTGAAATGAGTCTTCTCTTGAGTTCTTAAAAATTCTTCTCACATTCTTCGCTCCAACCAAACTTTGTATCTTTCCGAGTCAGCTGAGTTAATGGAATAGCGATTTGAGAAAATCCTTCCACGAATCTCCGATAATAACCAGCTAAACCGAGAAAGCTACGTACTTTGGTCACTGATTTAGGTTGCACCCAGCTTTAAATTACTTCAATCTTTGCTGGGTCAACAGATATTCCATGACTTGATACTATGTGCCCAAGGAATGCTACTTCCTCAAGCCAGAACTCACATTTCTTCAACTTGGCATAAATCTTATTTTCACGAAGCTTTTGAAGTATTAGCCTCAAGTGTTACTCATGATCTTCACGGCTTTTGGAATAAATAAGGATGTCATCAATAAAGACGACCACAAAGTGATTTAAATATTCCTTGAATACTCGGTTTATCATATCCATGAAGGCAGCAGGAGCATTAGTCAATCCAAAAGACATGACTAGGAATTCAAAATGCCCGTATCGAGTTCTGAAAGTCGTCTTTGGAATGTGATCGGTTCTAATCTTCAATTGTGATATCTAAAATGAAGATCAATCTTTGAAAAAAAATTGGCGCCTTGCAACTGGTCAAACAGGTCATCAATGCGAGGTAATGGATATCTATTTTTGATGGTGACATGGTTCAACTCCCAATAATCAATAAAAAGTAGCATACTCTCATCTTTCTTCTTCACGAATAGAACAGGAGCACCCCAAGGAGACGTACTAGGACGAATGAAACTGATGTCTAACAATTCCTGCAGTTGGGTCTTTAACTCCTGAAGTTCAATAGGAGCCATTCGATATGGGGCTTTGGAAATGGATTTTGTACCGGGTTCAAGGTCGATACAAAATTCAATTTCACGCTCTGGGGCTAGGCAAGGAAGTTCTTCCGGGAATACGTCAGGAAATTCATTAATACTAGAAATATCATTTAAAACTGACGTATTTTTGTTTAGATCTGTGACATGAGATAAGAAAGCTTGACATCCATTTTTTAATAAACGAATAGCTTTATGGCTTGATATGACAATGACAGGTTTTAATGGTTTGGTTGCTTGAATTCGCATAATAGGTTGGTTAGAAATATAAAAGCTAACAACCTTATGAAAACAATCAATTTTTGCATGATGAGTAGTTAACCAATCAATCCCTAGAATCACATCAAATGCAAGTATTTTCAAAGAAATAAGATCGATAGGTAACATACGGGTATCGATTTGAATCAAACAAGGCTTATAAACCGTGGATGTAATGAAGGTTTCTCCCAACGGAGTTTCAACAAATAATCAAAGTCTAATTTCTCCGGTGTCAAATTTAAACGTTGAGCGCAAGTAGGAGAAATAAAGGAATGGGTAGAACCGGTATCAAATAAAGTATAAACTTCGCTAGAGTTTATGATTAGCTTACCCGTGATCACCTCGTTTGGATTCCTCGCTTTACTGATTTTGTCTTGTCTGGGACACCCTTGGATGCCTCCATCCCAGCTGGATTTGACTTTAGTGCACGATAAAATTGGGCTAGGTGACCTTCTTTTCCATAATTGTAACATGCTTTGGACTGCATCGTGCAGTTTGGACTTATGTGTCATTCCCTTCCACATTTGTAACATACGACCGGCGGTCGTTCTCCTTCCTTAACAGCGGGTGCTGGTGCTGACGTCTTTCCACCTTTGTTGAACCTTCTCTTCTTGAACTTTTCACTCCTATTGTCTTGGCCATGATTACCACCGAAGTGGTTATCATTTCTGGCATGTTGATTCCCTCCACGATTGTTATCATCGCTTCGATGATTGCTACCACTGGTATTATCGACTTGTCGGCTGCTCTCTCTTGGTTGGGTTGACTCATTATCGCGCTCCAATAACTGAGCCATATTCACAACATCTGAATACAAACACAGTTTATGAGAGATAAGGTATTGACGTATCTCGGGTTTTAAAGCTCTTAGAAACATCTGCGTCATTTTCTCCTCATTATCAACCAAGTGGGACGCAAACCGAGATAATTCGGCAAACTTAGCTTCGTACTGCGCCATGGTCATATTGTTTTGCTCAAGCTTGATGAACTCTACCTCCTTCATGTGACGTATACTTTCAGAAAAGTACTTGTCGTTGAACAATTCTTGGAACTTCTCCCAAGACATCTTCAGTGCGGCAGGTTGAGTACGCTTTACAGATTTCCACCAGTAATCTGCTTTTGCACGCAACATGAAGGTGGCAAAAGGAACCTTTTGCTCCTCGGAGCATCCCAAAACATCAAATATCTTGTTGATTTGCTTTATCTACGTCTCCGCTTTAAGTGGTTTTGGCTCTCCAAAAAACTTCGGTGGTCCCAGCTCCGTGAACTGATTATCGGTGACCGTCCGAGAGTTGTCAATGTTTCCACCTGTATTTTGGACAGGAGCCACTCTCGCCTGATGTTGCATGAATTGCATAAAGCCTCTGAACATCCCATCGTTCACCATTTCATCGGTCATGACTATACCGAATAATCCCTGGTTATAATCATAGCAAAAACTGTCCATCAATGCATTACAGGCCACTGAGGACTTTTACCACATCGTTTATAACATTACAGGTCATGATTATACCGCATGATCCCTGGTCATAATCATACCAATACACAGTTCATCTATGCACATAATCCAAAGATAATCATCAATCAATAGTTAATCTTTGCACGTAAGCCAAAGATGACTTTCATCACAATATAAGCATGAGGATGATGACAATGACATAATAATTCAATAAAAAAAGTTCAAGAATAAATTTTAAATATTTATAAGTTAATTTATCCTGAACTCAATAATGTCCAAATTGTCAACATGATACTGCTTTGCGGAGTAAAATTCAAGAATGCTCAGAAGAATATTTCCATGAAAAGATACTGGATAAAGCGCAAATATCAAGGATATTCCACTAATTTCATGGAGTATAGAAGCCAAAATTTTAACCAAATGAGTATCATAGAATATATGAAACTGCAATGGATTTTCACCCGCCATGCGGTAATCCACGTAGACAGATCATTTCAACAATTTAATAAGAAATGAATACGAAGGGTCATTCACCACGCATGTGGTAATCCACATAAATAGGTTATTCCAACAGAATAATAAAGAATGGAATAAGAGAAGAATTCACCATGCATGCGATAGACCGCACAGACGGGTGATTCCAACAGAATAATAAATAATGGAACCAGGTCATGCGTAATACGCCGGGGCGCTGGAGGTCAGTGTCCTCAAGAGGCTCTCAGCGTCGGGGCACTGGATTTGCTTGGTTTTTGGGCGCCGGGGCGTTGAAGCATGCGTGTAGACACTGCACTATAGCGTCGAGGCGCTGTGGCTTTAGTTTTGTGTTGTATCGGGGCGTTGTGTCTTAGTTTCAAGTGCCATTGTGGTAGGTGAAGTCCGTGTAGTGCCACTTTGCTCAAGTGTTGCTTTTGCTTGACATGTATGCACCAGTAAGCACTGAAATAGGTAAGAAGAGGATGAAGAATGTTAATGAAATGTAGGGTATTATGGAATATAAGTACTGCAATAACAAAATTAATTTAACTAAGCAAAATAAAATAAAGAAATTGGGTTGCCTCCCTAAAGCGCTTGGTTTCAAGTCGTCAGCCCGACTTTTATGCGTTGCTTAATTGTGCACTGGTTCGGAGAGGTACATGGTCGTACATTGGCGTTCGATGGGTCCACTCCAATAGTGTTTGAGTCGTTGATTGTTAACCTTGAATGTACGTTTTGAATTCGGTTTTTCGACTTCAATGTTTCCATGTGGCGCTACAGATATAACCTTGAAAGGTCTCGACCAATGCGATTTCAGTTTCCAAGGGAATAAACGCAATCGTGAGATAAAAAGCAGGACTTGTTGGCCTGGTTCAAATGTCCGATCATGAATCTTCTTATCGAGCCAGGCTTTGACTTTCTCCTTGTAGAGTTTTGCGTTCTCATAAGCATTGAACCGAAATTCATCCATCTCGTTTAACTGCAGTAACATTTTCTCACCAGCTTCTTGTATATCAAAATTAAGTTTCCGAACGGCCCAGTATGCACTGTGTTCTAGTTCAACCGGGAGATGACACGCCTTTCTGTAGACCATTCGATAAGGTGACATGCCGATCAGATTCTTGTATGTTGTTCGATATGCCCATAGAGCATCGTCAAGACGCAATGACCAATCTTTTCTTGACGGATTGACCACCTTTTCTAGAATTCGCTTGAGCTCCCTATTCGAGAACTCCATTTGACCATTGGTTTGGGGATGATACGCAGCTGCAATTTCATGACGAACCCCATACTTTACAAGTAATTTTGTAAACTGCTTATTATAGAAATGAGTTCCCTCATCACTTATTATCGCCTTCGGCGTCCCAAATCGTGTGAAGATATTTTTCTTTAAGAATCGGAGAACAACGTTGGCATCATTTGTGGGTAAAGCTGCGGCTTCTATCCATTTTGAAACATAATCTACCGCCAACATAATGTACTGATTATTAAAGGAAGATGGGAAAGGTCCCATAAAATCGATTCCCCACACGTCAAACAGTTCAACCTCCAAAATTGTGTTGAGTGACATTTCATTGAGCTTGGAGATATTACCTACGCGTTGGCACTTATCACACTTCAACACATAGAGGTAAGCATCCTTGAATAGGGAAGGCCAGAAAAATCCCGATTGTAACACTTTGGCCACTGTTCGATCACTGGAATAATAACCTCCGTAATTTGATCCGTGCAAGCCTTAAACGGAAATGGTTCGTCCCAATAATAATGCTTAACATCGTGGAGGAACTTCTTTCGTTGTTGTGAGGTCAAATTCGGTGGTAACACCTTAGCGACCACGTAATTCACGTAGTCTGCATACCAAGGCAATATTGTTGTTACTCGGAGAAGCTGCTCATCCGGAAAGTTCTCATTAATCATGACGTTGCCTTTTTACTGGACTTCCGCGTTTTCCAACCGAGAAAGATGATCCGCCACCTGATTTTCGGTACCTTTTTTATCCCGGATTTCCAAATCAAATTCTTGTAATAACAGTACCCATCGTATTAACCGTGGTTTGGCATCTTTCTTTTTAATCAGGTATTTAATGGAAGAATGATCAGTGTAAATGATTACCTTGGTCCCAATGAGATATGCTCTGAATTTGTCGAAGCCAAACACAACTGTAAGTAGTTCTTTTTCGGTGGTTGTGTAGTTCAATTGGGCATCTGTCAACGTCTTGCTGGAATAGTAAATTGTGTGAAAAATCTTTTCGTGACGTTGTCCCAATACTGCTCCAACTACGTAGTCACTGGCGTCGCACATCAATTCGAACGGTAAAGACCAATCGGGCTCCACAATAATTGGAGCTGAGACCAACTTCTTCTTTAATACCTCAAATGCCTCAATACATGTCGGATCCATCTTAAAAGGCACATCTTTCTCTAGCAGGGAACACAGGGGTTTTAAAATTTTTGAAAAGTCTTTAATGAAGCGTCTGTAGAAACCCGCATGTCCCAAGAAGCTCCGGATTACCTTCACAGAGGATGGAGGGGGTAATTTCTCAATTGTCTCAATCTTCGCTTTGTCCACCTCTAACCCTGCTGCAGAAACCTTATGCCCCAAAAGAATCCCTTCTTTCACCATAAAGTGACATTTTTCCCAGTTAAGGACCAGGTTAGTCTCCACACATCGCTTCAATACTAAAATAAGATTTTTCAAACATAAATCAAAGCTATCACCGAACACAGAAAAGTCATCCATAAATACCTCCAAATTCTGTTCGGCCATATCGGAGAAGATCTTCATCATGCACCGTTGAAAGGTTGCTGGTGCATTATATAAACAAAAGGACATACGCCGGAATGCAAACGTACCGTATGGGCATGTGAATGTAGTTTTCTCTTTATCTTCCGGAGCTATTGCAATTTAATTGTATTCGAAATATCCATCCAAAAGACAATAGAACTGATGTCCCGCCAGCACATCTAACATCTGATTAATGAACGACAAAGGGAAGTGATCCTTGTGAGTGGCTTTATTCAGCTTGCGGTAGTCTATACATACTCTCCATCATGTAACTGTTCTAGTAGGGATGAGCTCATTAGCTTTATTCTTCACCACTGTCATACCCCCTTTCTTTGGTACGCACTGTACAGGACTCACCCATGAACTGTCCGAGATTGGGTAAATAATGCCGGTATCCAACCATTTTATGATCTTCTTTTTCACTACATCCTTCATAATGGGTTTAGCCTTCTTTGCATCTCAATGGTTGGTTTTGCCCCCTCTTTTATTAAAATCTTATGCATACAATATGGTGAACTAATTCCCCGAATATCCGCTATAGTCCACCCAATTACTGTTTTGAACTCTCGCAGAACCCGTAGCAGTTTCTCCTTTTATGTGTCAGTTAATTCTGTCGAAACAATCACTGGTAATGTGGAATCTTTTCCCAAATAAGCATATATACTGCAGATGAGATGGTAGTGGCTTTAATTCCAACACCAGTGGCTCTTCTATCGAGGGTTTGAACTTTTTACCTTCCATTTCGGGCCTATCAAGGGTGTCGAATGATTGATTGCTTTTCCGGAAGACAGATGATGTATCTAACCATTTGACATACTCAATATCTTCTTCAATGCCGCAGTCGTCTGTCCCGAGTAAAATGGATTCAAGCGGGTCCTCCGAATAATTTCCACTAAACTTGTGATTAACCAATTCCTCCATGATATCCAACCGCATACACTCACTCCGAATATTTATTGTTTTAATGTCATTACAGGGACATGATGTAATTTCTTCTACTTTGGACTTATAAGTAATGGGTTTCTGGTTTATAGGTGGAGTTAATTCCTTTGCTGTTTCGTCAGGCAAATCCTACAGCAAAGTGGCCAAAATCGAAGCCGGAGATTGAAGTCTGTGTGAATAGACCAAAACAATGGAACGCAGACGATTGTGGCATATATGTTGGAAAATACGTGGATTTCTTTTTTGCACTGTATAAACATAATGGAGGAACCGAGGTGGACTCTTAACGAGGCGTATAATTTTAGATTTAGAATAGCACATGAACTTAGGATGTGCAAAGCTAGAGACATTCCTGAAAAATATATGTAGATTTGGATTCAAATTAGGACTAGTGAATGTATATTTGACTAACTTTTGTAGTACGTTGATTTAGTAATTCGGTTACTAGTTTCAAAATGATTCAATATTTTGTATGTACGCGATTGTGGGATGTTTACTAGTTTGTGTTTTTCTAGGCTTCCAGCTATGGGTGATTCTGGTATGGCTTTCTGTCCCCCATTGGTGACAGTTTAAGTTAGAGGATAAGTATATCATATTTCTATTAACAAGTTATGTATTTTTTCTGTCCCCCATGTGTTTGTTAGGTCCGTGATGTACATGGGTGACAGGGCCCCTTGGACCCTTGGTGCCTCTTCATTATTCATTAGATCATGTCCAGAACAAACATTATTCATGGTCCGTGATGTACATGGGTGACAGGGCCCCTTGGACCCTGTGTGCCCCATGGGTAATCTATAGCATGTTTCTCTATCATTTTGTAATATGGATTTTCTTGCTTTTTAAGTGTAAGGAGATATCATCATATATTGCACTTTTAATTAGTTTTTTATTTTTCTTCCAGGATGTGCTAGAGCTAAAAATGGTACTGGAAAAACAGCTGCCTTTTGCATTCCTGCATTGGAAAGGATCGATCAAGACAACCATGTGATTCAAGGTTTCTATCTTACCATCCTATAGTTTTTTTTATATATATCCGTGGTGCTCAGTTTTTTCAGTTGGTTACTATATGATTCTGCTCAAGTGTTGTACTTCTGAATTCTGGAAAAGAGTGTGCCTATATTGTAAATTGTTACAACTTACAAATATATATTTAGGAGTGGATATTGGACTCCAAAGGATGGCATGAACAGCATTTGGTTTCTATATTTGATTAAGCTTTTATATGAGTTTTGTTATCTATGTTCTTGTTTTGGGGAAGTTTGTCTGTTTGAATTTATATTATTTGGATTGTGTTGCTTTCGGCTACTTGGTTTATCTGACAACATTCCCTTCTGTTGTTTATCTGACAACATTCCTGCAGGCATACAGGGAGCCAGTTGCAGCACGTTCATGAAAACTGCAAAAAGATTGTCAATTGAAATGGATTCAGGCATCAATAGTGTTGCAAGGTAAACTAAATCTCATTTATTCAACATTGTGCATCTTTGATTAGCTGCTTAAGAAATTATTATGAGCCTTTTGATCCCACTTCAGATTTTCGGATAATATCTTGTTAGAAATATGTGCAATTTTTTTAATTTTTTCCCGTACGAGTTTTTTTGTTCATTACAGGTATTGGGAGTGCTGAACATGGTGTATATTCTTCAAACCAGACAAAGTATATGGCAGCATGCGAAGAGAAGCTTCTTGTCTAAGAATTCAGCGAGATTTACGCATGCATCTTGCTAGGAAAGCTTACAACATATTGTGCTCACCTGCTTTCTCTATTCAGACAGGTATGCGTGGGATGACTGCACGTAGTGAGCTTCGATTCAAGAGACGGACACGAGCTGCAATTATTATTCAGGTAAAATTATTTTGTCCAATAAAAATTAGGGAAGCTCTTCAATAATGCTAATACTAAATTGAAGGTGGTCACTTTTTTCTTAATGCTAATACTGTATTGTTTTTAGATAAATCCAATAGTCAATTTATACCTAGTCAATACTTCATATAAATATTTGTTTAAAACTCATGTTTTATTTTCCTAGCTAATGCTGAATCTTTTATTTTGAGTTATAATGACTTTAATTCTTTTCTTCAGAGCCATTGCCGTAAATTCTTGGCTCGACTGCACTATTTGGAGATGAAGAAAGCTGCACTTACCACTCAATGTGCATGGACAGGAAAAGTTGCTCGTAAAGAATTGCGGAAGCTTAAGATGGTGACTTATTTAGTTCCTCCTGCCTATGCCTCTTATTTAATATTTCCCTTTGCTTTTCAATTGGGGCCAGTTCAACTGAGAATGATTATTCTCTTTTTGTAATTTTTCAAGTTTTTAATTACAACCTTGTTTGTTGCTGTAAGTTTTAGATACACCCCTTTTTGGTTTAAAATTATATTGGTAATTGGTTGGAATCCATTATGAAGCAGTTTCCTGCAAGAAAAAATGGCACATATGTTTTACCCAATGTACATTTGGCGTGTTCGGTGGCTGTTTTATTTTTATCCCTCTTTTCCGTATGGCACAAGTTCATGTTTACAGTTAGCTATATTTTAAAGGAACTCTCAATATGAATATTTCTACTTGATAATGTCAACTAAATCGTTCTACTTGGGGAGTTTTAAGTTGTTATTTTTTTTAACCACCATGCCTCAAATTTAGGATTTGTGCGAATTTGACAACTAAATGATTATCTGAGTCAGACGCATGCGTAAACAGATTGCAAGTAAATAATTAACAGATTGCAAGTAAATAAAAATCATGATGATAAATCAAAATATGTAACCAAAAGTAAATAGTTTTGTCATTATATAATCATTAAACCACATATTAAGATAATTTCAAACACCTGGCTTTTCTTGACCCAAAATTTTGTAGTGGTTTCGCTTATCATGATTGGTCTTCATATTGCATATTGCACTCTTTCTCAATTGTTTACGACTTGCAGCCTCTTCGACCCCACTTTTTATTTTTGTTGCTTTTTTCCGTCTCTTTGTTTGCGAACAAATAGGATCCAATAACAGCTCTTCTTCAACGGGCTGATCATCATCTTCTCGAATATCAGGAACCTCTTTTACGCTATTTTCATCAGGGTTAAATTTCTCAACGATGGGTTGATTGCCAATGCACAATTGTACGACATGCTTAAAACCATTAATTGAGCATGATCCTGTAGAAGCTAATCGCAAGAGCAACGTCACCAAATAATTGTAACGCATCGTCTGAGATTCCTCGTAGTTGAACATTTCAGTCAAAATCTTTGGTAATTCAGCGTTCACTTTATTACCATCTCTACACCACCGCCTTAACACGTATATATCAAGTATTTTTTTTGTACTTTTGGCAATCATATGCCTTATTATGTGTTTACAAAGCATACCAGAATGTTCAAATTTTTTACAATTACAATTTATATCTCCAGTTTGAACATTACTAACAACAGTAACGTACCTATTTGATTCTTCGTTGTCGCTTGCCTTGCACAATGCATACGACTTTGTATCCGATGTTGTTAGATATTGAAGCTTCTGCATTACGTACTAGTGAGATTTTATTATCTCAATCTGAAAGCGTCTGAACATCTCCTTTGTATAAATATTTGCTCCATGTGTTTTAAATGGTGATTCAAGAGTCATATTTCGGGTCCGATGACAAGTTACGTAGTCAACTTTTCTCTCTCTCATGACCTGCTTCTCAAGTGCTTTTTCTGTATTTACGATAAATTCCTTGATACTCGTTGTCGCATTCACATATTCATCGAACAAACTGTTCATTCCCTCACTCATGGATGTAGTTGTCATTCCTGCTACAAAAAAATTCTTTGTGTACGCCTTGATCCATTTGTGCTTAACCTCATAAAGTGATTGGAGCCAATCATGATCATGCAGTTCATAATCTATCATCAACTTTTTCCATCGCTCCTCAAAATTTGCAACGGTCAAAGATTTATACACACAACTGTTAAAATCATGTTTAAATGTTGGGTACTGTTCATACAATGTATGTAATTTCTCTGGAAATTTGTTGCTAATATGCCATGTGCAAAGAGCATGGTGTGTTTCTGGCAGAACCTTAGCAATCGCATTGCTCATAGCTTTGTCCTGATCAGTGATAATGGTAACTAGTGCCTTGTTGCTCATCGTTTTAAGCCAACTTTCAAAAACCCATACAAAAGTATCCTCCGTTTCATCCTGAATCAATGCAAAACCAAACAATATGGAGTGATAATGATGATTTACCCCCGTGAACGGAATAAACGGCATAGAATACTTATTCGTTTCAATAAGTTGTATCAAATGTCACTACATCCCAAAAAATTTTGTAAGCTATCATTGATCAATAATCTATCCACAAGATACATTCTATGCGATTATCTTCATCTCGTTTGATATCGTAAAAAAATAGAGAATTTTTCGCCGAGAGTTTTTTCAAGTACTGCAATGCTGCTTGGGCATCGTTTGAATCTATTGTGTCACGTCTTATATCTCGTACAACATTTCGATTATCCTTATCACTGAAACCGACATTTTCCACCCCTCCTCCTATTTCACTAAATACATTCATCATTTTACTTGGCCTAACTCCAGCCCTTGTGAAAGTTCCAATTAAACTTCGGGCAACAGGAGTTATAATTTTATGTGTTTGAATGAAATTTTTCTTACTCGGAGTCACCAAATCATGATTGTGAGATAGTTCAATTTTTGAAACTTTCCAAGTATCTTATTTTTTTAGATGAACAACAAACATTCTAGCTTTGCACATTGTCCGACCTATAGAATCCCTTTTTCTTTTGACCTTACTACCATCAACTTCATCCACGTCTTGTTTCTTTCTTTCAATTGGTTTTCTAGCTTTCTTACATGTAAAAATTCGATTGGACAAATTGTTGGAGTGAGCATATTTATAAGTTGCCCCAATTTTTATTTCAAATCCACAACTACGTGCATATGTTCTATAAAATTCTTCCGCCTCTTGGATAGTAGAAAAAATCTGACCCTCATATGGATTTTTGAAACGTTAATATGCGATTGGTTCGTGTTATGAACACCAATATTATCCATGTCAATATTATCATCAAAAGAATTTGAAGAATTTGAATTAAACATATCGTCAGCCATAATTGAAAACTTACCAGGATGATTTTGACCTTCAAAACCTTGCTTGATAAATTGCACAGTTTTCTTCACGAGTTATTTTTTTGGGAATATCTAAAATAAATTATAAGGAATAAATATAATAATAATATAAGGTTTGTATTTTTTTACTATTGATATTTCGTGTTTTTCATTTTTTTTATTTTAACTTGAAAGCTATTCCATATGTTATCTCCTTCTCTGATTTGGTTTCTTGCCTTCCTATTTGATCTGATAAAGGATTGTTATAGCCTTTGTCAAGTTGATATGGAATTTTAAAAATTTTGGATTGTTGCTAAGATTTTATGCGTTGAATATTATCTTATCAAGATTAAACAATTGTCTGGCAAGTTGATATGGAATAGCCAAAAAATTTGGACTGTTGTTAAGCCAGTTGGCATACATATATCCCATACGCGTTGACTGTTGCAACTTGGGGCAATTTTGTCTTAATATTCTTTTTTCTCAGTTATGCTACTCGAACTAGCGTATGGGCTATATGTATTTTCAGCGTACGCTAGACGAACTAGAGTAAGGCTATAATTAATTTTTAATCTGCGCCCTTAATGTATGAAATGGACGGATATGATGGTATTTGCCCAATTTTGATCCATAGCAAATATTTGCTATGGATCATATCCATATATATATATATATATATATATATATATATATATATATATATATATATGGGGTTCCATCCACAACAACTTGTTGCTGTAGAGCAACAACTTTTTTGGCCTGTTGAAATTTCGACTGAAGCAAAAAAATAAAAAAATAATAATTTCACCAGGCCAAAAAAAGGGTTGCTCCACAGCAACGTAACCAGTTGCTGTGGATAGAACCCCTATATATATATATATACATTTTCATCCAATAATACCATCTCGATGCTGTTTATGTAGTCTGTTTTGTTGAAACTTGACATATTCCAGAGTCAGGACTTTAATCTTACATGTCTCTTTTACAGGGCTGATGTCATCAACAAAATCGTATTTAATCATCATCTAAATAATGGGATGGGTAAAGTATAAGATAAATGTTTAGCAGAAAATAATAATAAGAAGATAATTGTTTATAGGGGAAAATTAGGTTAAATAATTAATAATTTTATGAGATAATAATTAAATTAGAAATGATAATTTTAGAACAGTTGATATTACCAAATCAGTTTAAATTTGTAGTTATTTAGGGGATTATAAATTCAAAATATTAATTTGAGATTAAAAAGGTAGTGATTTTAGAAGATAATAATTAAATTAATAATGATAATATTAGAATTGTTAACATTATCAGAACAATTTAGATTTGTAGTAATTTAGAGGATTATAAAATCAAAATATTAATGTGAGATTAAAAAGTAGTGATTGTAAGATATAATAATTAAGTAATGATAATATAAAAAATTGTATAGATTGAAAAAATAATGATTTAGGAGATTATAAAATTAATATAATAAGTTATGATTGATATTATTTGTTATTTTAATTTTTTTTTAAATGTTTTAAACCGTATAATATTATGTTGTTATAATATTTTTCCTGCTCCAGACTACAGTCCAGCTCTTCTCTGTTTTTATCTCTCTACGCAGAAACTCTTGAGTCTTGAGGGATTAACCAGTGTCCATGAAATGGCACCTAACTTCTCACAAAACAATGCTGAATTCACTCATACAACCACTCATGAAAACCCTACCTCACCATCAATCATACGCTCACATTTTCCAGTTCTTGACTGGTCACAACTTCCTCAAACTAGGAAAACAAGTTCACGCCCACATGGCCCTCCGAGGCCTCGCTCCCAATGCCTTTATCGGTGCAAAAATGGTCGCAATGTATGCTAGCTCAGGTGATATTGACTCCGCCTCAAAGCTGTTTGATAATATTACTAACCCATCTTCTCTTTTGTACAATTCAATCATTCGTGCTTTTACGAAATATGGGTATTGTGAAAGAACTCTAGAAATTTACTTTCAAATGCATTTGTTGGGTTTTGCTGGGGATAATTTTACGTTCCCTTTTGTGCTTAAGTCGTGTGCGGAGTTATGTAGTGTTGGATTGGGGAGATGTGTTCACGGGCAGAGTTTGAGAAGTGGGTTGGAGTTTGATATTTATGTTGGGACTTCTTTGATTGATATGTATGTGAAATGTGGTCAATTGAATGATGCGCGGAAGTTGTTTGATGGAATGCCTATGAGAGATGTTTCTTCTTGGAATGCTTTGATAGCTGGGTACATGAAGGATGGGATGTTTGATTTTGCGGAGGATTTGTTTAGAAGAATGTCGAATAGGAATATTATTTCTTGGACTGCAATGATATCGGGGTACACTCAAAATGGGTTGGCTGATAGGGCGTTGGGATTGTTTGATGAGATGATGGACAAGCGTTCGGAGGTAAAGCCAAATTGGGTGACAATCATGAGTGTGCTTCCTACATGCGCACACTCTGCTGCTCTTGAACGCGGGAGAAAGATTCATAATTATGCTAGTGAGATTGGTTTAGACTCGAATTCTTTTGTGCAATCAGCACTTATTGCAATGTATGCTAAATGTGGGAGTCTTTCTGATGCCAAATATTGTTTTGAGAGGATACGTCCGAATGAGAAACGTTTGGATGCTTGGAACACCATGATTACTGCGTATTCGTCTCATGGAAAGGGTATTGAAGCTGTTTCATCATTTAAGGATATGATAAGAGCCGGCGTGCAACCTGACGCAATTACATTCACAGGTTTGTTATCGGGATGCAGCCATTCTGGTCTTGTCGATGTTGGCTTAGAATATTTTGACTGCATGAGTACAGCGTACTTTGTGGAACCTAGACATGAACATTATGCTTGTGTTGTAGATCTTCTAGGCCGTGCAGGGCGGTTGGTGGAAGCATATGACCTTATATACCGGATGCCAATGCAAGCAGGACCAAGCGTATGGGGTGCATTATTAGCTGCCAGCCGAAAGCATCGGAATTTAGAGATTGCTGAAATTGCAGCTAGAAAGTTGTTTGTCTTAGAACCTGATAATAGTGGGAACTATGTTCTGCTTTCAAATATGTATGCTCAGGCTGGGATGTGGGATGAAGTAAACAATCTGAGAGCTCTATTAAAGTTGCAGGGTGTAAAGAAGAGCCCTGGATGCAGTTGGATTGAGATTAATGGGAAAGCACATTTGTTTCTGGGAGGCGATACATCTCATCCACTAGCAAAGGACATTTACACGTTGTTGGAGGAGTTGCCTGAGAAGATTAAGGCAGTTGGTTACATACCAGATACCAGCTTTGTGTTGCATGATGTTAGCGAAGAGGAGAAGGAACATAACCTTTCAACTCACAGCGAGAAGCTGGCTGTTGCATTCGGGCTTATTAGTACAAACCCTGGTACAGTTCTTCGAGTAACAAAGAACCTTCGGATTTGTGGTGATTGTCACACAGCCATTAAGTTCATTTCAAAATTATATGGACGAGAGATCATTGTTAGAGATGTGAATCGATTCCATAATTTCAAAGATGGGTCGTGTTCTTGCGGAGACTATTGGTGATTACAAGTTGTGATTATAGTTTCATATGAACCATGGCGTAGTTTTCCTAATGAGTGAAGGTTCAGTTTAAAAACTCTTCAAAACTCGTCTAGGCGTGAATAAGGGCATAACTGAGATGAGATCAATTCTGTTGTTTGGTGAAGAAGTTCTCACCTCTAGATGGTGCAAGAGTTAGATTATAGAGGCTTTTAGATCAAAGAGTTGCCATTTCATGATGCTCATAACGTGCTATACGAAGCCTAATCATCACTTTTGGGATAATTCTGGAGAGAACATAATGGTGAAGCATATTGCTGCCTCATTATGAAGATGATCCTGGATATGTGGAGCCTTGTGCACCAGAAACCGAATCAGGGTCATCTTGTTTTTTTGTGGTATCGGGTCAAGAGTTTATGAGCTGACATATTTCGGTTGATTATACAAGTGCATTCAAGGTCCATCTATCCCATTGTTGCAAGTAAACTTGAAAGATTGCAAATAACATCAGCGAGATGGAGATATATGCAAATTTTGAGCAGTGAAACTTTGGTCTGTGGCCAGTAGTATAGTATAACATCAAAATTGGCAGCAAGTGAATTGATGTGATGAACATGGAGAAAGAAGTGTGTGGGTGATGGAAAAAAAAAGGTAATATGGGAGGTTGTGTACATATGAGATAATTGTAGCTTAAAAAAATAAACACCACACCTTTTGTACCGACCCGTTTAACCGTTCGGATCTTAATGTGGAAATGTTGATTCTTAATGCGGAGTTGAACGGAAAAATTGAAATGTTCAAGTAAAACTGATTTTCTGAGCCAGTAAACTCCATGTCAATATACACCTTCAACAAGTTCCTCACAAGAAACTTCAGACTAGGAGATTCATTCTTCTCCTTCGAAAGGATAAGATATGACAGATGACGTGTCACTTAAAACTCAGCAATTTTCTGTTCCCCTTCCTGCTTCTGAATCTCCTTTAAAGAAGATAGATTATATTCACACCTTGAAATATTCTCAACAACTTCCTTCAACTCAGAAATGCCTTTTATTTGCGGTCATCAAGAAGCATTCACGTACAACTGAGTAATCAAATTTCTTCGCCCACTCGGAAACTTGGAGGGATGATGCATGCAAAGCAGTTAACACTCCACCAAATCATCAAAAATCCGGTTTAAGATTAAATCCTAGAGATAGAATGCCTTTAATTGACTTAGATATTGGTTTGGTTGTAAATTGGATTGTGTTGGTGAAAGTGCTTTGAATTCTGTCATTCAAGACAAGAATTTTCTTAACAGCAGCAAAAAAGGACGACATTTTTACTAAATTAATGTAAAATTTGTATACATTACACAAATTATTTATACAAACTACCCAAGAGATGTTGCAATCTTTGTATTCTTTTCTTTAAAAGGAGTAGAATCAACCAACCAGCCCAGAAAAAGTGTAGAAGCTCTGTTAAAACAAACACATTAATGCGAGTCCTCAACCGGGACGTTTGTGTAGCTGCAAGTTAAACTCTCCTCCTCTACACCATTTTCTTTAACCTTTGTCCAGGATATTTTCCATATTTGTAGCAAAGTACGCCTGCAATAAAATGAAATTTTAAAGCATACAGGATGAGACATTGTGAGGAGAGAACGGAAAGAACGTTATTTTTTGTGGCACATTTTTAGTCTGAGGGGACTAGGGAGGAAGGGGAAGATATAGATTGCTATTAACTTATTTAGCTCCCTATATTGTTCAGAAAAGACTGCAGCCAAAGGATAAGAAATGTTCATATATCCTGGCATGATATCAAGTCTATTTTCTAGGAAGGAAACACATTGCACACTTCCATTATGAGATATAGCATGATATAATATAGTAATCAAGACTATAAGGGGAGACATCAGAAACACTTTGGGTTGACACAAGTACTTAAAAGGTAATGTTGTTTCTTTGTACTCAATACACACTATAACTACAACATAAGCCACCCAGTAACAAAAGGAGAAAACTAGAGCAAATTTTGTTTCCTAAAGTACATTTTCAGTCATAGTCATCCAGAAAACCATTCTGCTTCAACATGGACTACATCAAGCATATGTTGTTTGATTATGCTTGATCATGAATGTGATCTGGTATTTCTAACTTTCTAGAAAACTATATGCATCCAGCAAAAACAATCTCGCCCCTATAATAATAGGATTATGATATTTCTCAAAACCGCGTACCAGAAAGAATTTGAGACCAGAACAGATTAGTAAAATTTATAAACACCCAGTCTGATACTGCAAACTATTTGTCCTAGGTGCTATTGAGTATACAAACTCATGAAAGATCCCAATACTCAAGTTTATGGTAAACCCAAGTTTGTCATTTAAGAGAGAAGTGAGCGTACGATAAGTCCAGGTTTCTCATTTAGAAGAAGTCGGCAAATAGCTAATCACAACGAAGTAGACAGAAGCTCATTTAACTATTGCAATAATTGCAAGGGAAGTTATTACTTTGGTGGTCAACATTGAATGGATCTACTTGTTCATGACTTGACACGAGTCAATCCAAAAATTCTTGACATTATATATTAGCATCGTGATGCTTGGCAATAGATACCACAGACAATGAACACAAAGACTTCAGAGAATGAGGGACCTAAAAGAACTTTGTGGCCAGTTAGACCTGGCAATATAGTTAGTTAACTGTTGGGTCAAACCATATTAACTGGAACCAAATGGGTTGGTTAAAATTTGAACCCATATTTTTTTAAAAAAATATAGTTCTAAACCGGATAACCATTTTTCAACCCATATACTAGTACTACTATTACACACCAAATGCTGACATATCTCAACTAATGAGCGTCTCCCACATGGACGCACGCGTGCAAGGTGGCATCACCCGCGGGTAAAAAATTGTTGTGTTGCCTTACCTTTTTTCCCCATGTTGTTCCTCTTTACCTTATAAAATTGGTAATTTGATGCTTTATAAGTTTGATATGATAAATGGTAAAAATAATATATATATTTTAGACTTGTTGTTATGCTATTTGGGAAAATAAATTACTGCAAACATTTACTTGAGAAATCACTGATACTGTATATTACATTAATAATATATAATTTGTAGACTATAAAGTGTAGACATTAAAAATAAAAGTAAAAGCAACATGGTAAAAGTATAAAAACATTATCATGTATGTTATATACATTAATATGTTCTTATTTTGGGTGACTAATGTTGTTTTGTATGTGTCAGTTTATGTAAATTCTAGTATTCTAGTTACAAAAGAATTATACTAGTATTCTAGTAACAAAAAAATTATAAATATGTTTCGATATTTAAACAACATTCATAGAAAGTTAATAATAATTTTGAAAAATTATTTAAATATGGAAGGGTATTAATAATTTCATTTAAAATTTTATTAGTATAGTTTTTTAGCATTTTATTATTTATATTAATAATTTTTATATCATATTATTACTTAATTAATTTAATTGTGACGGTCACAATTTTATTTTTCAAAAGTTCTGTTTAAAAGTCAAAACATCTTAAAATGGTTAATATGGTTTTGAACCATAACCATATAATTTTAACCCACACAACCCATATTAAAAATGGTTAATATGTTTTTAGTTCTTAAATGGAACCATAACCATATTTTGAAAACCAAAACCAACCCATAACAATATTTTGATAGGCCTATGGCCAGTATATGCAGTAGCCATAGCACCCCAAGAAAAAATAGCATGCATCAGTCACACTTCTTGATTTACAAGTATACTAAAGTTTTCTTCTTTACATTAGTAGCCCATGCATTGTTTAGAAATCTCCGGATTTTATTTTCTAATCATCAAATGCAACATAATCCAAATATAATGCATGAGATAGGGGATGAGCTGAAGAGATTTTTTGCTCCATGTTCTACCAATCTGTTCCCTAACCTTCTAAAAGAGATCATGGATTTTATATAGAATTCTCACGTATCATAAATAATTATGAAAATACCCTTGCTTGAGATTTTTCTGTGCTTGATAAGACCTGAATTTGATAGCCAGTGAACACAACCTCACCAATTTACCACTCAACCAAACATACAAGGGAATTTTGGCCTAGTGATTGTGTTCTATTACGAGCCATTGGCTGGTAGGAAATCATAACAGTTAAGAAATAAGGTTATGGAACTAATAGATTACATGCGGTGCTAAAAATTTTGATGAAATAGTTAAAGAAATTTTCTTCTTTTTTTTGGTATATCTGGTTACAACGGAGGGCTAGTCGTAGTGAAGCCACTCAACTCCTACAGAATCAGCAAAGAGAAAATTACATAGACCCCTAGCTAGGGGTAGATCCAACACAGAAACTGTTACAACTAAGGGCTCCTTTTTTAGTAAGAAAGTCGGCACAATAGTTACCCTCTTGAGGGTATGGCTTAATTAGAGAAATTTTCACAAGTTCTTACTTACTGAAAAAAATTAATAATTAACAAATAAAAAATTCTTAAAAATGCTGGGAACCTTTTATGCGTGTAACATTGTAAGAAAATTCAAATACGCCAGGAATAAAAACAGAAGTCATAGAAGGTCATCAAAAGGAAACTATTACCTTTCTGTTTCAATACTTCTCTTTGCAAGCATTAGCGTCAAGAAAACAGGAACCATTGCAGCACACAAATGCTTAATAGTGTGTCCACTTACAATATGATGAGTCCATCTGTAAATTGGTTTGTCAGCGGCTTCTTCAATTTTGGCTAGGAGATAAAATCCTGCAATTATGAATTGCAAACTACTCAATTTAGCAGAAAGCATAGAAAGCTTCAAAATATGGCAAAGGAACCCACTTGATGGGAATACAAACCTGCAGCCCAAAGCCAATATGTAGAATGTGTGTACATTGGAGGCAACAAGATAGCCATTACAGGGATGGCAATGCAAGGAACAAACTGAACAAGTCCATATGGTCGCAGATCATTAAAAAACCTGCAGAAGAATATATGCAATCAACCAGCAGTGGAGATGCATGTTCAAGCTCATACCTCTCTGAAAGTTTTATTTTACACTGCCCCATTTTACCCCTTGGGCTTCCAAAGCAGACTATTTATCTTTTTAGAAATAAAATCTCAAACAGCATATTATTTCTTCATAATGTGTCTTTGCTAACCCAAATCAGATCAAGCGAAACATCACAAGAACAAAGGTATCATTCCATTTCCAAGGCTTTGTCATCAGCCAATCTGTTTTTAGAAAACAGCTAGACTATTACACTACCAGCATATGACTGATATACAGGGAGACCACCAGTGATCAGTCTAAGGAAAAGAAACATATAATGAGATGGATAAGGGTATGAACACGACACCAAAAAGAACAATGAAATACCCTTCATCAAGGTGGGGAGTACAATACCTAAATTCTGTAAAACAATGCAGAGGCAAATTTATTTGAATCTCGGTTAAGAGAATTCAGAGTATATAACTGCTGAAAGCCTCAAAGTTACAATCCCACTAACCTATCATGAACAAGAGGTTCCATCCTATAACAAAAGGATTAAGAAGCATTGAAGTACTATCTAAATTCATAATTTTTTCTTTGGACTAATAAGATTAATTTTTCCTTGATGCAATCTTTCTTTACGTTGGAAAAGAAGCAGCATGCATACCTCCAATATAAAATGCTTACTATACCCACCAAGAGCAGAGGAACAATGGACAAGGTTCCCTTTCGTTGATCAATTCTTTCGATAATGAAGATTGCAACAATTGATGTGAATGCGCTTGTCATCTATTTGGTTATACATCAAATGTCAAAACAATGATGATTTTTAAGACAATTCACAAAATAACTACTATTTCGTTGAATCATTAAGTATTTCATTACAAAACAGTGCTTACCGGCAACCGATCCCACACAAGGCGAGCATCATTTGGCTTCAAATGGTAGTAAGAGGAACCAAAAGCAACAGCAGCCACACCAATGAAAAAACATGTCCAGCCCCAAAGCTCACCTTGCAAGCTTTTTACTTAAATGTTGAGATAGTATCATGACCAATAAACATATAAAAGAAGGGATGGTATCATAACTTCATAAGCATTGCTAGATTGAAAAACATGTATCCACACTACCTCATCTTAAAATAGTTCCCATGATAGCAAAGTATGAACCCTATAAGACCGATAACAAAGAATGGAAAATTTGAAACCACATTCAGCGCATTGGGTATACCTGAAAAAAACAAAAGAAACAAGCATGCAGGTCAACCACCGCAGAGTACAAAAGAAAAGAGACTTTGGACTATTCAGCTAGAAAAATCATTAGAATCATGTACATAGCGCAATAGGATAAACAAGGATTCTAACGCTAAAATTGATCTAGGTCAAGAACAGGCATCACATCAATCATGAAACGTTATACAAACACAAAACAAGAAGTAAAAAAGAAGACCAGAACTTTCCCAACACAGACCTTGAAATCTTATTCCTAATATGAATTTCTAGTTAAGAATACCCACAGTAACATGCATGTAATTCAAGTATTCAACTATAGTTGTTTTAACTTGACAAGAAAATCAATTTCAGGGAATTTAATTACAATATGGCAGGAGGAAGGGGCACAAAGGCCATTCTTTTTCTTTTTCTTTTCTTTTCAACAATACCACCAAAGACCATTCAAATGAACAGACATATCAATATATCATTAGTTTTGTGCCTTGTACTTTTGTCTTTACACCCGTACACTAAGAACAATACTGAGGCATACTAAATTTAAACCACGGATACAGAACAGAATAGAGCACCAAAGTTGTCATCCAATCCAATCCTGGAAATATAAGACCAATCAGTCTCAGAGCCATGCTAAAAACTATACTACTACGAGTAAGAGTGTAAACGAGTCGAACCAAAGTGAACATAAAGCTATTTGAATTCGACTCGAAACGTTAAATTCACACTCAAATTCGACTCGAATTTGAATTGTATTTGAAAAAAATCTATTCAAATTCGACTCGACTCGAATATTTATTACTCGATTTCGATCAGACTCGGATTGAATTATATTCAAACTACTCGCGAGTTTCAAATTCAAGCTCGAATTCGAGTCTCCACATAATAACTAGTTTTATAATAAATATAATTATAAATTGAATTTGTTATTTTACTTAGAAATGAGAAAATATATCTACTATTATACTTTACAAATATAAAATCACAATTAAAATTAAAAATAAAACAAAATAATAATAATTAATTAACCTAATTTGATTTAATTTTGTATATATTATAAGAGAATGTATCGAGCATCTAATCGAATCTGCATCTAATCGAATCTGTATCAATCGAGTATGTATCGAATCAAAATTCGAGTAGTTTAAATCTTAAACAAGTCGCTCAGATTCTACTCATATTTTTATTCGAACTATTTTTTATGATCAGATTTGGATCATATTATTAACGAATTCGAGTCTAGCTCGTATTTTTTCGACTTGATCCTGAATCGAGCCCGGACTGTTACAGCCTTAACTACAAGACTCCTGTCCAAAAATGAGAGTGAATCTTCCGTTTTTTCATATCCCAAAAGGAGTACACTTTCTAAAGTTTAAGTAAAAGCGAAATTGTTAGTTGAAATGGTTTAAAGGGTTGGATTGAATTTGACAACTTTACTAAGTGCTATTGTAAGAGAAACAATTGTTACTAACAGGATGATGGGCTGGTATTGAATTCTGTGCATAAAGACTTGAACTTTTCACTGTCAATGCCATTTTCGTCTAAAACTTGATAATAATTAACTAATAATTCACATCATAAAACACATAAATTTGAAACAAGTAACACATCATGCTATGGAATAAAATCTCAAAAGGGAAACTAGTTATAAAATAAAAAAAACATGAAATTGGTCAATTCAAAACCCTAACTCTTTAGGAGACTTAGAAATATCGGGGAAAGAGGAACCGGGAAGATGGAAATTACCAAGGAATTTGCGCTGATCAGCGAAATCATGATATTCTTGAGACTGAGGGATGGAGGGAGTCACCAGCATAAGTACTACAAAACAAACTATCGCCACTCCCCATGTCAACAAACTTCGTTTTCTCATCTCCTACATACATATATTCAGTAATTTTGAGAGAGAAAGAGAGTTTGGAGAGAGAGGCTCAAAGCCTTTTGATGAGTCGTTGACATATAGTTTACTTGATAAAGCTTAATACTCACTTTATTAACTCCAAAATTAGATACAAAATATATTTTCCTTAATTTTTCCCTAAATTATGTATGTGCATAAATTTAAATGGTAGGTCTTATTTTTATTTGTATATAATTTTTTTTGTGTATAACAACATTAAAAAGATAATAAGGTTACATTAAAGTGATAACTCTAGAATTAATATTAATTTAAAAAATTAACATTTTTATTATGAAAGCATGGGAGGTGAGCTTCATATTACATTTATATTTGAAGTGTCATTTATAATAACAATACTTTATAAAATAGTATTATTCTGTGCATAACAGAGTAGAAAATTTTATTTAATTATACAAAAATTATCATTTTTATATAATAAATTATATAATTACACGAGATGTCCCTCATATTTTTTTTACTTATTTTTTATAAGTAAAATTTATTACTTTTATAATAATTTTTTCATACAACTTATTTACGGCTTTTGTGAAATTTTAGAACCACTATTTTGAAACCTAACCTTCATTGAACTAAATTTATGTTTGGCTCGGTTGAATTAGTTTGGTCAAAACTCAAATTAAACTGGTGGTTCAATCAATAAATCAATTTTTAATTATTTTTTAATATTTTTATACCAAATATTTTTTATATTAAAATTAATCATTTTTAATAATATTATAACTCAACTTTATTATATTTTAATTAATAAAAATTAATTTTTTAATTTTTGTAATAATATATATTATTATATATTTATGACATCATCTAATCAATAACTGCATTTGATAATTTTAGGGTCATTTATATAAATATACAACTATTAAAAAGATATTACAAAAATAGTGCATCAATTAAATAATTATAGTAATAGTGTATTAGTATCTATTAATATCAATAGTAGAACAATCCACGTCACATAAACCAGACCAACTAAAATATAAACTCCTTGATTCAAGGAGAAAACTACTCCACTATATACGGCAGTTACCAACTAAACAAAACATTCAAAAAGCGAGAAAAAAACGAATGCTCCATAGAAGAACAAGCAGGAAGCTTTAACAGATAAAAATCATTTTCAACATCGGATCAATCAGAAAGAAGCAGAAACAATCATACAAAAGAAGCATAATTCAAAATCACATAGAGGCAAGAACAGAGTATCAGAAAATCGACATGCACACACCGATCACAAGTTTCTGAAACTGAAAGAAGAGATTTAAACAGAGATTTCAAACTAAATCTGGAAAGAGAATACAAAGGTACGAATCATATAATATATATGGTGATATCATTTTTTGTTACCTTTGAATTCAACTGAGAGTGTAATTTTTATGACAATAACAAAAAAAAACAGAATATAAAAATTTTCAGATTTCTATTAATATATATCATATCAGTAATATGATCGATTGTATAAAATAAATATTAAATTTTTCTTTGTTGTTCAATACAATTTTGCTACGCATACAAAGTTTTGGGGACATTCATCTAAAGATTTGGTTACCTTGATTTAAGTGTTCAATATTTGACAAATCACCTTCACGACATCATAATTTTTGTTTTGAATATAGAAGGAACGAAAACATTACTTTACAGTATTAATTATACCAATAACGGGTATTTTGGTTACTGTATAATGTTAATTTGGTAACCAAATAGTATTTGATACAAATTCATATTTTGGAATCATTCATATAAAAATTTGGCAACATTCATATAAAGATTTGAATACCTTGTTTTTAGAGTTTAATATTTAACATTACATCTTCAGGACATTATAAATTGTGATGTGTTTATAAACAAACTAAAAGCATTCTGATGCATAATAATTAATACTAAATACGTCTACTTTTGGTAATTGAAAAAAGTTACTTTAGAATCCAACTAATGAATATACCTTGATTCAGTTACAAAATAGTTACTGATACACATTCGATATTTTGACATAATTCAAATATTTGACTTGCCAACATGCATATAAAAATGTTTGGTTACCTAAATTTAATAGCTGATATTTTAGTATTTCACCTTCAAAATATCTTAATTTTGGATTTACACATTTAATTTTAAATTGGAAAAAAAACTGAATGATTAAAAAGTATGTATACTAAAAAACTATTTTGGACACTGAATAATATTAATTTGGTCACCAATTAAAGAATATAAATTATTATAGTAACTGTAAGACCCCGAAAATATTTTTAAATAAAAAAGAATTTTCTTTATTTATTATTTCGAAATAGTAAGGGTTGATTTGATTAATGAGGATAGTTATGGGTAAAATACGCAAATATTTCAAAATAAGCAAGTGGTTATAAAATATTCATTGTTGTCGGGGAATATTCGTTTGGTCGTGGAATATTCGTACTGTTGGGGAATATTCGTACGACGGCGCAACCATGTGTGGGCCCCATAACGGAAAGCGATTGGAGGAAGAAAACGACAAATATAAGCTGTTTAAAAATAACGACGTAGTTGTTACCGTTTACACTGTTGGAATACCCGGTGGTTAAAATACAGTAATACGCGTTGTTGCACAATAGCACACGGTATTGCACATTATTTTGAATTATTGATCCTTATGTAAGAAGGCACTACTCAATAATTGCTACAGGAGTTACTGTTCATTACTTTATTGATTCAATAATTGCTGCGTTGATATTTATATTATTATTGTTTTAATAATTGTCATTGCACAGTATTTTCCATTATCAGATCAATAATTCATATTATTTGAATAATATTATCAGATAACATTATTGGCAATGTCTAAAAAGTTCTGTCAAGGAGAGGTTTGGTCATCTAATTGCGCGCCAGTAAGGAGAAATCCTTATTGGAAAGCCCCCTCTATCCTGGGAACGGCCTGGTTGTCAGTACTGTGATTCTGTAATATTATTTTTTGAATAATTAATTATTGATTATTATGATAAAGAAAATATTTATTTTATGTCGATATAGATGGAGGAAATTTTTAATATGACAATTGTTGAAAATTAATATTTTATCTTTTTCTGATAAAATAATTCTTTTAAATATATTATTTTAATAATATATTAACGGTGATATTTTACAATGAATGTGGTACATATGAGTATATGAGGAGGAAGAGTATTTTTGTGACATTAAATGTTTAACATATGTTTTGTGTGTCGGTGGACATAATTCTTGACCGAAAATTGATTGTAGACTGTAAAATCACTCGTTTGTGGATTTCGGATAATTTTTGTTTGGAATTTGGAAAAACTTCCTTCTGCAAAGTTGTAGAGAATTGAATTTCCTATAAAAACTCGCGAGATTCGAATTTTCTGACAAAAGGGCTATTTATCATGAATTATTGAAGTTTCGGAGTTCCGAAATAATTGATTTTTGGAAGTTTTAATTATTTTATATAAGAAAAACGTTTTTGTGGTTGTTGGCACATGGGTGGCTGATGTTTTTGACCAAAGAAGGCATGCTAGAGTTTTCAAAACATGTGGGTAAGAATTTTGAATAAATAATAATATATTTTATTAATTTAGTCTCCTTTGACATTCTAATATTTTCCTATAAATAGAGGGCTAAGTTAGAATTGAAAATCACACCAGAAACATAAGTTTTCTCTCTACTTCTCTCTCTATATATCAAGCGTGTTCTTGTGAGTATACTTTGAGTGTTGCTATACGGTGCGAGTTTATGTCAGCACTATACCGAAATTCAGTCAAAAGTACGGTTATTTTGAGCTAAGGGATGTTGTTTTTTTCTTAAATGATATTATCTTCTTCAATATCATTATGCCAAAATATTGTTCTAAAATTTTTATCAAATTTAGAACTTTTTCATGTCGGGGTTACTATTCATGAGTTACTATTCACGAGTTACTATTCATGAGTTACTATTCACGAGTACTATTCACGAAGCGTGATGATGTTTTTGTTAAATTTCTATCTTTTGGTGTCGGAGTTACTATTCACGTATACGACACTATTCACGAATACGGCACTATTCATCGAAAAATGAAATTTCTTCTTTTTGTCCAAGATGTCTATTTTGGCTACTATCTTTGATTGTATCCATGTTTTGATCATTATTTTTGAGTTCTGCTTCAAAATCAGTTGTTATGAAGTATTATTGATCTTGGACAAACTGTGGTACGAATTCCTAATATTTGTCCTTCTATCTCACTGGATTCGTTCTTAAAAATATTTTTCATCATCCTCAGTCCTTAATGGTGATACTTGATGAATATCTTTGGCCTGTATTGCAAAGATGAATGATTAAACTGATGAATCTCTTTGGCCCGTAGTGCAAAAATGAACAGGTGTTGAGATGAACATGACCAACTGGTGATACAAATGAATATCTTTGGCCTGTAGTGCAAAGATGATTAAAGATGTATATTGATTGTTGTTACAGAGATGAAATATTAATGATTGACTTTTAAATCTTAGAAGACAGTAGAATTCATTCTCTACGTGACTCTTCTAATGGATTGCTGTTTCCGCTGCAATATTGATTTAAAACTTGTTGTCTATTGTATTCTATTAGATTTTTTCCCTGTTGAAGACTAACGATAATTTGTTGTATATTATCTTAGTCATAATATTCTTTACTGGGCTAGTTGAGCTCACCCTTTTCCTTGTTGTTCCATTTTCTTCTCAGGAGGTGAGAACATAGCAGGATCGAGTCGGGGTATGGAATGAAGGTTCTAGAGAGAGTTGTTTAGTAGTCCTCACCATTTTTGTAAAATAATGTATCAATAATTATGATGGGGATTTATTTGCGTGTGGATATTGTCTAGACGGCAATATCTATATTTAAACTCACAGTATGTATTGTCGTATTTCACACGACATTTGTATTATTGAAGTTGTAGTTGTTTCTGTACCATGTATTTGGCGACTCAAAATGGGTTGGATGGAATGGACCTATTTTGGGGGCGTCACAGTTGGTATCAGAGCTTAGGGATATGATCTCTGGCGGAGATCAGGGAATAGAACTAGGAGGGGAGAGATGAGTAAATCCTTCGCTAGTGTGTCCTACCTAAGCTTATTTGTTAGTTGGTCAGTATATAGGGATATTATGTGATATATTGATTTCCTTAATTAACCCTTGTTTTATGACAGTATTTGAGAATGTCGACTAAGAATATTAACAGTGGAAATGAGACCGTGGAGACGCCTGTACTCACCAACGAGGAGAACGTGCAACAGGCTGGCAATGTTCCTCCTGTGAACAACACCACTGATCAGACGATGAACGACGCAATGTTTAGAAGCTTTTTGCAGTTCATGCAAAATCAGACGAGGGAGACTCGTGTTCAAAATACAGGAGGAAATGATATCAATTCACGGGTTGTCACAGCCAAGCAGTTCAAAGAGTTGGGACCACCAGAATTTAAGGGAAAGCCAGATCCGATCATGGCGGAGATATGGGTCAAGCAAATTACCAAGATATTCGATGTCTTGGGATGCACGGAGGAACAGAAGGTTCCATTCGCCACCTTTATGTTCCGTGGCGAGGCAGACTACTGGTGGGAGTTTGTGAAGCGTACCCATCCAGCCGCACTCAGCATGTCTTAGGAGACGTTTCAGAAACTATTTAATGACAAATACTTTCCTGAAAGTGTTCGTCATATGAAGGAAGTGGAGTTCATCATATTAGAACAAAATAACATGACAGTGTCTCAGTACGAGGCAAAGTTTACAGAGTTATCCAGGTTTGCACCTCATTTGGTGGAGAATGAGGAACGTATGACGCGGATGTTTCTGAGAGGTTTGAAACCCGGCATACGACAATATCTCATCTCTCATAAATTTTCTCTCTATTCAGATGTTGTTAACAGGGCTCAATTGTTGGAGCGAGATAACGAGTACGTTCAATCGAGGGACCATAACCAGGATCATACCGAAGATAACAGTCATCAGAATAACAATAACCAGCGGAGAAAGAAGAATATGGATAAAGGCGGTAACCACTCTGGTGGTAATCACGGCCATGAAAATAAAAGAAGCGAGTCGGGAGGAGATTTTAAAAAGAGGAGATTCAACAACGACCATGTGAAGACGTCAGCGCCAGTAGCAACTGGTTCCAATGGAGGAGAAAGACCACTGGTCATATGTTACAAATGCGAGAAAGAGGGACATATCAGCCCAAACTGCCCACAACAGTTCAAGGTATGCTATAATTGTGGAAAGGAAGGACATATCGCTCGAGATTGTACGGTAGCGAAACCAATTCCAGCGGGGACGGTGATTCAAAAGGCTGTCCCAGAAAAGTCAAAGTCAACGGTTCCTGGAAGAGCGTTTGTCGTGACCGGTCAAAATGCGAGGAACCCGAACGAAGTTAGCACGGGTTAGTTAATTATAATTCTTGCGAAGTTTATACCTTACTAGGTACCGGTTCTACCCATTCTTTTATCTCTCTTGCTTGCGCTCAACGTTTGAATTTGACTACGGAGAAATCAGACTTTGATCTATTTATGGAGACTCCGTTAGGAGAAACTTTCATTACATCCGTTGTTTAGAAATCTTGCTTGATTCAGGTTGGCACTATCACATTACCTGTTAACCTTATTTCTATAGAGATACTTGCTTTTAATGTGATTTTGGGGATTGATTGGTTAACTACTCATCATGTTGAAATTGATTACTTTCGTAAGGTTATTAGTTTTCATATTCCTAAGCAACCTGTTATTCGAATTTAAGCAACCAAACCATTGAAGTCAAACACTTTCATATCAAGCCATAAAGTCATTTGTTTATGTTATGGACTTGAACAAAAATATGTCAGATTTGAATGATATTTCTGTTGTTAGTAAATTTTCTGACGTATTTCTTGAAAAATTTCCTGGCTTACTCCTAAAGTGTGATATTGAATTTTGTATCGACTTTGAACCCGGTACAAAACCCATTTCTAAAATCTCATGGCTCCTATTGAACTTCAGGAGTTAAAAATTCAACTGTAGAAATTTGGTACCCGAGCCTTTATCTTGTAACTTCCCTGGTGGAATACATTGAAGCCAGACTCTCCGTAGGGGATGCCATATTCGTGCGATAGTAAACTGATAGGTGTCATTGTGGCGTGTTATCCAAGGTTTGGATATGAGTCACAGTTGAGAGCAACTTAAGTCAGTAATCGAAATACGTAGCTTTCTAGGCTTAGTTGGTTATTATCGGAGATTCGTTGAAGGATATTCTCGAATCACTATTTCATTAACTCAGCTGACTCGTAGAGATACAAAATTCGAATGAAGTGAGGAATGTGGGAAGAGCTTTGAAGAACTCAAGAGGAGATTCATTTCAGCACATGTTCTAACCATGCCATCCTGGAAAAGCGAACGCGGTAGCTGACGTGTTGAGTAGAAGAACGTATACGAGTACGAGTACGATATTGTCAAAGACTCATTTCGTATAACTTACAAATATTAGAGATGGAGATGAAAACTCTAAATACCCACGTGAGGATATACAAGTATAATCGACTTTTATCGATAAAGTTAAAATCGCTCAGGCTACACACCGGAGCTGATGAATATGAAGAAAGAGGTGCAAGAAGTTGTTATTCCAAAAAAGAGAATTGGCGATGTGAGGAAAGCTCAAACCTTCGATTTATTGATTTATTTGAAATCCTCGATCGAGTAGAAACTGTGGCCTATAGACTCGTTTTACCGCCAAGTATGACGCATGTTCATAACGTTTTTCACGTATCGATGTTACATAAATATGTGGACGACCCGAACCACATTATTGGGTTAGAACCAGACGAGATAACCGAAGACTTAACATACGAGGAGGTACATGTCAAGATTTTGGATAGGAAGAAGTATGTG
Organism: Panax japonicus; assembly: GCA_020205505.1. Taxonomy (NCBI): domain Eukaryota; kingdom Viridiplantae; phylum Streptophyta; class Magnoliopsida; order Apiales; family Araliaceae; genus Panax; species Panax japonicus. The sequence continues at coordinate 63,570,777 of CM035099.1, read as the reverse complement.
CTACGTACGAAGGTTATACCACAAGTTAAAGTTTTGTGGATAAACCATGCTATTGAGGAAATGACCTGGGAGTTGGAAACGGAAATGAAAGCGAGGTATCTTCATCTTTTCGATACACCAGGTACGTACGTCAATTTCGAGGACGAAATTTCATAAGGAGGGGAGGTTGTAAGACCCCGATTTTTTTTTTAAATAAAAAGGAATTTCCTTTATTTATTATTTTGAAATAGTAAGAGTTGATTTGATTAATGAGGATAGTTATGGGTAAAATACGCAAATATTTTAAAATAAGCAAGTGGTTATAAAATATTCATTGTTGTCGGGGAATATTCGTTTGGTCGTGGAATATTTGTATTGTCGGGGAATATTCGTACGACGGCGCAGCCATGTGTGGGCCCCATAACGGAAAGCGATTGGAGGAATAAAATGACAAATATAAGCTGTTTAAAAATAACGGCGTAGTTGTTACCGTTTACACTGTTGGAATACCCGGTGGTTAAAATACAGTAATACGCGTTGTTGCACAGTAGCACACGGTATTGCACAGTATTTTGAATTATTGATCCTTATGTAAGAAGGCACTACTCAATAATTGCTACAGGAGTTACTGTTCATTACTTTATTGATTCAATAATTGCTGCGTTGATATTTATATTATTATTGTTTTAATAATTGTCATTGCACAGTATTTTCCATTATCAGATCAATAATTCATATTATTTGAATAATATTATCAGATAACATTATTGGCAATGTCTAGAAAATTCTGTCAAGGAGAGGTTTGGTCATCTAATTGCGCGCCAGTAAGGAGAAATCCTTATTGGAAAGCCCCCTCTATCCTGGGAACGGCCTGGTTGTCAGTACTGTGATTCTGTAATATTATTTTTTGAATAATTAATTATTGATTATTATGATAAAGAAAATATTTATTTTATGTCGATATAGTTGGAGGAAATTTTTAATATGACAATTGTTGAAAATTAATATTTTATCTTTTTCTGATAAAATAATTCATTTAAATATATTATTTTAATAATATATTAACGGTGATATTTTACAATGAATGTGGGACATATGAGTATATGAGGAGGAAGAGTATTTTTGTGTTGTGTGTCGGTGGACACAATTCTTGACCGAATATTGATTGTAAACTGTAAAATCATTCGTTTGTGGATTTCGGATAATTTCTGTTTGGAATTTGGAAAAACTTCCTTCTGCAAAGTTGTAGAGAATTGAATTTCCTATAAAATCTCGCGAGATTCGAATTTTCTGACAAAAGGGCTATTTATCATGAATTATTCAAGTTTCGGAGTTCCGAAATAATTAATTTTTGGAAGTTTTAATTATTTTATATAAGAAAAACGTTTTTGTGGTTGTTGGCACATGGGTGGCTGATGTTTTTGACCAAAGAAGGCATGCTAGAGTTTTCAAAACATGTGGGTAAGAATTTTGAATAAATAATAATATATTTTATTAATTTAGTCTCCTTTGGCGTTCTAACATTTTCCTATAAATAGAGGGCTAAGTTAGAATTGAAAATCACACCAGAAACATAAGCTTTCTCTCTACTTCTCTCTCTATATATCAAGCGTGTTCTTGTGAGTATACTTTGAGTGTTGCTATACGGTGCGAGTTTCTGTCAGCACTATACCGAAATTCAGTCAGAAGTACGGTTATTTTAAGGTAAGGGATGTTGTTTTTTTCTTAAATGATATTATCTTCTTCAATATCATTATGCCAAAATATTGTTCTAAAATATTATTTCACAAGCAATAAGGCTACATTCCATAAGACAAAACAGACAACACAAGGTTGAAAGAACAAGTGGTAGAGATTTTGTTCTGGTATGCATAGAAAATGAAAATTACAAATGGAAACTAAGAGCATCAAAGTTTCGGAAAACAACTATGTTCAAGGTAAGAGAATTTAATGATGTACACATTTGTTCGTCCAATATACTGCTTGGAGATCACAGACAAGCAAATAGTGAGATGGTTAGTGAGTGCATAAACTAACTAACTTCAAGAAAATTTACACACCAACCGACATTGTTGAAGACATGATGACGGAGTATAATGTGTCCATATCCTACCAAAAAGCATGGAGATCAAAGGAAAAAGCAATGGAAAAAGTAAGAGGAAATCCACACGGCTACACCCTGATCCCTTCTTGGTTACACATGTTCCAAAAAACAAATCCAAGTATCAATTGGAAACTGTTTATTAAATGTTTTAAATATTTTGGATACTCAAATTAAATAATTTAATTACCTACAAATACAAATTTGACTACTACCTATTGTAATGAAATAAAACTAAATCTGCTTTTTTCAACAGGCAAATATCTATATGAAATGAAACTATTAAATAGCAATTTAGATACCATCTGAACACTATGAAAGACATTAAAATATGAAAAATTAGATAGCAAAAGTAATACACATATGAGCTGTTATGATTTTTAATGTCATAACATACACATATGAGCTGTTATAATTTTCATAACATACACATATGAACTGTTATGATTTTTATATGTAATACACATATGAGCTGTTATGATTTTCATGAGTTGTTATTTAATGTTTCAAATATTTTGGATACTCAAATTAAATAATTTAGTTACCTACAAATACAAATTTGGCTACTACCTATTTTAATGAAATAAAATTAAATCTGCTTTTTTTAGCAGACAAATATCTATATGAAATGAAACTATTAAATAGCAATTTAGATACCATCTGAACACTATGAAAGACATTAAAATATGAGAAATTAGATAGCAAAAATAATACATATAGTAATCCTAACTACAGATTTGGACAATATTTATTACATATAATTGCATTAACCTTAATTTAAAATTCATTTCAGAATCCATCACATCCTTGGAGTTGGAAAAAACGGTCGCTTCAAAAATCTCTTCTTCGCAATAGGAAAATCATTTGAAGCATGGCAATATTGTTTCCCAATCATTGTAGTTGATGACACATTCATACAATCAACCTACGGGGATACACTGCTCATATCAAGAACGCAAGATGCAAACAGGAACATTATACCGATTGCTTTTGCAGTTGTTGACAGTGAAAATGAATTATCATGGAGATGGTTTTTCATCAATTTGAGAAATGCTTGTGTGTTAGAGAAGGACAATGCATCGTTTTAGACAGACATGAAGCAATTATCAAGGGACTTAACTGTGTGTTCCCTGATGTCATGCACGGTTCATGCACATACCATATTTTGTAAAATATTAAAAACAGATTCAAAAAGAAAGGAGAAGAGATAAAAAAAAAGCATACAACGCAGCTTGTAAGGCTTACACTATAAAAGAATTCAACATACATATGGTTGAACTTGATGCAATTGATACTCGAATAAGGACATGTCTGGAGGAAGAAGTTAAGATAAAAAAGTGCACGAGTGTGACGCCCCCAAAATAGGTATACATCACCCATTTTGAGTTGTCAATAACATGGTACAGAAACAACTACAACTTTATTAATACAACATATAAACTGTAAATTTAAATACAAATATTGTCATCTAGACAATATCCATACTCAACTAAGTCCTCATTACAATTATTGGTACATTATTTTATAAAAATAGTGAGAACTACTAAAACAACGTCTAGAACCATCATTCCACACCCCGACTAGTACTCGCTACATTCTCGCCTCCTGAGAAGAAAAATAGAACAAAAAGGAAAAATGTGAGCTCAACTAGCCCAGTAAAGAATATTATTACTAAGATAATATAGAACAAATTATCGTTAGTCTTTAACAGGAAAAAATTTGATAGAATATAATAAACAACAAGTTTCAGATCAATATTCGCAGCGAAAATAATAATTCATAAATGAGTTACGTTGAGAATAAAATTAAACTATGAATTTAAAAGTCCATCATCAATATTTATCCCTGTAACAACAATCAATATTCATCTTGAATCAAATATTCATCTTTGCACTACAGGCCAAAGATATTCATCAGTTGGTAATGTTCATCTCAACACCTGTACATCTTTGCACTACGGGCCAAAGATATTCATAAGAAAATCAACCATCTTTGCACTACAGGCCAAAGATATTCAGTAATATCATCTTATAAGACTGAGGATGATGAAAAATATTTTAAAGAAAATGAATCCAGTGAAACAAAAGAACAAATATTAAGGATTCGTACTTTAAACAATCTGAGTTCAAAAATACTTCATAAATAACTATAGTGAAGTAAAATTCAAGAATGATCAAAACATGGATACAATCAAAGTTAGTATCCATAATAGATATTTTGGAAAAAAAAATAAAATTTAATTTTTTTTGTGAATAGTGTCATATTCGTAAATAGTGTCGTATACGTGAATAGTGCCGTATACGTGAATAGTAACTCCGACACTAAAAGACAAGAATTTCACAAGAAAAATCTTACCAATAATTCTGTATAATTATATTAGAATAAATAATATCATTTTTTTAAAAAATAATATCACTTACCTTGAAAAGATTGTACTTCTAGCTAGAATACCGGATATAGTGCTGAAGGGAACTTGCACCGTATAGCAACACTCAAAGTATCAAAATACTCACAAGTATACCCTCGATAGTATAGAGAGAGAAAACTTCAGTTTCTGGTGTAATTTTCAATTCTAACCTAAGCACCCTATTTATAGGAAAATGCTTAGAACAGCAAAACAGAAAATTTAATAAAATATTAATATTATTTATTTTTATTCCTACGCCCACATTTAGAGATCTGAATCCAGCCATTTCAACAACTAATGGGGCACATCAAGCATATCAAAAATGTTTTTCTTTTAAAACAAATTTAAAACTTTTGAAAAATAATTATTTCGGAACTTCAGAACTTCAATAATTCATAATAAATAGCTCTTTTATCAGAAAAAGTCGAATCTCATGTCCTTTCCATAGGAAATTCCATTATCTACAACTTTGCAGAAGAAAGTTTTTCTAAATTCCAAATAGAAATTGACCGAAATCCACAAACGGACTATTTTACAGGCTATAATTAAATTTCAGTCAAGAAATGGGGTCCACAAACATGAAAAACATATTTTAAACATTTATTGAAACAAGAATAATCTTCCTCCTCATTTATTCATATATTCCACATTCATTGTAAAATATCACCATTATTATATTATTAAAATATAATAATATATTTAAATGAATTATTTTATCAGAAGAGATAAAATATCAATTTTCAATAATTGTCACATTAAAAATTTTCTCCATCTATATCCACATAAAATAAATATTTCCCTTATCATATAAATCAATAATTAATTATTCACAATTAATATTACAGAATCACAATACTGACAACTAAACAGGTCCCAGGAAAGAGTGGGCTTTTCAATAAGGATTTATCCTTACTGGCGCGCAATTAGGTGACCAAACCTCTTCTAATACAGAACTTTTTAGACATTGCCAATAATGTCATCTAATAATATTATTCAAATAATATGAATTATTGATTTGATAATGAAAATACTGTGTAGTGACAATTATTGAAACAACAATAATATAAAAAATCAACGTAGCAATTATTGAATCAATAAAATAAAATATTAAACAGTAACTACTGTAACAATTATTGAGTAATATCTTCTTACGTAAGAATCAATAAGTGGTGCAATACCGTGTGCTACTGTGTTTTAACCACCGGGTATTCCAACAGTATTAACGATAACAACTACGTCGTTATTTATAAACAACTTATACTTGTCGTTTTCTTCATTCAATCGCTTTCCGTTATGGGGCCCACACAAGGCTGCGCCGTCGTACGAATATTCCCCGACAGTAAAAATATTCTACGAATAAACGAATATTTTCCTATAAAAATAAATATTTTATAACCACTTGAATATTTGAAATATTTGCATTTTTTACCCATAACTAAACACATTAATCAAATCAACCCTTATTATTTCAAAATAATAAATAGAGGAAATTCAATTTCATTAATAATAAATTGGGGTCTTACAACGAGGCTCCATGGAACTGTAAGCAAGTATTCAATAATGACTTCAAACACCGCTGAATATATTAACCATGCAATTAAGGGAATCAGAGATCTTCCAGTTGCATCGATGATTGAATGCCTACGTTGTATGGCTCAAAGATGGTATTTCACAAACAAACAATCAACAATATCAACTTTCACAAACCTTTCCACAACAGCTGAGAGAAGATTGCAAGATAATATCATCAAGTCAAAGAAATTTAAGGTAAGTCATAAAACTCCTAAATTGTTACTGCATATCTTCGAAAAAATGGAATTTACATTAATAGGAAACCACATTATGCATTTTTGGTTACCAATATAAACAGTAAACGTTACTAACAGTATAAATGACTTTAATTATTCCATCTATCCCAAAAAAAATTATTATACATACTAACTACACTATTAAATTGTGTTGTAGGTCGAGACATCGAATTTAGTGATTTTTACTGTTTACGATGTCACCAAACAATTTATCGTGGACATGAAAAAAAAGACATGCACATGCCGTAAATTTCAATACCATGAGATGCCTTGCTCATACGCTGCTGTTATTAGCAAAAGGAATATGAGTTGTTATGATTTTTGCTCGAAATACTATTCAAAAAAAACTTTAATAGACACATATTCAACTTCCATTATGTCAATAGATGACAAAGAGAATTGGGATGTTACAAACGAGATTAAAAACATATGTGTCAAACCACCAAATACAAGAAGATCGGCTGGACAACCAAAGATTGGAAGGTACAAGCATGTGTCTGAAAATACAGTTCAGAATAAATGCAGACGATGCCAAGAAAAAGGACACAACAAGAAAACATGCAATAATCTACCAATTTTGAGGCCAAAAACGTTCTAATATTCTTCAACATCAAAAAAATTGTAACAGACTCCTTGATGTTTACTGAGGTTGCTCAATATCCATACATATTGTAATCATTTTATTGATTAAATAAAACAAATTTTATATTGCACAATATTGAAATATGTTTATTTTCATTAATTTCCTTTTATCAACAACTAATTCTAACTTCAAATAACATAATATATAACAGCTTTATTTATATATATTTTGGTTACTAACTAAAACTAAAATAGTTACCTATAAATGAAATTTTGACTACATACTGTACCATGTAAAAAAATGTTATTACACACATTATTAGAGAAATTTTAAATTAATATAACTATTTGGTAAACCACAAATACTGCTTATTATAAACAATATATGATGTTTGTAAACCAACTAAACCATAAAAAAATAAAACATAATATAAAGTGAAAATTGTTATATAATTTCCTGTTATGGCTGATTTCCTGTTTTGAAATATGTTTATTTTCATTAATTTTCTTTTAACAACAAGAAATTCTAACTTCAAATAACATAATAAATAACATACATATTTATGTATATTTTGGTTACTATCTAAAACTAAAATAGTTACCTGTAAATGAAATTTTGACTACCTACTGTACCATGTAAAAAATTTAAGACCCCAACTTTTTATAAATAAAATTGAATTTTCTATATTCATTATTTTGAAATAAAAAGGAGTTAAGTGATATAATACTTCGGTTATGTGTGAAATGTGCAGATTTTACAAAATAAGTAAGTGGTTATAAAATATTCATTTTTGTCGGGGAATATTCGTTTGGTCGTGGAATATTCTTATTGTCGGGGAATATTCGAACAACGGCGCAACCATTCGTGGGCCTTATAACAGAATAACTGTCGGATGAAGAAAATGACAAATTTGAGTTGTTATAAATAACGGCGTAATTGTTATCATTTATACTGTTGGATTACCCGGTGGTTAAAATACAGTAATACATGTGGTTGCACAGTAGCACACGGTATTGCACAATATTGTTGAATTATTGATTCTTACGTAAGAAGGCACTACTCAATAATTGTTACAGTAATTACTGTTCAATATTTTATTTTATTGACTCAATAATTGCTGCGTTGATATTTTATATTATTGTTGTTTTAATAATTGTCATTGCACAATATTTCCCATTATCCGATCAATAATTCATATTATTTGAATAATATTATTAGATAGCATTATTGACAATGTCTAGAAAGTTCTGTCTAAGGAGAGGTTTGGTCACCTAATTGCGCGCCAGTAAGGAGAAATCCTTATCGGAAATCCCCCTCTTTCCTGGGAACGCCCTGGTTGTCATTATTGTGATTTTGTAATATTATTTGTGAATAATTAATTATTGATTTATATGATATGGAAATATTTATTTTATGTGATTATAAATGAAGGAATTTCAGCATGATTTAATTGTTGAAAGTTTGGCATATTTTTGTGGAATTATAATTTTCGATAAAATTCAATATTTTATAATTATTTATATATATATATATATATATATACATATATAAACATGTTGTTAATTAGAAAATGAAGTAATCAAGATGTAATTGAAGTGGTTGGTGGAGGATTTTAGTCTGCAAAATTGTGTTTTATTCATGTGTGGGACCGCAACAATTGGAAAAAAAGAGAAGTTAGGCAAATATATTAGGCAGAGAAGGAAAAAGTATGAAAGTTAGGCAGAATGCGTTGAAAAATTATCTCCTTCCGTTGCTATAAATAGGGGGTAACCCCTTCTTCCTCAACACACCACTTTCAAATCAGAAATTCTTATTATAGAGTATTGTGAGTATTTTCTTGAGTATAAGAATACTTTGAGCGTAGTATTTCTGCAATATTTTCTCAGAATAATATCTGATATTTCAGTCAAATCCAAGCTTCTACTAAGGTAAATGATATTATTTTATTGCAATACTCGTTAGAAATATTATTTCCTTTTATATTCCATATTATGTAAGCGATATTATTTCCTCTTGTATTCCTAAATTTGAACTTACTATGGTAAGTATTGCTTCTATAATTCCTGAAATGATTAGAAATTTCGCTTCATCTAATATCATTTCATAGGAATATTGATTTGAACTTTTTAATCAAATTTGGAACTTTTCATGACTGAGTACTGTTCACAGTTACTGTTCACGGGTACTGTTCACGGGTATTGTTCACAGTTACTGTTCACGGGTATTGTTCACAAAAAGAATTTTTTTTCCTTTCAAGTTATCTGTTGTGACCCTTATTCTTGAAATTGAATCCATGTTTTGATCTTCACTATGGATTATTATGAAGCGTTTTTAAACTTGAATTATCTAAAGTACGAATCTCTAATCTTTATCTTTTTGTCTCACTGGATTCGTTTTCTAAAATTTTTTTCATCATCCTCGGTCCTTAATGGTGATACTTGATGAATATATTTGGCCTGTAGTGCAAAGATGTATGATTACCTGATGAATATCTTTGGCCCGTAGTGCAAAGATGAACAGGTGTCGAGATGAACATAACCAACTGGTGATACAAATGAATATCTTTGGCCTATAGTGCAAAGATGAATATTTGATGCAAGATTTATATTGATTGATGTTATAGGGACAAAATATTGATGATGGACTTTTAAATTCATAGATGATAGTAGATTTCATTCTCTACTTAACTCTTCTAATGAATTGTTATTTCCGCTGTGAATATTAATCTAAAACTGGCTGTCCATTATATTTTATCTGATTTGTTGAAGGCTAACGATAAATTGTTGTTCTTTATCTTAGTCATAATATTCTTTACTGGGCTAGTTGAGCTCATCCTTTTCCTTTTTGTTTCATTTTTCTTCTCTGGAGGTGAGAATGTAGCAGGAACCAGTCGGGGTAAAGAGTGATGGTCCTAGACAGTTGTTTTAGCAGTCCTCACTATTTTTTGTAAAATAGTGTATCAAAAAATATAATGAGGACTTATTTGAGTGTGGATATTGTCTAGAACACAATATTTGTATTTAAATTCACAGCATGTGTGTTGTCGTATTTTGCACGATAATTGTAATAGTGATGTTGTAGTTGTTTCTGTACCATGTATTTGGCGACTCAGAATGGGTGATGTATACCTATTTTGGGGGCATCACAGTTGGTATCAGAGCTTAGGGTATGGTCTCTTGCGGAGATCGGAGAATAGAACTAGGAGGGGAAAGATGAGTAAATCCTTCGCTAGTATGTCCTACCTAAGCTTATTTGTTGGTCTGTCATAATATATGGATATTATGTGATATGTTAATTTGTTTAAAGTTTTATGGCAGTTTTAAGAATGGCAGCTGAGAACGTTAACAATGGAGTCTATGAGACTGTGGAACAACCTTTGATTACCAACCAAGAGAACGTGCAACAGGAAGGCAATATTCCTCCTGTAAACAACACTATTTTGGGGGCGTCACAAAAAACATATGCTATTACAAATATAACTATTTTGTAAACCATAAATAGAGTAATTTTAAATTAATATAACTATTTGGTAAACCACAAATACTGATTATTATAAACAATATATGTTGTTTGTGAACCAACTAAAACATAAAAAAATAAAACATAATATAAAGTGTAAATTGTGATATAATTTCCTGTTATGGTTGATTGGTTACTAACAACAACGAAAATTTTTAACTATATATGCAAATCTGACAACAATTTGTATCTTTAAAAAAATCTAACAAATTGAATTTTAACTTTGTACATAAATACAACTATTTGCACACCCACAAATACTGATGAACATTACAGGAACCAAAATTATTAATTTTAAAATGTTTTTTACAATATATTGTTAATACTAATTGGATACCAATAATAGAACAAATATTTACCTTAATATACAAATTTAGCAACCCACTGTACCATAAATAAATACAAACCAAAAAACAACAATGTGAGCCAACAAAATATACTCATACTTCCAATAGTAAAAATTAATACATCATTCAATTATCAGAATAATTACAAAACATTCCACAACCAATAACCATATCAAATGATATCAAATAGACAAAAAAAAAATAAAAATAACATGATGAATAAGCAAACTAGACTTCACTAGCGAATCCCCCTGGATATTCTGAATCAGATTCATATCCACCTAGCTGTTTGTTCCTCGCGTGGTTGAACAAGTTGACACATAGTTTCTTGCGGTATTAAAGGATTGGAAATGGTTTTGGCATTTCAAAAATCATCTGATGAAGAAAATGTTCAGCAAAAAAATTGTAAACATTCCGCAATCGCTGAAAAAACAATAAAGATATAAAATAAATCAAAACAAACTTCATGATATATGGAAAACTGAAAGAATAAAAACAATATAAACTTACCCTTTAATTTGTTCAGGAAGACCCTAGGCAAATTCGAGATCAATAATATCATGTCCTCCTTTATTGCGGTATGGAACACTGTTAAAATCAATATCAAATCTATTATTCCAAAATCCGCAAGTAGACAAAATTATGGGAAGAATAAAAATATACGTCTCACACACATCCATAATATTTGTGCGTATTATATTTTTATCCTGTTGTAGAGAATTATAAACCACTAATACTCTGTGATGCACATCAAAAACCAGCAAAAACTAATGACCAGGAGCTGGCATATGAACGGGAAACATGACAAAATCAACGTTAACCCACGGTGTGTTGACTTCCATAAGAAAGCCATGAATATACTCAGCTATATCACCATAGCCCAACAACAGATTCTTATCATAATTTCTATTACAATATTCCCCATACAAATTGGTCAACTTGATATGGAACCAACAATCGGTTGTTGTAACCCTTATTTGAATTTTGTTCGAGTGTCTAGTCAGTTTACGAATGTAATACAAATAGAAGTTGACGTGCTGAACAAAAATTAAAAACAGAATAGCAATCAGAGATAAACAAAGGAAAAAAAATAAAAAAATATACCAGAATAGTAACCAATATGATTGCATAAGGTAACCGGAACTAACAAACATATTTATAAAGGTAATAAATAAACTCACATCATTATCTAGCCACTGCCCAGGGGTCTTTAGCTTGTAAAATCACATTTTTGAAGAAATTGACATAAACCCAAATCTGAATGAAGGCTCGATTTTGCCATTGTTACTCGAAAATTTATCAATCCTTCAAAATAATAACATATTAGAAATATAAAAGAAATGATTTGATAACCTATTAAAAAATAAAATACAAATATATTAAATTCCAATATACATACCTTTTCCTGTTATTTAATCCAATCTTAAACCACTGCTCAAACAGAACATCTTCACCTTTCGAAGGAATACCCATACAAATATCTGGAAATGCTGACATTCCTGTGCGTAATTGACTAACATCCACATTAGAAGAAGTTGAATCAGTCGAACCGAACTTTGACGTAAAAGGACTCTTCAACACAGCACTCTTCGCAGCCGTGCGAACAGGCCTGCCAAGGGGTTTTGCTACAGATTTCTCAATTTCAACACAATGAAGAAAATCCTGGGTTGTTAACTTCTCATCAAGTATCAACTTGTCCGATTCTTCAATTTATTACCTTTAAATGTTTACAATACATGACACAAAAAATAATGACAATAACAAATTAAAAATACAAAATTTCTGATCAAAATAAACATAAACAATACGGCAAAGTAACTAATACAACATATGAAGGTAAATGCTGATGGAAAAAATTACAAACCTCAATTGGGGTAAAAATAACAATTTCTTTTCCACTAGATTGACTTAAAATATCAAAACTAGGAATGTCATTGATCTTTTCAGTCCGTTAAAAAAAATTAATAAATATAACACGTTAAAAAAATAACATTTAAAAAAAATGCTTAACCTTTTCATCCTCAAAATGAATGTGAACCCCTCTAGGCGTATAAACAACAATCTCTTTCCCATCCGAATTTAAAGTGACATTCTTGCTCTCAATTTGTAAAAAAAAAAACATAAAATAATAAGCATTTCATTATTAACAATGGAAAAAAAATGAAAAAAAAATAAATGTCAACCTTTGCATCCTCTTCTTCAAACTGATTTCCAACAACACCACCAACAGGAGGATCAACACTTCCTTTAACATTACCACCATCAACATTCTCACCCAACTCATCATCATCATTATCATCATCACCATCATCACCCTCATCATCATCATCATCATCATTATCTTCAACAACATTAAAATCTCTATGTTTGTTATAACTAGACTGACCACATAAATACTTTCTAAACATCTTCTTTACATCCTTACAAATCTGAATTTGAAAGACTTGCATTTGATCTTTTAATTCAACACTCAAATTATCAATTTCTTTTTTCACCTCCATCACCTTGCCTTCCAAAGGTTTAATACGTGCATCGATAACTTTTTCCACATCAGAAATAGAAAACCTAATATCTTTAACCTTCCTTGATGATTCAACTTTAAAATCAGAAATTTTGGCTCCACTATCATTTTCATTAAAAAAATAAAAACCCCCTAACCCCAACCGAACCTTTTCATCCTCTGTCGGAACAAGATTCTGAATAATCAACTGAAACATAATAATAGCAACAATTATACCATGTCAAAAACATTAAATATAAAACATAAACAAAACATTACACAAAAAAATAGTAACCAATATCATATATAAAGGTAACCAAATATAAAGCAAATGGTAACCAACATACCTGACCAGATCCAAAAACAAGGTCATTCAATTTCTCATTCTTGGGAGGCTTTCCTATCTCCCTCCATCTAAATAATCTAAACTCTGCAGCATGATCGTCAACACAAAAGCCTCTGACTTTCAAAGTAGGTATTATTTCAAACAACAAAACTTGAAACACATAAGGTAATCCATTGAGTTTGTAAGATTTACAGTAACTATCCCTATAAAAATTGTAAATCACCCCACCATGTTTATCCTTCCTTGCATGACCCTTAACTGAAAGGGATAAAGAATTCTTTGTTTGTTGAAAGGCAAATTTACACCATGGATAACTTTTAATATCCCATAAGACAAAAAGTTAAACAAAGCTTTATCAACATAATTGTCAGGAACAGTAGCTAGTATGAAATTAAAAACCAATAAAATAATGGACATCCTGACTGCTTCATCATCATCATCAAAAGCAACGCTCCTATATATCCTCCCGATAGTAGAACGGGTTACAACCTCATTACCAAAAAACTTCTCCACCATCAAATTTTCAATGTATTTAAAACTATCAATGTCTTCAACTCCTTGCTAATTCAAACCAGAAATCAAACAAAATTCGAGCAATCCAAACCTTACCCTTCTCTCACGAAATAGAAACCACAACTCCCCATCATCCCTTTGATAAACTTCCCTAATCAAAGCTTGATGAATTATCTGGGAAAACATCTGCGGCTGCTCAAACTCTAAAAATTTTTCAAAATATGTCAACTTAAACTTATTCAATTGTACCTCAAACAATTTTTTCTTAATAATATTTGGAACCTCCATATCACACCAATAAATAACTTTTGCTGAAAAGTTTCGATTATGCTCCTCGTAGAATAGATCCCAAATCTGAAAATGCAAAAAATTACATTAAAAACACATTAACCAAAATAAAAAACAACTTTAAAACAAAAACTATTAAATGAACAATATCAATGTTAACCAAAATAATTTCAGCAAATGATCATAACCCAAACTAATTAGACTCTTTAATATATAACAAATTATATACTAAACAATTTAGATAATAATACAAACAACTATGATATCAGCAGTTTCCAAACAATACAATATTGGTAACCAAAAATAAATTAGCAAGTTACCTGCATTATTTAACTCTATATAATAACAATAATGTAATGTAGTAACCAAAAATTAATTTAATAGTAACTGAGATTCAAATATAATGAAAACAATGATTTAAACAAGAACAATTTGAACAATCCTTAAAACAACACAAACTCTAATAAAATATAAAACTTTTTAACAACTATTACAAAAATCAGTTTCTAAATATATAAATGAAGGTAACCAAACATCAATTAGTAAGTTACTAACAAAACATAATAAACCTGTATAATCACAGAAATGAAATTTAGGGATCAACCGAGAATATTCTTGTATCAGACACTAAAATATGAGTGAAAACAAAAAAATTATCAACAACAATTTGAACAAAACTTGAAACAGAATAAACTGTGTTTCAGAAAATACACTCGGAATGGAAACAATAATTTTATCAAACAACAACTTCAACATCAATAATAATACTGAACAACAAAATAAACAACAACATACACCAAAACACCACCATGCAGAAAACAAAAACATAAAAAACCAAAAACAAGTAAAAAATATATATTCTTAAAAAAAATAACAAACCTTCAAATGTTTCTGCCGAGGAACAATTTTCCGGCTATGAGCCTCAACTTCATTTTCTTTGGCAACTTTTTCGACAGAACCTTCAAAATCGAAATCAATATACACTAGAGATTTATCCTTCTTCTTCGTATGTCTCACAATATTCTTATCACCAACATCTGATTTCAACAATAACTTCTTCCCTTGTTTTGAAGACTTTGGAATACTATCCTTCGTCATTACAGATAACTTCGAAACCTTCAAATAATAATCATCTGAAACTATTTTCCTCTTCCTATCAGGTTTTTTATTCCCATTCCCTCCATGTTCTACCTCGTAGAGACCATCACGAAAAAGAGAGGAAAATCAAAAAATGTGGTATCGAAAAATATGAACAACCGGAAAACCTTAAGAATAAACACGAATTGAAGCAAAATATGACAACGACGAAGTAAAAACCAAACGCCGACACCAATAATCAACCAGAAATATCGACAGACACCAGATAAAGAAGTACATAGGTTTGCAAAGAAAGTTCCCAAAACACCAAATAAGGGTTTCTAAAAGAAAAGAAACGGTAAACGGAAAAAAACAAAATTTAAAATGAACACGATCCCAAAAAAAACACGAATTCAGTTTTTTTTAAAAAAAAACTGAATTGTCATGTCATCAGCAAATTAAAAAACATCCCATAATTAAAGGAAGCATAAATATGTACTAATAATAAAAATAAAATTTTAAAAACATTAATTGTGTAAATATTTAATGAGTACAATGTTGATGTAACTATGTTTTAAAATGTAATATAAAATATAAATGTTCCTAACTTTTATAATTTGATCTGATAACTTTTTGGGTTGGATAACCAAATCCGATTAATGATAATTTTTCCGGATCCTCATGGAATGAACCTCTTCCAAGTACTCTTAACAGTACTCGCACCCCTATAAAACTGTCAACCTCGCCCACCACCGTTCTCTTCCCTTTAATTCAAAGCAAAATAAAAAACCCTGCTAGAACCTCCTATTTCATAGGGTTTCTTTCTCTCTCATCTATACATACATAATATACATATAGAGAGAAAAAAATGGCGCAATCGCTAGAGCTATTGCTAATACAGTTCTTGATGCCGGACAACGATGCCCGGAGACAAGCTGAGGACCAGATAAAGCGTCTGGCCAAGGATCCGCAGGTGATTCCGGCGCTGGTCCACCACCTCCGCACCGCCAAGACCCCTAATGTCCGGCAGCTCTCCGCCGTTCTCCTCCGTAAGAAGATCACCGGCCACTGGGCTAAGCTTAGTCCTCAGCTCCGTCAGCTCGTCAAACAGTCCCTTATTGATAGCATTACCCTCGAGCACAGGTATCGTCAATTCAATTATAGTTCATTTTTCTTGCTCTATTCATATCTTAATTTCTAATTGACAACCATTAAAATGAGAATGCTTAATTGTATTATTTAGTGATTGAGCAAATTCAAATGGTAGCTTTGATGCAACTCAAATGAGCTTTTTGTTATCATAGAGCCTTTTGAATTGTGTTTACTTTTTGGGAATTTGTTGATTGGCTGATGTATTTTTTTTGAATTTGTTTAAATTTTTCATTAGAAAATGTAGGTCTTGTTTTAAGGAGAAATTGACACCATATTAAATTATTACTACAGAAAATATTTCCAAAAGAGGTTTTATAATAAAACCATGAGCTCCATCTTTATATGCTCACCTGCAACTTATAATGGAGTGCTTTTTTCTTAAGAAATACCAAAGTGCATTTGTTTGAAAAGGTTGGACATTGTTATGCAAGCATAAGAGTTCATAGTTATCATAAATATCGCAAGAATTAAGGCTTTTTATTGTTCTAGATTTAGAAAGGACTATATAGTGAAACATATGTACAAAAAGGTCACTCTATATTAGCACCCTCTTGTGGGTTTGGTGCATTATAAATGATGCAAAAAGAAAGGGACTCAAAAGTTCTTATTTAGAACTTCTTCAGCTATTCGGTATTATATTAATAAATAACATATAATAAAACTCCATTTCTTCTCACTCGTAAGGAGAAAGAATCTGAAAGAAAGCTGTAGGCACTTTCACCAATTTTTATTTCTTCCTTTCTCTAGTCATTTCACTTTCAAACAAACGAAGAAATTAATCTTCTTTTGTTATGTCATCTTTCACCTACACTTTTCTCACTCAAAACTCAATGATAATGATTTATCGGATGTGTTGTTTGCACTTTAACGAACCAGACTGGTGGTTGTTGTGACTGTTATTTTGTGCTTATATTCAGAAGTTGTTCATCTGCTTGAAGCATAGCATAATTCAAGATTGGATGACCTACATTGCCAAATTCATGCTTGTGTGTTTGGAGTAATTATACCGATGCTTTAGATAAAAGTTTGAAAAAATCCCCAAATCTTTCTATCCCAGTTCATGGGATTACCTCGTATATTCGTTTTGACCTCATTTCTAGCAAGGGACTTGTACTATATGCATACACGCATACACTTTAAATATCTTTCTTGCATTTTCTTTTAATAGATAGTTTAGTTTGACAAGACTTCATGCTTTTCTTGTTTTTCATTTGAGTTCATGGAAGATATTGATGGTTCGCGTTTTCTCTTAGTTTTGAAATAGGAAGATGAAGGTGTTTCAAAGAAACTGATGATGATTTTGTATAACGGCCTTTTTTGCAGTCCACTAGTGAGGCGAGCTAGTGCAAATGTGGTTAGTATTATCGCAAAGTATGTTGTGCCATCGGGGGAGTGGCCTGATTTGTTGCCTTTCTTATTCCAATGCAGTCAGAGTGCACAAGAAGACCATAGAGAAGTGAGTGATTTGCTCTTGTAAGCTTTGGGATGATAAGATTAAATATAACTCTGGAGAAGACGATCATCTTTTTAGTTGTATGTGCTGCATGTCTTATCATAATAAAAGAAGTGTTGACACTGGCAACCTAGTGATTGTTTGTCAAGAATAAAGAAACTTCTTGTGATTAAACATGTGTTGCATGTTTGTGGTACTTTCTCTCTCCAATTTCTTATGTGCTTTATTCTTTACCTTTATTCTTTTTCTAGGCAAAAAGATGCATTTCTTAGTATATACCAATTACTCCCTCCGTCCCATATTAAATGTCCTAATTTCTTTTTTGGATGTTCCAAGATAAATGTCCTATTTCTATATTAGTAACTATATTTATCCCATTCTTCCTCTTATACCCTCATAATCTATTTAATGTACTTATTGGGAATGTGAGAGTTACAAGAAAATGTATCTACAGAATTAAATGACTTGTGAAAGAGCAATTATTAGGGTTATAGAGAGCAATTATTGGATCATAGAAAAGTGAAGAAATACTTCAATTAATAAATAATCAAAAGGGTAATTTAGGTAAAAGAAAAATTTATTAATTAGCGTGCCGAAACCAATTAGGATGGGAGTATATGCTTATTGCGTAGTTGATTTATGATCTATGTTGTAATTTGTAGGAATATGTAAAGAAAATTTGATATGGTGCTTTAAATTTGATATTTGATTTGAATTTGGATTTGTTTCCTCTGTTGTCTTCTACTCTGTTAGTGGGGTATACCACCCAAGCACCACCATATTGGACCTATTGGTTTGTTCAAGCCAACACGACTGAAACCGGCTGATGAAACCAATGTGCACCGAAGTTGCAAAACTATAAATTTCAATCAGATCTGGTTTGAGATATAGAAAAACCAACAAGATTGATTTGACACATTTTTCCCCAAAAAAACTGACCAAGTACACCCCTATGGGGGAGATCAGTTGGAGACACAAGTTGAGTGCGTTGTGGCTTTGGGAAGGGGATATAATTTTTTTTTAATTTTTAAATAATAGAATGGGTTCTTATCATAGTCAGTTTAATCATGTTAAGAGTATTGAGATTGATGGGGAGCCAATCATCAGAGAGGTGGAGCTGAGGCAAGGTGTTGTTCAGTATTATGAGCATTTATTTAAGGAGGAGCAGTGAAGACTAAGAGGGTGTTGTTGAGTTACAGCTGAAGAATGGGAGATGTTGGAGAGACAATACACAGAGGACATATATTCCTTTCAGACCTCTGCAGTGCGTCAATACACCTTTCTATGCATTTTTAGCACTGAGTATAAAGCTTCTGCATTACAGGAGTTTTCATGGTTATCTTAACTATAGATCAAGGTTGCTCTATAAAATATTAACCAATTAAAATTGTAACCTCTAGTCAAGTGTTTTCAGTAAAACACCAGAACCAAGTCTTTGACCTTATTTTGTCCAATGCAAGGAGAAATCATGGTCATCTTAGTGGATGGGGTGATCACAGTGGCCTGGTTTGATTTATAGGTCAAAGATGATGTTATAGATCAGTTTTTGAGTTTTGACCATAACAAAAGGATCAGGAATATGTCATTTGATTTTGCTCATTTCATTCTTTGTTATAAACTTCTATGAAATTTCTTTCAAGCAGGGTTCCTGAAATTGGTAAATAGTTTTGTTGTAGTATAGAATTGTAGAGGATAAGTTATAGCCTGTATGTTATAACTACTCTGCATCTAGTAATTGCTCTTTACTAGTGACAATTTTATGATTTTGTTTTCTTTGTTATTCAATATCAGTAAAAGATTGTCTATGCTCATAAATATTTTCTCTCTGTTGATCTTCTTCAGGAAGCTAGTGCCCTAGTGATGTGCTCTTGTTCAGTTGGGCTGCCATATATTTCTATTTTGCTGCAATATAAGTTTATTGTTCAATGAGCTAACATGGGCTTCTCTTGATTTTATGATGCAGGTGGCATTGATACTCTTCAGCTCCTTAACTGAAACAATTGGAAATTCATTTCGACCACATTTTGCAGATTTACAATCTCTGCTACTCAAGTGCCTACAAGATGAGACTAGTACCCGTGTCAGAGTTGCTGCACTCAAGTAGTGTTTGTTTTAAAAAATTTTAAGTTTTGTGCTATTGTTTTGGTGCAAAAGGTAATGGTGTTAGAATGTTTACCCAATTTTGAATGCACTGCAATTTCATCTCCTTTACAGGGCAGTTGGGTCTTTTCTAGAGTTCACTCAGGATGAAGTTGAAGTGGTAAGTAATATATGTTGTTGCTTCCAGTTTTATGATAGTAGATCACTTTTTGAATAGCCCCGCTCTCTAGCGGACTATGCATTTCTTAAGTGACTTTATTATAAGCGGTTTCTGTAAATTCCATTATTATTATACACATGCAGGCAAAGTTTCAAGAATTTATACCCAGCATTTTGAACGTATCAAGGCAATGCCTTGCCTCTGGTGACGAAGATGTTGCTGTAATTGCTTTTGAAATATTTGATGAGCTAATTGAATCACCTGCACCTCTTCTTGGGGAATCAGTTAGATCCATAGTACAGTTCTCTCTTGAAGTTTGCTCAAGTCTAAATTTGGAATCCAACACGCGTCATCAGGTTAGAAGCATTCACTGGTATTAAGTTCATTAGTAATTTGTGAAGTTGTATAGCATTATTCACTGTTCTTGGTTTTCTAGATGTCACATTGTTTCCTTTTTCTTTATCACGCCAGGCTGTTCAGATTCTTTCCTGGCTTGCTAAGTATAAATCCAATTCCCTTAAAAAGCACAAGCTGATCATTCCAATTCTTCAAGTTATGTGCCCACTGCTTGCAGAATCGACTGATAGAGATGAAGATGATGATCTTGCACCAGACCGAGCTGCTGCGGAAGTTATGGACACCATGGCTTTAAACTTGTCAAAGCACGTGTTCACGCCTGTATTTGAATTTGCTTCTTTAAGTAGTAAGAATGTTAACCCGAAGTTTCGTGAGGCTTCAGTTACATCTTTGGGAATAATTTCAGAGGGTTGTTTGGACTTGATGAAAGATAAGTTAGAACACATTCTTCTTATTGTCTTGGGAGCTTTAGGAGATTCTGAACAAATGGTAAGAGGGGCTGCATCTTTTGCTATGGGTCAATTTGCTGAGTATCTGCAGCCTGAGATTGTATCTCACTATGAAAGTGTTCTTCCTTGCCTTTTGAATGCTTTGGAGGATGCATCCAATGAAGTTAAGGTACATGTATATAGATGAAGCGATCAATTCTGGAATAAGTTTTATTCTTGGGTTTTATAGAAGTTGTACACATAAATTCTTTGCAGGAAAAATCATACTATGCATTGGCGTCATTTTGTGAGAACATGGGTGAGGAAATCCTTCCTTTTCTTGATCCTTTGATGGGGAAACTACTCAATGCCCTCCAAAGTAGCCCTCGTAATTTGCAGGAGACCTGTATGGTAATAATGTAGTTTCATGCTCAAAAAACTTGGCTTCTTACATCATTAGTTTGTTATTTTCTTCCTTTCCAATTGATCTTCATGCTGTTACTGCAGTCTGCAATCGGTTCAGTTGCATCTGCTGCAGAGCAAGCATTTATTCCGTATGCCGAAAAGGTTTTAGAGTTGATGAAACATTTCATGGTACTCACAAATGATGAGGACCTCTGTTCACGAGCAAGGGCTACTGAATTGGTTGGAATTGTTGCAATGTGCGTTGGAAGAACAAGGATGGAACCAATTCTACCACCTTTTATTGAAGCTGCAATTTCTGTAAATAATTTTCTCTGTTTGTTTCTAACTGGAAATTTAACACTGTTTGTGAGTATTGGACTTACGGAAGTTAACATATCAGGGATATGGGTTGGAGTTCAGTGAGCTTCGGGAGTATACTCATGGGTTCTTTAGTAATGTGGCTGAAATTCTGGATGATGGATTTACTCAGGTATGCCTGTCTTCTTGTCCTTTTTAAGCAATATGTTTTGTATTTTTATTTATATGCTTGACACCATAATTTGTAAACAGTACCTTCCCCATACTGTTCCTTTGGCATTTTCCTCCTGCAATCTTGATGACGGCTCTGCTGTGGATATCAATGACTCCGATGAGGATGACAACATTAATGGATTTGGCGGAGTGTCATCTGATGACGAAACTCATGATGAACCTAGGGTGCGCAATATCAGTATCAGAACTGGGGTATTGGATGAGAAGGCAGCCGCAACTCAAGCCCTTGGACTATTTGCTCTGCATACAAAGAGTGCCTATGCGCCGTATCCTTTGTGGTTATATTAAACCTTTCAATTATAGAAATTACTTCACAGTTTGGATTCCTCGACTATTTTAAGATATTTGGAAGAGTCGGTGAAAATATTGGTTAGACATTCTAGCTATTTTCATGAGGATGTTCGTCTTCAGTCCATTACGGCTTTGAAACGTAAGTAACAATAAATTCTTGTAGCTTAATTTATTGTGTTGTGCATTAGTTCTTGTATGTGGGTACATTCTAATCTTGGATCAGACTCCTTGTTCACTCCTGCGACAAAAGGACCTAAAAATATTTAAAGAAGGAAACGAATCGGAAAAAATATTATTATCACAGAAAAAAGGTAGTTTTGATGCTGCTATTTAATCACCAATTTCTTCTCTACTGCTAGGGCGTCCCATCTCCTAGTGGGGCTGGTTTCATTTTGGGATTCCATAAATGGAAGGGATTTAGTTATTTGCTTGACTGGGCCACAAAAGTGGCTGCAAATGTTAGCCATTTGAATAAAACTGTTTCTGGATTACTTGCTCTCAGGTCTCTTTAAAATTCACTTCACAATGTCATTCCCCAACTGCTAGGTCAGCTTCATAATTTCAAAAATATATATCAGAATTGCATTATTTTATTGTATGAGAATAAATTAAAATCTCAGACTTACTGCTTGCTTGCGTAAAAAATAATATATCCAAACTTGTATAATAATTTACTAATGTGCTAAGTACTGATGCGGCACTTTTTGCAGTTGACGTTGTTTAGGCTCTATTTTGAAAATGTCCCCATAATTTTTGTTTATTAGGAAGAGGCCACTATGACTTGTATGGTGCATTCTTCCTCACTGTAGATCTCATGAAGCTTCGCAAGGCATTCGCGTCTTGCCAAATATCTGTCTGTTATTAGAATTAACCGATAAACTCTCTGCATACTACTTGCACATGCAAGAGTTGGCACATGGCGTTTTGTCGTACAACTTTTGACTTTAGCGGTTTTTGCCTAACCATGTTATGCCTCATCTGTCCACGCATCTCCTTCAAAAAATGTTATAATGATCTGAGTTAGTTGCTGAGATTAATTAACCAGATTGATAGCATCTTTCACTCTTAAAAGTAGTAAAGCTTCTCCCTTGCCTGGTTAACATCTGTCTTTATTCAGTCTTCTATTCCTTCTCTGTATTTCTAATTGTTTTGTAAAACTCACATATACTTTTGTACTTGGTATCAAGTAATTTATCGTATGGTATATGATACTTGTTCAGCACTCATACTCAATTGTTCTGTGGTGGCAGATATTTTGACAGCTGCACAGGCAGTCTTTCAAGGTCATTATGTGAGTGTGCAACTACCCTTAATATTTTTCTATTATCTACTATGTGTTGGTGTTAGTGTGCAATATTTTTGGGGGAAGAGGAGAGGGGTTGACTGGGTGGGTGAGTTGTGGTATGGGTAAGTAGTGTTAGTGTGTTACAAATGCATCCTAATGGTCAACCTGATCAAGCTTCAACACCTTGGTTGGCAGTGTGCTTCATTTTAAAGTGATCTATGTTAATAACACTTTACTTAGTTTTCCATTGAGGCTCTTGAATTTTAAGCTTCCTATGTATTTTGTTTTATGAATCACTAATTGTAGTTCTGCCAACTAGATATGCTACTAATATATAAGGTATGGTCAAAATTTTCTCATTCCTTTGCAGGAGGGCGCAACAAAGATAAAAGAAGTTCTTGGTAAAATCATGACTCAATAATGGTTGTTATATCATCTGGCTCTATCATGATTGTCTGAGGAATTAATGATAAAACTATTTTGGTCATTTTCCAGACTCTGTGATGAACATTTATATCAAGACAATGACCGAGGATGATGATAAGGAGGTTGTTGCTCAAGCTTGTATGAGCACAGCTGACATTATAAAGGATCTTGGATACCTTACAGTTGAGCCTTGTAAGTAGGGATCTATTTTGATATTTCTCTCAATATTGGAAATAATTGTGCTGGTGTAAAATATAATAGTACGTTCCCTTTAATTTTCCCTGTGATTGGATTTTAGATATGCCTAGACTTGTTGAGGCAACTCTGCTCTTGCTCCGGGAGAACTCAGCTTGTCAGGTAGCGGAATCTGATACTGAAATTGATGATGACGATGCCGAACATGATGAAGTGCTCATGGATGCAGTTTCTGACCTCCTTCCTGCATTTGCGAAAGCCATGGGTTCTCATTTTGCACCAATATTTTCGAAGTTATTTGAACCTTTGATGAAATTCGCGGTGGGTTAGCAACTTTGCCTTGTGGTATTACAGCATGCAGTTTTAGTGCTTATCAGTTCCTACTTTTGAGATCTCACTTGTTTTATGTTTGGAAATTGTAGAAAGCTTCACGCCCATCGCAAGATCGAACTATGGTGGTCGCATGCCTTGCAGAAGTTGCTAGGGATATGGGTGCTCCAATTGGTGGCTATATTGATGTAATTCTTAATATTTTAAATCCTTTTGGTCATGTGTTAGTTATATAATGGTCTTTATAGTATGCACTGTTAATAATGACTTGGAAATCATGTTTCAGGCTCTAATGCCATTGGCACTAAAAGAATTAGCATCACCAGACGCAACTAATAGGCGGAATGCTGCTTTTTGCGTTGGAGAATTGTGCAAAAATGGTGGTGTCTCCGCTTTGAAGTATATTTCTACTTGGATAAACTTATTATATCCTCTTTTACTCATTTTCTTATTTTCTGAATTCTGATACATCTGTTTCTTTTCTCGCGTGGATGGGGCTATTGGGTTGGTAGGGCATTACTTGTATATACCCATTTGTTTTTCTTAAAGAGTTGGTAGCTTTTAGTTGCTGTGGTTGCGACTTCTATTTTACTATATTTTGTTTCCTTTTCTCATCCTCCCTGGCAGATACTATGGTGACGTATTACGTGGCCTTTACCCACTGTTTGGGGAGTCTGAGCCAGATGATGCAGTAAGGGACAATGCTGCTGGTGCGGTGGCAAGGATGATTATGGTTCACCCTGAGTCTGTCCCATTGAATCAGGTTGATATGCTAGCCTATTGTGAGGTTATTAAGTATTCTTTCAACTCTTTTAATCTTATTTATTCTTTGTTTAGGTCCTTCCTGTTTTCTTAAAAGTTCTTCCTCTGAAAGAAGATCACGAGGAATCAATGGCTGTCTACAGCTGTGTCTGTAATCTTGTTTTATCATCTAATTCCCAGGTACAAATTCATTTGCTCTTTTTTGAAGTGAGACCAGCTAAAAACTCCATCTCTATTTTTTATTTGTTCGACATTGTATATTGTTTGTTGTTTTCTCGTTAGAGTTTGACTTTCTTTTCCTTGAAAGTTTGCTGACATATCCATTGTTTCCTCTTCTCAACTGCAAAGCAGATGCTGGCTCTAGTTCCGGATTTAGTCAATCTGTTTGCTCATGTTGCCATCTCACCTGTCGAAACTCCTGAAGTTAAAGCTCAAATTGGCAGAGCCTTCTCACATCTGATATCTTTGTATGGGAATCAGATGCAACCCCTTTTAGGAAACCTATCACCTACACATGCTAATGCACTAGCTGCAATTGCACCGAATAGTTGACATGTGATCAAGCTCAGCAGCAGGGCAATGCTATCTATATTTATTTATTTTTCACAAATGAGATCGTTCTTCAATAGTATTGTTCATTATGCAAGGTTGGAGTGGTTGGCAAGATGAAGATTGTTCTCACCCAGGTATGCATGTTACGATTAACTAATTGCGAAAATTGAATCTGGAAATAGTTTGGACTTTGGCCCATGAGGGATGATGCCCTTTAACTTCTAAAATATAGTATTTTTTTTGTTTACCTCCAGATTCTACACCATTCCACATCTTAGGGTAGTTGATGCAAATTGTTTCTTACCATTAGCTAGACGCCTGTACTTTTCATTTGGCTTATAGGTCACAACATTCATTTTCTCTTGCCTAATGCAATCATAAATTTTACTTATTTTTACCCCCGAATCTTACATTTTACCAAGAAATGGAACCCTTTTTTTTTTTTTGGGGGGGGGGGGGGGGGTTGTATCTTATATTTCGGCTTATTGGAGCCAAGTAAGGCCAACTTCTAGCCTTTTCCTATTAACTTATTGTGTTCAAGCCGTAATTTACATTTCTGTTTCAATTCTTTCAAATAGTTTCTTGAACAAGGTTCAGTTTCAGCTACCATATCGGCTGTCTAAAACTGGGTCTGAATCTTTATTAAATGATTTCTACTCTCAACTGTTTTAGCTCATCATAATTATATGCAACTGTCAAGTCATCTGTCTATTTCACCCACTATTTTCACTTGCCATTTTATCATTTTCTCTCACCGACTCATAAGTAAAGCTCAAAACCTGGTTTCGTTCTGTAAAAGCCATCCTTGTTTTTCCAACCTTTATCCTCTGAAAATTGTTTCTTCAGTACTTACTTACTGGTAATATTGCTGTACCACTTGATCTTTTAGCCTTCTTCCTAATTTGAATATCATATTCATCTTGCAGGTTTTGGTTTGCCTTTTGCAGCTGTCCCCAATTTTATCCGGCAGATGCGGCTTTTTCTTCCAATTTTGATGTATTTTATGCTATATAGTTTCCCCCATTATTTTTTTACGAGCTTGCTTGGTGAGTTCATTTGTGTGAAAGAGTTGACAATCACATTGTTTGAGGAGTTGTAAATTATGACACTGCCGATCAGAAATTGCCAAGGCAGACATACATTTAGTTACTGTGTATATTCTATATTTATATGCAATCATTTTATGATGCATGAAGCTCTAATGATGAGAACAGTTTGTTGAAAAGTTATACAGAGTTTGTCTTGGTTAGGGGTTGGAGCAGGCACATCTGGGGGAGGGAGAGAGAGAGTTGAAAGCGGCGTCTGATCGATGAGGATCGCTATTTTCTAACTTTCCTCCCTGACAGAGAATAGGATAGCAGAAGTTTAATGCTTGCTTTCCACTTTTCATATGGTTTTGCAGGTTTGGCTCTTCTGCTACATTTCAATTCTCTTTTTATTTTCCATCAACCATTAAAATCTGATGGTTTCTCCTTTCTCAAGTTGCTTCTTGTCTGTTCTGTTCTGTTCGAGAATGACTTATAAGTTGGCAACGAAACTAAAGCTTCACACTGGTCCAATCGCAACTTCCACGGTTAAGTTCCAACTTCATAAAGAAAAAACAAAATCCCCTAAGGGTCAAATCAAGCCAACTTATATTACTATATTCTCTTAGTTGGGAATGTCATATTTTTCTTGAGTTTTAAGTTAAAAATATATAAGTAAATATTTATAATTTATTTTAAAATAATTAATAAATTATTTTAAAATAAATTAGTTTGATTAAATATAATATTTTTTTATTAATGTTATTTTTAATAATCTTGTATTTAATTTTAATTTATAAATCATTATGATCTGAACAAGTATATAACTTATTTTAATTTAATTTTTAATTTATAAATTAAATTAATGTCGTTTTTATTTATAAATCATAATTTAAATTAATTTATAAATTATTTTAAAATAAGTAAGCACATGCCCTAATAATAAGAGTGAAATTTTCACTTCATTTCATAGAGTGAATTTTGTTTTCTTTTTTGCAATTTGGTCGGCTAAATATTTATTCATGATGCCTATATGACATGACTACTCTGTAAATAAAATGTAATTATCTTTTTTCATCTTTCCACCAATTTACAAAAATCCATTACACGTAAAAGAGAAATATATATTTAAGTATATAGAAGAATGAATAATAATCAAATAAAATCTATTATTTTCATATAAAAAATTCAAACTAAAAAAAGGAATTTTAAATAAAAAATATTTAGACACAATTTAGAAATTCATTTCGGTTACTTGTCATAGTTCAAGTTAAATAATTTCTTAAATTCTTAAAGTCTCAAACCAAATTTGTTAAATCTCGAGTTAATTTCAAAGCACAAATTAGTTTTTGTATCTTTTTATAAGTTTTATTTGAAATAAGAGAAATAAATCATTCAAAATTTATATTCAGAGCATAAAAAATTGTATAAGATCTATTAGTTAGATGAATAAAAGTAAAGATATTATAACAACTAGAAATGATGGACTATTAAAGGCTCATAAAACGATACATAAAACGATAAGAGTCCTTCTGCATGGACATTTTTATTATTGGTCATTTTTAGTTTTTTTTTCTTGTGACTCAAAAAATATATAGTATTTATTTCAATTTTTTTTTTACAAATATAATATTTTAGGTATAATTTAGATATATATAATTTTGTTTTTTATATGAATTTAAATTACACTTAAAACATTATATTTTATAAAATTTTTTTGTTAGAATAAATAATATACAATTTTTTTAGAGTCACAAGCGAAAAAAAAAAACTAAAAATGTCTAATTTTCCGGTTTAATAAACCGGTCTGCCTAACTTTATCAAACGAGAGAGGTGCACTTTTAATTCCCAAAATGGCAACAATGGTGGTCTCCTGCGTAGGCCAAGTAACTACTCTTTCTCTTACTCGCCGGCGTAGTTACACTACCCGGCCTTCCTTCTGTTCGTCGGCGTTTCTCTCTCGTCACTCCCAAAACTATGCGTTTCGAACGCATAAACTCTCCTCATCAACAACCGCAGCTGCGTTGCCTTTTGACCTATCCCCTCCTCCTATCGATCATGACCTCATTGTAAGTTATTAAATTGTAAGTTTGTGCAATAAATTGGTGAAATTGAGATGTTTTTGATTGATGTAATTGAGTATATATGTTTGTTGAATGTGTGATTTTTGGTAAGTGGAAATTTTTAACTTGTTTAATTGGCTAATTGAAATGGAATGTTGATGCTATTTTTGATTATGAAGGTGTGTTTACTGAATTTTGCAGTAAACGTTATACTCTAGTACTGGCTTATTAAGGACCTTATTATGGATACATTTTGTATGATATGTAAGTAAGTTTACAAAAAATAAAAAAAGAAAGAAATAGAAGAGGTCTATGTGTTTGATTTTCATTATTTGATGCCCTATATTTTCTTTTTCAGAATTATGTGAACAGATATTAAATAGGCTAAACTTTTTCTCAAACTAATAAATAACTATATACTAGACACATACTGTGTTGTGGACACTAACATGTTATGAACAATTCCATTATATGCAAGTACCACAGAAGATAGTATGAATCAATAGTTCAGGAACACTTGTTTAACTATATCTTTTAATTTTATACGTGATAAGTACATTTGGTTACATGAAGGCTTGCTTTTCACGTGAAAGATTTTAAATGTAATTCCTTTTTAAAATTGAAAATTGAGTTGCTCAATAGTTTCATTTCCAAGTTTGGAACTACATGCTTATTTTGCCTTTTTTTTTCTCAACTGCTTGAGTTCAGTAGTTCTTTTGGACTTAAAACCCAAGATTTATTTATTAAATCTTAGGAGGACACTGTGACAGCTGCTGGGTCAAAGGTGTGGGAAGAAGGGATAACTGAATCATTTCATAATGATGATGAAGCATTAGATGCAGCTGACAAAGGCATTGTGGTGGGTACCTAGTGTTGTAGCTTTCTTTTACTTTCTCAGTCTGATGTTTCTTGTGGATAAGTTCATCTACGTAGTTGATTGCTTCTATTTTCTTTTCTTGAAGTTTCTCCTTATGGTTCACTGTGGACGTATTTTCAAATGTGTGCCTTTTGTATTTTGTTAACCTTTTTTCATATGCTAAGCGGACCCCCATTTTAAGTGTTTTTGCTCTGATATTTGATTAGACAGGAGATGTCTTCTGGTTGCGCTGACTTTGCTTTTAACTTTTAATGACACGGATGTTTTAGGTTGTGGACCTTTCACATTACTGCCGGATAAGAGGTAAACTATCCTCTCTTGCAATTCTTCGTAATAAAGCGCCTGCTTATCTAAGTGCCACTCCTTGTTTTTATTGATGTCCTTGTGTGGAAAACTTAGAAATGTTGCTTGGTAAAATTCATTTTGTTCAACAATTGTCACTTTTAGCTTTTTTCTGGTCAATTTTTGATATTACTACAATGTGCAATACTTCAATTCCTAGTTTACATATTGTTGCTGTGTACATCCCAATGATTCTGTAATATGTGATACTTTTATTCTTTTTCAAATACATTTATTGTTTTGGGGAGATTGTGGACTGAGCATAAGGCCTGGATTTTCAGGGAGCAGCATCTCTCTTCGCATATATTTAGAAGAATATTTTACCCTTGCCTCTTTGTGGTGCCTACCATGGGAGCTTTCATGGTCTTTCTAAATCAGATTGTCATTGGAAATAGTGGCTGCAATTTTTTAAGTTCTTTATCTCTAGTATTTTGTCTTCTTTTTTGCTCCACTAACACTAAGGTTGACATCTTTCCCCCTCTTATACATTCTCTCTTCTGTTAGTAGAATTTTCTTCTTTATTAATTATAGGAGAAACATTTATTGTTTATTTGGTGCTTTATCTATTTGTTGTGGATTTGAATGACATACAGTCAGCGGAGAAGATCGTGCACAGTTCCTTCACAACCAAAGTACTGCAAATTTTGAATGTCTTCACGAAGGACAGGTAAGATATGGGGATTCTAGAAATGCAGATTGATCTCTATTTCTATTATGATAATTATGATCAAACAAGGTTACTGGAAGTCTTTTAGTTGTTGAATGTGTAGGGATGTGACACGGTATTTGTGACTCCCACAGCTCGAACAATAGATATAGCTCATGCATGGATCATGGTAGTTTTCATCTTTCCTATTAGATAATTTGATTTCCTGTGTTTGCATTGTCTTCCATAGCTGTCTTCTATCACTAAGAAGTTCATATTCACAGAAAACTGCAATCACACTGGTGGTATCGCCGGAAATCGGCAGAAGCATTACTGAAATGCTCAACAAGTATGTTTACATTCCTCTTATTGATATTTTCAGTTACTTTTCTGTGTATTTTGTGGTCAAAATATCTTCAGCTTGTATCCATTTAAATGTTGCCTGTAATTATTGTTTTACTTCACGGAACGGGAACGAGGAACGCGAGGGATCATGGATTGTGGTGCGAGGCTTCTCCAGAGTGCTAAAAAGGAACGAAGAACACTTCCTTATACTACTCGTATGTCTGTATATTAAGTAACTGAAAAGGGAAAATTGCTTGACCAACTAATTTCGGTAATATCATACCATGCTACAACTCACACTGGTGTAGAGACCATAGATTAGATTTGGGTCTCGAGGCACCGGAAAGCTTGCCAAACTTGTCTATGTTCTTCCATTGGGTGATCAGCAACTTCCTTGTTCAGCAAACTCCCAAATCAACTGTTGTTCAATCCTAATAAATGGTTGACATCCATCTAGGTCCTGCCATTTCAGAGGTGTTAAAGGAAACCGCAAAGCATTAATCGAATGAGTGTCCAAGGAAAGGGAGTTTGGATAAACAATGGCAAGGCCTTTACATTTTGTTTATTTTCACATATTGTCACCTCGAGGTATGACGGGAGCATGATCAGGAAAGTTGGCATAAACCCATAAACTCTTAAGTGGTCAGCCCACACAGCTGTCAGTCTCTTTCATCCTACTTCGACAAGGGAATAAAGAGTTAAATATAAGTGTGCTAGGACAAATAGAGCAAGAGCCATCTGCTTTCCAGCAGCTGAATGAGTAGCCAGTGCTTTAGGCACCTGAGTTACTGCCTTTATAATGATCCCAGAAACTAATGATTCAACAAACAACACTTAATGACAATGTGCTCATTCTCATGATCTTCCTTCTTGCTAGCAAGAGCCATCTGGTTTCCAGCAACCAAATGAGCAGCCAGCGCTTTTGGCACCTGAGTCACTGCCTTTATACTGGCCCCAGTAAATACTGATCCAACGAACAACCCTTAATGACAATGTGCTCATTCTCATGATCTTTCTACTTGCTAGTCATAAATGTAATCAAATGCTGGGGTTTTACCCTGGTCTGCGATATTTTTTATTTGCTAGGGTATCTGGATCGATAGTATGATGACTTTCGTTGATACTTATCTCCCTTATAATATATTCTGAGGCAGGGTGTCTTTTTTAACTTCCTTATGATCAGCGCAGGGGCTTTCCAGGGGTAGCTATTTATAATATCTGGATTGGGTTCCCTTCCTTATTTTCCTCTTCTTTTTGCTTTTATTAGTGGACTTCTTGTCCACTACCGATGATTCTATAAACTTTCATATAAACGAATGATGGTGTTCTACCTATGAGAGCTTGTAGTAGAAAATGTCAAGAGGTTTTCATAGATATAGAATTTAAATTGGACCATTGGGTGTCTGGATGCAAATTTAAACTGTTACTTGGTTGAGATTTGGCCTTTGTGACCTGTTTTGGTGGGATTAATTTTTGTGAGCCTGTAAATACCTTGCATTAAAAAATTAGGTTCCAATATGAATCTTCTATCTACGGGTAAAATGAATTTCTGATTTTCTTGGTTCCTGGAATAAATTTTTGAGTCCTTTTTTTCCTAAAAAAATATGCAAAATGTCTTCATGTCTCTTCATGCTATAACTTGTAGGTATATATTTTTTGCTGACAATGTAGAAATTGAAAACATCACTGAGCGTACGAGTTTGTTTGTACTAATTGGACCTAAAAGCAACCACGTAAGGCTTCTTACTATTTATTCATTTACTTTTCTTTTTTATTTTTCATTCTTTTCTACTATGCGAACGGTGATATTAATATCTTAACTCTGTTATGCTAACAGGTTATCAGCAATTTGAATATCGATGACCTTGTTGGACGACCATATGGCTCACATAAACATTATAGCGTAAACTTCAGTTTGTCCTCATCAGTTTACATCTTTGGTATATAGGCTAAAAAAATTAGAACAAGTAAAACAATGAGTTAAATAAAAAGTTGTATTTAATACACAACCTTGTATAAATCATATGATACATTGCGTCGGACTTTTTAACATTTTCTTAATGCGAAATTATATATTTTTTATATTTCTCGCATATGCCAATATGGGACAACACCTTTACGTATCGGCCGATAACATTCGTATCGGCTGATACCGATAAGTATCGGCCACTAGTGATACTGATACGTATAGGCCAATATTTTGAAGCATGTGTGGGAGTCTGGTTTGCTGCCGGGTCGGAAAAATTAATTGGAATATAGAACTGTATTATCAGGCTGTTTGTTCCCATGGTTCAACTTGTGAGTGTTAAGTTTTATAAGAATTTTATATGTTCCGGGCAATAGATCCAAAACTGTTACTTGGAAACAGTTTTCTGGAGATTCTGAGGATTTTATAAATTAATTAATTTATATTTTGTACTCTATTGATGCAAAATAAGATCAAACATTGGGTTCTGATTCACTGATATTTGGTTTTTAAAAGAAAAGATAACATGTTTGAAAAACATTTCCTAGTTGACGGACGGGGAGCAATTTCAGGAGTATTCAAGATGGTAGATTATTAAATTCATTCCGTAGTGCAGCCTCTTTTCCATGGCTATTCAATTTGATTTTCCAATTTTCTGGCTAAATGATATCAGTATTTGGTCTTATTAACCTGTTTGATTTTCCCGGTTAATGAAATCACGTCATTGTACTTATCAATTCATCTTTACCCTCTTTGTTCGACCAGACATTCTCTCTATCCCTCTCTCTCATTTTATGTTAGGTAGAACTCTCTCTCTCTCTCATTGTAAAAGCATTTGTATAGTCAAAAGTGGATAAAAAATGAACTACCTGATGAATTGAAATTTACATTTATAATTTCAAAAGAAAAAAATTTCAAGTCAAGCTCATATGCAGGTGAATGGGATGCCAGTAACTGTAGCAGTGGGTAATCTCATATCTGAAGAAGGTTTCTCGCTAATGATGCCACCAGCTGCTGCAGGATCTATATGGAAAGCTCTTTTAAGTCAGGGTGCAATCCCTATGGGTTCTAGTGCATGGGAAACATTAAGGATTCTTCGAGGTAATTAAACTCTTAAAACTTGTTTCTGCTCACATATCAGTCATTTGTCCTTAATATTATTTTCCAAATAATTGAGTGTTCTTAAATTCTTCTTTATCTTCATAACTATTTTGTTAAGTTGGTATGCTTGGGAAATTCCTCAGATTGTGAAAAACTAGATGTCAATTTTCTATGTTCTTTCATTGATTTTGATTGTATTGTACGTGTTAATTAATTGGTTTGTTTTAATGTATTAATTTGTTCGTTATAACACACAAGCTTGGAGGCCGTGCGAAACACGGGCTATCTTTCTTATATATTTTTTGTTTATCAACATAATTAAATTATAAGTTCCTATTTTAGATTATTATATATATATATAATATGACATATATATATATATATATATATATATATATATATATATATATATATATATATATATATATATATATATATATATATATGACATTAATGTTTTTTATGACTTTTCTTTTACTTTATTGTGAGATTCACGCATGCATGTATATATATCAAATTATAAGTATATTCATTGAATTTGAACATGTGTTATATCAAATTATGAAGTTCTGAGGAAACAATAAATCTTGATAGTTCTAGAAATTGCTAGTGTGATGCTGATCCAACTTATTCTAGTTTCCACCTTGTCATAGGAACTATAAAATGAGAAAAAATAAAAAGGAACTTGACATCTGAACCTCATGGAAGATTGTAGTCTGGTTTTATATCTCCTGCTATCTTTTTTGCTGCATGGATTCATAATCCGTAACCAACTATCTGCAGGAAGACCTGCTCCTGGTAAAGAGCTCACCAATGAATTTAATGTTTTGGAGGCTGGTCTCTGGAACTCAATATCTCTGAACAAAGGTGCCTTAACTCAGTACCTTAAAATATTACTGCTCAAATATATGTTCCTATGGTCAATCTAAGTCTTGAAACCTTATCAGGTTGCTACAAGGGACAGGAAACCATTTCAAGACTAGTTACATATGATGGCATCAAGCAGAGATTGTGGGGTATTCAGTTATCAGCAGCAGCGGAACCGGGCAGTCCCATTATGGTTGATGGAAAGAAGGTTTGAGTTTTTAATTCTTTATTTCCGAATATGCAACGTCAAGCAGTTCCTCTTTCTCGTTCTAAGACAGCTATCCAATTAAGAATTCTCAGATGTACTAGTACTCGCAGTGCACTACAGATGCAGTCACCAATTCTCCCAAGAGAACACTGACTAAGTTGACATGGTTAAGGAATTAGTTTCAGCCACCAAGTGAGACCTACATTTAATTTGACCAAAGCATCGCTGCCCATTGTTTCCTACATTAAAATTGTGATTGTTGTCAGTATTAGATGACATTATATACACTTTAAAAGCCGTGAAATATACACACATGAATCAAATGTAGGTATCATTTCATCTTTTTGGTAATAATCTGCAACTCATGATACTCTTAGGTAGAGTAACAGCAATTTCTTTGATTGATCCGGGGGTTACTCGTTTTAAACACTATTTCTTTGCCATTGAAACCTTGAACTGTTTTGATACTTATGCAGGTAGGGAAACTGACAAGTTATACAGCTGCAAGAAGAAAATCCGAGCATTTTGGTTTAGGATATATCAAGAGGCAAGGTGCTTCTAAGGGAGATACTGTTACTGTTGGTGACGGCATTGTCGGTGAAGTGGTTGAAGTTCCTTATCTTTCTCATCAGCATCAGCCTTTAGTGAATAAAAAAGCTTAGAACCATGTAAATAAATTACCCATGAGAGGAATGTTTTGATCCATGTTGTAATGAATATTCATCTCATGTTGTTGAATCTGGTATGTAATGTAATTGAATCTAGAGTAAGAAATTTGACTAACTTTGGCATGATCTAAAGGGGCGTATGAGCTTCCAATTATTTGGTGATATTTATTTCTAGCAGGTTTATTTAATATTAATAAATCAATTATAATAAAACTTGATCCTTTTAAGACTAGATACCAAGTCTACTGATATAACATTTCTTGCCAAATAGGATTCTTATACTAAGGAGGGATAAAAATTTAAAACCGAATCAGTTTCCTTTTGAAAGTCTCCAACAATAAGGAAGTTGTTTTAAAACATATTTCTTTTGAATTCAAGATATTAAAAACTATTTTCCTAACTTATTATTAATTAGAATGATATGTATTCTTATCACAAAACATATTTTACCAAGTGAATATTAATATTATTTTATTATTTATATTATATATGCCTTGATTCTAAGAAAAATTCTAGAAACTTACATTTATTTTCTAGACCCAATCACTCTTTGATCTTCCTAATCTTTTGTACTTGAGTTATATCTTGAATTTTTGAAACTTAACTTGTAAAATTCCAATCAATCAAAGTCCAAACGTGTAAAAATATAATAACACTACAAAATAATTTCTCATTATTAAAACTAAAGGCATATAAATCAACATTCTCTCCCTTTTTTATGATGACAACCTATAATATATAACTTAGACCTGACAATATAGTTGGTTAACTGTCGGGTCAACCCATATTAACTGGAATCAAATGAGTTGGTTAACCATTTTTATTTATTCAGGTTAGTTAAAGTTTGGAACCATATTTATTCAGGTTGGTTATGGTTCCAATCCGGTTAACCATTTTTCGACCCATATTTTGTTCCAAATCAAAAGTTAGGCTCATAAAGATAATAATTGAATTTTAAATCTTAAACATCACATAAACTCATTCTTAATTTGCAATTTTGCATCATCATAATTTAGAATGTTTCCAGGGCACCCAGCCCCACCCCCACCCCCACAAAAAAATATTATATGATTATGTATACACCCCTACCCCCACCCACCCCACCCACCCCCCCACAAAAAAATATTACGTGATTATGTATACATCCTTACCCCACCCACCCCCACACCCACCCTACCCCTACGCCACCCACCTCACCCCCAACCCCACCCTCCAAAAAAAAAATATTATGTAATTATGTATACACCCCCACCCCCACCCTCACACTCACCCCCACCCACCCACCCACACCCAAAAAAAATATTATGTGATTATGTATACACCCCCTACCCCCACCGCACCCCCTGCCCCATCCACCCACTCACCCCCACACCCATCCCTACCCCTAACCCCTACCCCACCCACCCACCCACCCACAAAAAAATATTATGTGATTATGTATACACCCCCTACCCCCACCCCCACCCCCACCCCCACCCATCCACCCCACCCCCACTCCCACCCCCACCTCCATAAAAAAATATATTGTGATTATGTATACACTCCATCCCCTACCCCACCCAACCACCCCCTATCCCACCCAACCCTTACCCCACCTACCCCACCAAAAAAAATATTATGTGATTATGTATAC
Organism: Panax japonicus; assembly: GCA_020205505.1. Classification (NCBI taxonomy): domain Eukaryota; kingdom Viridiplantae; phylum Streptophyta; class Magnoliopsida; order Apiales; family Araliaceae; genus Panax; species Panax japonicus. The sequence goes on along the minus strand of CM035099.1, from coordinate 63,533,120 downwards.
ACCCCTTACCCCCACCCCATCCCACCCCACTCACCACCTACCCCACCCCCACCTCCACCTCCACCCCACCTCCACCTCCACCAAAAAAATAATATTATGTGATTATATATACACTCCACCCCACCCCACCCCTACCCCTACCCCCTACTCTACCCCTACCCCACCCCTACCCTCCACCAAAAAAATAATATTATGTGATTATGTATGCCTTGATTCTAAGAAAAATTCTAGAAATTTTACATTTATTTTCTAGACCCAAACACTCTTTGATCTTCCTAATCTTTTGTACTTGGGTTATATCTTGAATTTTTGAAACTTAACTTGTAAAATTCCAATCAATTAAAGTCTAAACGTGTAAAAATATAATAACACTACAAAATAATTTCTCATTATTAAAACTAAAATCATATAAATCAACATTCTCTCCCTTTTTTATGATGACAACCTATAATATATAACTCCCCATAAAATCATGCATTTAATCATTAAGTACAAGCTGATTTATTTAGCTTCCTCTGAATTATTTATTTATTTGTAGCATATCAATTTAGTTATCACTCTCCCTTTGTCATCAACAAAAATAATTCACAAGAGCTTTAATTTAGTTATTTCTCCCCCTTTATCACCAACAAAAAATAAATTTATAAAAATAATATACATATCAAGTAAACAAGAAATCATCATGCCTTTGGAGTTTTGTTACCTATATATCAATACTTTTTATGTCTTGCTATGCAATGAATATTCAAGAAAGATAACCTCAACTAATCTATTGAAGTATAGTGCACGTCGTCTCCTTTAATTTTTGGCCTAGAGACGTATCTACAAAACAAATAGATAGGGTCCTTAACACTAATATACAATAATTAGAAAGTATTTATAAAAATAAAATACACACAAAATAATTACAAAAATAACAAAACACGATATATTACGTTGCTAAAATCACGTAACATTAACTCCCTACACGTCAGTTACCGATTTTCATATTTGTAATCAACTGATCCTAAATTCAAACTAATGAAGAAAAACACAACGACAGATCTGAGAAGACAAATCCTCTGACGCCGATGCAACTTTGCGATCGGAAAAAATCGGAGAAGATCAACAGCAACGTTCGAGATCGGAAAAAATCAGAGAAGATCAACAACAATTTCGAGATCGTCAAACAACATTATGAAGTTTCATATGTAAGTATACATTGTGTTTATGCTTTCGATTTATAATCAATAACAAGAAACTTACGTACTATACTGATTGTTGATTAATTCTTTACAGATTTGTATACTGAGGTATTTGAGTTTAAAGTTTATATGCATATAGTTTTCCCGTGGTTACTATATACTCGTATATTGGTTACCTTTCTTAAGTTTTTCGCTCTTTCATTGGTCACAAAGTCAGTATACTGACTGTTTTGATTGTAAAATGCATGTAAAAATATGTTTTATATTCTGGTTACTAAGTATATATAAATTGGTTACTGTTTATTATTGATTTGGTTACTGTATAATGTTTATTTGGTTACCCCGTGATTACTATATACTCGTATATTGGTTACCTTTCTTAAGTTTTTCGCTCTTTAATTGGTCATAAAGTCAGTATACTAACTATTTTGATTGCAAAATGCATGTAAAAATATGTTTTATATTCTGGTTACTAAGTACATAGAAATTGTTTACTGTTTATTATTGATTTGGTTACTGTATAATGTTTATTTGGTTGCTGTATACTTTAAATATTTATTTGATTACCCCGTGGTTACTATATACTCGTATATTGGTTACCTTTCTTATGTTTTTCGCTCTTTGATTGGTCACAAAGTCAGTATACTGTCTATTTTGATTGCAAAATGAATGTAAAAATATGTTTTATATTCTGGTTACTAAGTACATAAAACTTGGTTACTGTTTATTATTGATTTGGTTACCGTATAATGTTTATTTGGTTGTTGTATACTTTAAATATCTATTCTACTGATGTTTTTTATATTGATGGTTACTTATTAAATACATTGATTACCTTCTTGCAACTGTTGGATCTTTAAGTACATATAAATTTTGTTACTGTATAATGTTACTTATAAGTACATATACATTGATGGTTACTTATTAAATACATTGGTTACTTATACTGACTGACTAATCTAAATTTGGTTACTGTAAAATGTTGTTATGATTACTGTATAATATTAGTGTGTTTTATACTGGTTTATTTTATATTGATGGTTAATTATTGACTACATTGGTTAACTTCATACAACTGTTAGTCTTTAGTTGGTAACAAATTGATGCGGTTGAAGAGAAGGCGTGTCAGTTTATGGAAAGATTTAATCCAGTTTATGGAAATATTTGATAGATTATGGAAAGATTTGATCCAGTGGCAATTTGGTAATTTTTGTCAAGTTTGGAGTGTCAGATTTTTGCGTTTTCGGAGCCTAATTTCATTGAAAATGGGCCAACGATCAAAAGTCACCAGCTTTACTCGTGATGTGCATGGTTTTTTGGTTAAATTCCATCATTTAGGCCTTCAAAATGGCATGTAAAAATGTTGTTTATGTTCTGATTACTAAGATTATGCAGTTTAATTACAGTCTAATATTGATTTGGTTACTTTATAATGTTTATTCAGTTGTTAGACTATGGAGATGATTCCAGTTGTGCTTTACTTCAACGGAACATAAACAAAAAGAGTGTAAATACAGGAATATACAATTGTTTACTGTTAGTAACCATTAACCACATGATTGGTAACATTTTTGATGGTGTACAATAACTAAAATTGTTATTGATTAATATTTGAATTTTTGATTCCATCATGAGTTGTCAATATAAAGTAAACATATACATTGAACAATTGGTAACTGTTTTGAAACATTTTTATGTAAATTCGGTTACCCATCTAAAATAAAATGGTTACCTCTATATTCATATTTAGTTACCAACTGGACCATTTCCAAATAATTTTTAAAACTATGTAATTTAAAAGTATCTATCAGCTAGGTAAATGGGAACCCTCACATGTACATTAAGCACTTGATAATTGTTCTGATATAAGTTTTTAATTATTTGGTTACTAACAAAAACTAAAATGATTACCCTTATATGCATGTTTGGATACCAACTGCACCTCTCAAACTATTTTTATTTTAATATGAGATCTATAAGTAACCATATATATAAATGAAAACTCTCACATGTACTTTTAACAATTGATGTTTGTCCTGATACAAGCTTGTAACTATCTGGTTACTAATAAAGTAACCATAATGTAACATAATAAAACAGTAACCACATAATTATATGACAGTAACCATAATGTAACATAATAAAACAGTAACCACATAATTATATGATAGTAACCCGAATAGGTTTTAATGGTAACCAAAACATAAATATCATGTAATGAAACCCAGTTTAGGCAATCCATGTATACTAAACAATTACATATTAACAAGAATAAAAATAACAGTAACCAAAATCTCACATCGAGGGAACAATAATAGTACCCAAACCATAAGGGAACAGTAACCAAAACATAATAAAGAAGTAACCAAATAGTTATAGGAAAAGTAACCAGAACATGTTTTAATGGTAACCAAAACAGAAACAACCTGTATATCCAACCCAGTTTAGGCAACCCATGTATACTCTCACATGTACATTTAACACTTGATATATGTCCTGATACAAGCTTGTAACTATCTGGTTACTACCAAAAAATAAAATGATTACCCTTCTATGCGTGTTTGGTTACCAACTGCACATTTCAAATAATGTATCAGACACAACTTAATACGAACCAACAAATAATATCAAATAATTGATTATATAATCAAATACGTAATTCCATTTACATAAGCTCCAATAAACATTGCATATTCACTAACCATAACAAATGTTTATGGATATCCAACAAAAACCAAAGTACGATGTAAGTCCCCAACTTTTATGAATAAAGATGAATTTTTTATAATTATCATTTTTAAATATTATGGAATGAATTTGATATAATGTTATAGTTGTGGGTAATATTTAAAAATTTTGTAAAGTACGCAAATTGTTTATAATATTCGATTGGTCGGGGAATATTCGTACGACGGCACAATCATTGGTGGACCCCACAACGGAATTATTGTCGGATTGAGAAAATGACAAAAATATTTTTATGAAAATAACGGTAGAAGTTTTACTGTTAACTGTTGAAACACCCGGTGTTAAAAGTACAGGAATACGCGTGGTTGCATAGTAGCACACGGTATTGATTATTGATACTTACGTGAGAAGTCATTCAGTTTTATTCAATTATTATCGATATTTTATATAATCAATAATTGAGATGACATAGTTATTAATATTATTATTTGCAATATTAACGATGTCTAGAAGTTCTGCCAAGGAGAGGTTTGGTCACCTAATTGCGCGCCAATAGGGAAAAATCCTTATTGGAAAGCCCCTTCTTTACTGGGAACGAACTGGTCGATTAATAGTGTGAATAATAATAATGATGATGATGTTTTGTTTTATTAGTATTATTAATGTAATAAAACAGAAAAGTTTTTTTTATATAAAACAAAATACTTTTATAAAGTTATTCGTTTTATTAGGCTAATAGTAAAATCTTTTTATATAAAACAGAATACTTTTATAAAGTTATTCGTTTTATTAGACAATAATTAGAATATATTATATTTTATTATGTATAGTATTTGCATAGTGCCGGCATAGTGTTTTCATAATAAAATCTTTTTAAAAGTTATTCATTTTATTAGATTATAAATAGAATATATTATATTTTATTGTAAACCAATTTGGACCGTCCATTTAAAGTAAATCGATCTGGACCGTTCATGGATTGGTTACTATTCAGTCTATTCTTCTATAAATAGAAGCTCATTCCTTCATTATTTCTTACGAATTCACTGAAACTCTAGAGAGAGAAACTGTAGAGAGAATTATTCTTCTATCTTGAGCGTATTTCTTTAGCGTTTAAGAAAGCTTTGAGTGTAGTGTAAGTTTCTTCAAGTATATCCCCGCCCTACCATCGGAGTACTCTTCTTTATAAGGTAAGGGAAATTATTTTTTTCATATTTATGAAGAGAACTTCTGTTATTCCGTTCTTTATTATTCTGTTGGAATAACCTGTATACGCGGTCTACCCTATACCTGGTGATTTCTGTTGTTATTCCATTCGTTATTATTTTGTTAGAACATCATGTCTGTGCGTTATACGCCGAACCTGATTCCGTCTTTATTATTCTGTTGGAATATCCTGTCTATGCATTTTACGCCAGACCTGGTTCTGTCTTTATTATTCTGTTAGAATATCTTTTCTGTGAGTTTTATGCCGGAACTGATTCTATTATTTATTATTCTGTTGGAATAACCTGTCTATACGAAGTACCGCATGCATGGTGATTTCTGTTGTTATTCCATTCTTTATTATTCTGTTGGAATATCCTTTCGGTGCGTATTACGCCTAACTTGGTTCCGTTATTTATTATTCTATTGGAATAACCTGTCTATGCGAAGTACTGCATGCATGGTGATTTCTTTTGTTATTTCATTCTTTATTATACTCAGTTGGTTAAAGTTTTGACTTCTATACTCCATGAAATTAGTGTAATATCCTTGATATTTGCGCTTCATCCAGTATCTTTTCATGGAAATATTCTTCTGAGCATTCTTGAATTTTACTCTATAAATAAGTATCATGTTGACAATTTGGACGTTATTAATTAGTTCCTGAATAAATTAATTCTTGAACTTGTTTTATTGAATTCTTATATCATTGTCATCATCCTCATATTTATATTTTGTTGAAAGTCATCTGTGACCTGTAGTGCATAGATGGACTTGGTATGATTATGACCAGGGATTATTCGGTGTAAACATGACCGTAATGTTACAAATGATGTGGTAAAAGTGCATTGATAGATAGTTGTTGGCATGATCATGACCATTGATGAATACACGAATATCCTTGTCCCGTAGTGCATGGATAATTTGTGGTTGTGATACTTATGAATATCCTTGGTCGTAGTGTAGGGATGAGATGGATTATTTATTAAGCTGAGTTCCAGCGATAAAAGGGATGAAAACCTTTTAAATCATAAAAGATAGTAGATTTTATTCTCTACTTGACTCTTTTAATGGATTGCATGTTCCGCTGCAGTTAAACTTGATGTCTATTGTATTTTATCAGTTTAACATTATTGAAGACTAATGATAATTTATTTTGCATTATCTTAGTCATAATATTTTTTACTGGGCTAGTTGAGCTCACCCTTTCTTTCACTGTTCTCTTCAGGAAATGAGAACGTAGCCAAGACTAGTCGGGGAACGGAGTGACGGTCCAGATGATAGTATTAGTAGTCCTCACTATTCTGTTAAATAGTGTGACAATAAATGTAACGAGGACTTATTCTGAGAGTGGATATTGTCTAGAAGACAATGTTTGTATTAAAACTCACAGCTTTCTTGTTGTATATTAAAGATTGTATTTGTATTCTGTACCATGTATTTGGCGACTCAGAATAGGTGATGTATACCTATTTTGGGGCCGTCATAATTGGTATCAAAGCTTGGGGATATGATCCCTGGCTGAGATGTGAGGCAAGAACTAGGAGGGGAGAGACTGAGAATTCCTTCACTAGTATGACCTACCTAAACTTAATTTGATATTTAATTGGTTGGTAAGAGTATAAGGATTATATATGATATGTTAATTAACCCTTGTTTTGTGGCAGTATTTGAAAATGGCATCCGAGAATGTTGAGAATATCAATGGAGCACAGGAGACCGTTGAGTCTCCCCAGATCAATAATCAGGGTAATGTGCATCAAGAAGGCGACAATCCTAATGCAAATAACAATACTGACCAAATGATGAACGATGGAATGTTTTGAGGCTTCATGCAATTCATGCAACATCAGGCGAGAGCGGCTCCTGTCCAAAATGTAGGTGGAAACACTAGCAACTCTCGGACGGTCACCGCCAAACAGTTCAAGGAGCTGGGACCAACGGAGTTTTTTGGAGAGCCAAAACCACTTAATGCGGAGACGTGGATAAAGTAGATCAACAAGATATTTGATGTCTTGGGATGCTCTGAGGAGCAAAAGGTTCCCTTCGCCACCTTCATGTTGCGGACAGAGGTAGATTACTTGTGGGAATCTGTAAAGCGTACTCAACCTGCCGCACTGAAGATGTCTTGGGAGAAGTTCCAAGAACTGTTCAACGACAAGTACTTTCTCGAAAGTATTCGTCACATGAAAGAGGTAGAGTTCATTAAACTGGAACAAAACAACATGACCGTGTCGTAGTACGAAGCCAAGTTTGTCGAGTTGTCCCGGTTTGCGTCCCATTTGGTTGATAATGAGGAGAGAATGACGCGAATGTTTCTAAGAGGTTTGAAACCCGAAATACGTCAATATCTTATTTCTCATAACCTGTGTTTGTATTCAGATGTTATTAATAGGGCTCAGTTATTTGAGCGCGATAATGAGTCAACACAACCAAAAGAGAGCAGCTGACAAAATGATAATACCAGTGATAACAGTCATCAAAGCGGTGACAATAAGCGTGGAAGGAATTAACATGCCAGAAATGGTAACCACTTCGGTGATAATCATGGCCAAAGCAATAAGAATGGACATTTCAAGAAGAGGAGATTCAACAATGATGGAAAGACGTTGACATCAACACCTGTTATTAAGGAAGGAGAACGACCACCTATCATATGCTTCAAATACGGAGGGGAGGGACATATCAGTCCAAACTGTGCGATGCCATCCAAAGCATGTTATAATTATAGAAGAAAAGGTCACCTAGCCCGATTTTGTCGTTCACCGAAGACAAATTCAGCTAGGATGGAGGCACCAAGGGACGCCCCAGAAAAGTCAAAGCCAGTAGTGCAAGGGAGAGTGTTTTTCGTGACCTCCCAGAAAGCAAAGAACCCGAATGAGGTCATAACGGGTAAGCTTATCATAAACTCTAACGAAGTATATACCTTATTTGATACCGGTTCTACCCATTCCTTTATTTCTCCTACTTGCACTCAACATTTAAATTTGACTCCGGAGAAATTGGACTTTGACTTATCTGTTGAAACTCTATTGGGAGAAACCTTCATTACATCCACTATTTATAAGTCTTGTTTGGTTTAAATCGGTACCCTCACATTACCTGTCAATCTTATTTCATTGAAAATACTTGCATTTGAGGTAATTCTAGGGATTGATTGGTTAACTACTCATTATGCAAAAATTGATTATTTTCGTAAGGTTGTTAGCTTTCATATTCCTAATCAACTTGAGGCTATGGCACGGCCTAAAAAGCCAAGAAGGAAATTGGTCAAGAAGTATATTCTTGTCAATGAGAAAGTTCTAAAGAAGGAAGACAAAGAACTGTCTGCTGAAAAGGAACCAGCTGAGGTGGAGACACCAAAAGATCTGATGATAATAGATACTCCTGCTGAGGGGGAGATGCCTGAAGATCTCCTGCCAAAGGATGCTCCAGTTGAGGGGGAGCTATCGACATTTCAAAAGAATGATCAAGCTGAGGGGGAGGATCATGACACCTCAATAGCAGAAAAAGAAATTCCTGGATTATATATATATAATCAAATATGTAATTCGTGGAGGAGATAATGAAGAACCAGTGCAAGAACATCCTGAAGCAATTGACATAATGGAATCCTCCAGTGAAAACAGAGAAGAAGATGATGAGATTGAGATCATAGCTGTAGGCATTGATGGGCATAGAAGAGCCAACTATGAGCAACTATTTGTATATCTTCCTATGATGCCCTTCCATCGAGCTCAAATTCTGAACTCTTGGGATCACATGTTCTGGAGTTTCAAAGAGTATCCAGCTATCTCAGTACTCGCAAATGGATTCCCAGGGAAATTCAATTTTGCCAAGAAGCTTCTCACCAACAGTTCTTCCTCAGAAAACACACTTGAGGTACTATCTATCCCAACTTTTTTAAGAAATAATCACTTGCCATCATCCTCATTTAATCAATTCTATGAATTCCCGCAATGGTTGGAAGTGATTCTTCATCCACTAAATCAAATCCCAGTTGTAGAATCTCAAAATTCTGTAACTGAGGAACCAAATAAAAGCCACTCCCTATTACTCCCACAGCCTACCACCTTTACAATCACTGACTCTAGCCCTTTGGTAGAGTATCCACCACAAATCGTAGAGTCACTAAGCTTCAAAATTCAAACCTAGGCTCCTCCTTCAGATATTCCCTCCTCATCTAGAAATGAATGCTTCAATCTTGAACTTGCTCTCTACTCACTGCAAGATAAATTCAAGAGCACGTCACCTCCCTCACAAATTCCAAATCTAGATGAAATCCTGTCAGAACTATCCACAAAGGCTGATTTGTCAGCTATATCTGAGAAAGTGATCAAAGAACTAGACGAGAGTCTTGAAGATTATACTGTACTGATGCAACTGAGATTGACAACAATGATCAATGCTGCAAACAATCTTCGCAGCTCCCTAAGCTCCGAACTGTCTAAAACACTCAATGAGATCATTAAAGAAATGCTTCAAAGCATTAAAGACAGGGATGATATTCACTTTCTTGCAGCTAAAAAGCATAGGGATGCTGTCCTGATATTACAGAAAACACAAGAATCTCAGAACAATCCGATGATACAGAGCATCAAAAGTCTTCAAACTGTAATCAAAGAGTTTCAAGACTTTTCCATGGGACAAATGAAGCAAACTGAGACTGTCTTTGACATACTTCAACAACGAGAAACTCGTTCTGATTCTTTGATCTAAGAGAATCGTGAGGACATTTCTCAAACTCAGAGTCAACTCAATGAGCTTGTCCAAGGAGTCACTCGCCTCTTGGAAGACATTCGAACCCTTGATGCTGACATAAAGGGGGAGAATAAAGGGCAAGGAGATCAAGGAGGCAAGGGCAGATGCAAAGGTCACTTCCAATCAAGGCCAAGGCAAATCACTTAGCAGACTCCACGAGCCAGCCATCAGAATCAACGATCTGATCAGCAGGAAATTTTAATGGCTCAACCATTAAGGAGTCAAGGGCCAACTACCAGCTCTCATGCTGTGACAACAACAGGCCTACGAATGCCAATTGGAGATCCTGCATTCATGAATAGGCATGATCACAATCCCAGACTAAGTCCAAGTGAGCTGGAAGATCTGTCCAGAAGAGATGAAGCAAACAGAAAGAGGAGAGCTGAGGAATATGCAAATCCTCCAAGAATTAAAAGACCAAAGAAATATAGATAAGTTGAATTTCAAATTTTATTGATGTAGTCATTCTTAAATGTAAGATCTGTCTCCATACATCAATAAATTCATGCTCATTCTTTAGAAATTTCAGCTGCTCACTGAAATATTAAGTCATGTTTACTTTTCTGCAACTACATATAAAACTTTATAATCATGACAACAAATCTCCTTGGTTATGTCAACATCAAATAGGGGGAGATTGTTGGAAGAATGCATATTGTGATTTGATGTTTTATAAAAAAACTCATGATTATATAAAGTCCTTCAAAGAATATATGTACAAGGACTTAGTGATAGATTAAAGTTGTTAGGTTGATCTTAGCCTTTTTAATGTTTACTTATATAGATAAGGAGATCAAATCTGTTAGGTTGATCTATGGCTAGAAAGAAATAGATAGACTAGTAGTCTATTCATCTGATCAACAGAATACAGAAGCTAAGGCAGGATCGCAGAGCTGAGATGATCGTAGTGTATCTGCCTTGAAGGGCCTCTCCAGGAATCGTAGAGTGGTCTAGACGTTTGTCGAGCTAACTAAGAGATCGTAGTGTGCTCTCGAAAATGCAGAGTCTGAAAGACGAGCAAGTGAAGATCGTAGTGTTAACAGATCATAGTGAGAAATCGTAGTGATCTCTTAAGTACAAGCACCAATATGACAAGACACTGCGATATTGATAGTAGAGTGACATCTGCCTTGTGTCAGAAATATCAAGCCCTAGCGTTCATTTAAAGATAGACTCCAACAAATATGGAATGGATTTTGAACGTTGAAGCTCTCACCAGTCCCAACGTATAAAAGATATCCTTAGTATTGATCAAAAGAAACGTATTCAAGAAGCTAAGAAAAGGACCATTAGGCAGAGGAAAACACCTTTTGAAGTGTTAGGTGAGAAAGCAGTCTGCTATGTCAGTGGGCCAGAGTACAATTCAGAAGATGTGCAGAAAAGTCTCCATCAAAGCTCAGAAATGTCAAACGCATTTAATGGCTCATCAGATGACTTCAACGGATAGATTTCAAGATCACATATATACAGATCAAAGACAGATGAGAAATATGAAACAAGTATTGGACAAAACGCACAAAAACACAAAACATTGAACTCTACGATCTGAGAAAAAGGAGAAAGGTTGCTCAGCTACTCAGTTCTTTCGAACAAGTGCTTAACTGCAACTGAGTAGCCTCAATCATAACTCAACAACTATCAATTTACTGAAGTAAGAAGTTCCAAGTCAGAAGGACTTGAAGAGTTCTAAGTGAACTGTAAAGAGCCAAGTCTGCTGGACTTGAAGAGTTCATTAGTGAACTTAGAAGTGCCTAGACTGCTGGTCTAGAAGGAATCTGTGAGATTCAGAAAGTGTAAAAGACATCCTTAGTGGATTTCCTACTCAAGGAGTAGAAGAGTGGACTAGGAGCTTTGAGTGCTCCGAACCACTTAAAAATAATTGTGTCTTTATAACTGCTATAACTGCAATAATTGTCTTTCTCTCTTTAACTTGGTATCTAAAAGGTTTTTCGAAGAATCAATAATTCCGCTGTGCTTAAGATTTATCAAAAAATTCTTTAAATAAAGATTTTTTTTTAATATCTATTCAACCCCCCTTCCAGATAACTATTGTGCCTTCGGGAACTAACAATTGGTATCAGAGCAGGTTCTATAATACAACCTATAAAGCTTGAGTAGATCCAATGGCACACTTACCAAGCGAATCAAAGATTGGAGGAGGCAACAAGCTACCTATGTGCAACAAAGATAAATTTGCTAACTGGAAGGTTAGGATGCAAGCTTACATGGATTCAATAGATGAAGATCTATTTGAAACTGTTCAGAATGGGCCCTATGTTACTACAAAGCTTGCACCAACTACAGATGATCCAGACAGTGTATAGATTAAGGTCAAAGGAGAATGGACAGATAACGAGAAGAGAGTTGTCTAACTTGACAAAAAGGCCAAGAACATTTTTTTTCAATCATTAGAAGATGATCTATTTGAAAATGCGGTCAACTGCAAAATAGCAAAGGAGGTTTGAGAAGCACTACTCATTATGCATGAAGGAACAGAAGAAGTCAGAGAAAATAAACAATCTCTCTTGACTTAACAATATGAGATTTTTGCCCATGTTCAAGGAGAGAACGTCACTGCTACATACGAAAGATTCAATATTCTACTCAATTCTCTACGAGCCTATGGAAAGATCTATCCAAATAAAGATCTGGTCATAAAGTTCATGAGAGATTTACCAAGCAAGTGGGATGCCAAAACCACTGCCATTAGAGAATCAAAGAATCTACATGAAATGACTGTTCAATAGTTATATGGCAACCTCCTCACGTACGAATTGGTGCTAACACAACGAGCTGAAATGTTATCTGAAGGAAGAAAGAAGGACAAAGGTGTTGCACTCAAAGTAACTGAAAACACCTCCAAAATCAACACTGAAGTTGATTCTGACTACGATGAAGATGATGATGAGGACTTTGCAATGCTAGTTAAAAGATTAAGAAGATTCATGAGACAAGGTAGAACCAATAAGCCAAAGAAAAATGGAAACTACAACAGCCAGGAACAAATTAAATAAATGACCTATGCTACAACTGTAAGAAATCTGGTCACTTCATTCCCAACTGCAACAAACCTCTTAGAGAAGAACATAAAAAGAAATAACATGCAAAGAAGGAATACAAAGGCAATAAGAGACCAGCAAAGAAAGACAAAGGCCTTGTAGCTGGAGGATCGTGGAGTGACTCTGATAATGACTCAACTCCAGAATCTGGAGACGATGAAGATCCCCAAATGGCTAGCCTCTGCCTAATGACCAAAAGTGCAAGGGACAAACAGAACTCCAACATACATGAAGTAAGTATCGACGAGGTATTTGACTTTAATTCTCCTGATGTAGATATTGATGATCTTAGAACTGCATTACATGGCATAAAATCAGATCTACACCAATACATGAAGTGGTTTAGAGTTTTGTCTAAGGATTATTCACTTCTTCAAAAGGAGAAAGAAAAGGTTCATAAAGAACTGGAAAATGCTCTTCTCAGTACTAATTCTTTCTCTGAGCTTGAAGCTGAGAATAAGCTCTTGAGACAAACAAATGAGCTCAGTGCAAAAAGAGAGTCTAGTCTAACCTCAAAAATTGAGGATCTAGAAAAGACTATTTCTACATGGAATAAATCCTCTTCATCCAAGGATTCTTTAATCTCTATTCAGAGAAGCGTCTCTGATAGAACAGGGCTAGGCTTTGGGGAACCTACCTCAGAGTCATGTGTGGTAAAAGAAAAGGATATTAACACTAGAAATGTCTCAGGTTTTAGTAGAGACATTATATTTGTGAAATCCTCATAGAGGGATGAGCTTGTCAAACCCTGCTCATCTGATTCAATCCATATTCCTAGGAGCAAGGGATCTCATGTTGGTCTAGGTTTCAGGAAAAAAAAGTGTAATCTAGCTCCTACTCACCAACCTCGAAGGATCGTTGAGTTTAAAGAGATTAACCCGACGAACCAACCTGGAATGTACAATAGAAGTAAAACATACTCTTCACAAACGATGAAATATAAGAACACATGGAAGAAGGAATATCAGCCCAACAGGCGGACAATCAATATCCCACACAAGTGCAAATGGAGGAAGAACTTTCACACACACACAAACATGCATTATATCAAAAGATTTATGTGCTACACTACTGGTCATAAGGCTGCCAAATGTTATTACAATTCCATGCATATGAGACCCAAAATCAAGCAGATTTGGGTCCCCAAGGGCACTAAAAATATAGGACCCATGCAAATATGGGTACCAAAATGAAGGCTTAATATTTTTGCAGGGAAAGGACTTCAAAATCACAACCTGGTACTTAGATAGTGGATGCTCAAGGCATATGACAGGAAACAAAGCCCTTCTGTCCAATTACATAGAGAATGAGGGTCCCTTGGTCATTTTTGGAGATAATAGTTATGGCAAGACAAGAGGTTACGGCTCAGCAGGAAATGGTGCAGTATCCTTTAGCAAAGTGGCCTATGTGGAAGGACTACAACATAACCTTCTAAGTATTAGCCAACTTTGTGACAAGGGTCATAAAATAACTTTCCTCAACAACCAATGCCAAGTCCGAGACCTGAAGACATCTGCAGTAAAGATAACCGGGACAAGAGAAGGAAATGTCTACATAGTAAATCTTGGTCAACTAAGCTCAGATGAGACAATATGCTTTCTGGCCAAAGCATCTGAAGAAATGAGCTGGCTATGGCACCAAAGATTATCTCATCTCAACTTCAAGAGCATGTCCAAATTAGCTTCAAAAGATCTAGTTGCAGGCCTACCCAAACTCAACTTCATTAAAGAAAGGCCCTGCAATGCCTGTCAACTTGGAAAACAGACCAAAAGCTCATTTAAGAGCAAAACCATCAACTCAATTGATAAGCCTCTGCAATTACTACATATGGATCTTTTTGGACCAATTCCAACGACGAGCCTTGGGGGAAAGAGATACTCACTGGTCGTAGTCGACGACTGCACCAGATTTACAAGGGTATTCTTTCTAACCTCAAAAGATGAAACAAGCTCTCAACTGATCAAGATGTTCAAGCTGGTGATGAATGAGAAAGGAGAGAAAATCAAGGCCATAAGAAGTGATCATGGCAGAGAATTCGATTTCTCATAAATGGACCAGTTCTGCACAGACAATGGGATTAGTCACAACTTTTCAGCTCCACGAACTCCCCAACAAAATTGAGTTTTTGAGAGAAAGAAAAGGACATTAATAGAGGCTGGAAGGACTCTATAAGTGGCAGCTCATCTACCAGAATACTTCTGGGCAGAAGCAGTCAATACTGCATGTTATACTCAGAACAGACTCTACGATTAAGAAGACTACTTATGAACTTTGGAAAGGAAGAAAGTCAAGTGTCAGCTACTTTCATGTGTTCGGCTGCACATGCTACAT
Organism: Panax japonicus; assembly: GCA_020205505.1. Taxonomy (NCBI): domain Eukaryota; kingdom Viridiplantae; phylum Streptophyta; class Magnoliopsida; order Apiales; family Araliaceae; genus Panax; species Panax japonicus. The sequence continues at coordinate 63,517,891 of CM035099.1, read as the reverse complement.
ACTCAACAATGGAAAGCAGTACTTGACAAAGTTTCAACCGAAATCAAAGTCCGTCGCCCTCCCCGTCGTCGTATGGGTCGTCGCCCCTGGCTCCCGTCACTCGCCGTCGGCAAGAGGGTCATTGCCGACGGGGTCATTGCCGGTATTGGCGACAGTATTTGCAAAGAAATAGACCGTCAATAATGGGTATTCTAGAAAATTTAAAAGCAGTCATTGCCGACGGCATAACCGTCGCCAATGACCCTCAACCCCCCGTCGCCAATGAGTTTTTTAGAATTTTTTTTTGAAAATTTGCAAAATACCCCTGTTCATTTACATATACATAATTATACATGTTATAAACTAAAGAAAAATTATAAAGAATTCTTCACGAACGCATATCAATAACAATAATAGCTTTTGCTATATCAACCATCAAATATGTAAATAACGTAATGACTTATAGATAAAAGTCGTACAATGTAAATACAAAATGTAATCATAAACAATCAATATAGTTAGATACATATACCATCAACCTAACTAGATTCTAAACTCTAGTCTGTACAACTCGTCCTGATTCCACTGAAAGTATGAACCAACATCTTCGACTATCATATTAGTACAGTCAAAGTTTTCGTCACCTCTGTCATGCAGTTCTGATTCATGTTCATCCAACCAGGTTTCCCCATGATAGATCCATGTCGTATAACCCTGCTTGAACCCATACACAAATAAGTCGCACATGACATCACTCCTTTCCTTCCACACTTCAATCACACACCTCTTACAATGACATCTAATCTCATCGCCGCTGACTTGCTCAAACGCGAAGTTGAAAAACTGTTCAACCCCACTACGATACTCAGAGCGAAGCCCACTCTTATCGGTGGCTACCCTATATTCCATCCAACTTCGATCAACAGACATCTCGGACAACTATCTGCTATATATATGGAAAGTCAGACAAACACAATCAAGTTTCCAATTAATGTATATGCAAGCTTATGAGTTTTCTAACTTCATCTCCACCTCTAACGGGTCAGACTTCTATCCCATTCTCGAATGTGTCGCCTCACTGATGCCAAGAACTTGAACATATCTTTAAATTTTTCAAAAATTTTGGTAGCACCTCCCCATGGTCTTCAAGTACACGAAATAGACTAACACATCGTAGTCTAAATATGCACCCGAAGAACATCAAGAGATATCTACTGGCCGAAAATTCAAAAAATATAAAGGCATGCTCAAGTCGTTAACACCGATCTAAGTGAGATCGAAACATACAAGAACAGTCCCAAAATAATTGGACTATAATAGATTTACATGTTTATCTATCAGATGGAAGCACCGCCAAAACTATGTACTACGAAAGACCACAATTTAGAATAAACCACTTTAGAGACTAAACAGTAAACACCCATCTTTAATGTGATTGTTAAAGTTATTTTTACAACATAATCAACAAATAAGCACATGAATAGTTCATAATTAGAACTGGAGAATGACAAGCATCAGCAAAATAATAACTTGAACTAACTAAAGTAAGCTCAAAATACTAACAGTTATAAGAAGAATTAACAATAAAAGAACCCAGAATAAAAAATCATTATACATATGTAGAGAAAAGTCACTTATAGAAAAGTAAATAGTATAGTAGTAGTATAAAATTACACCATCTCCTTAAGTTTATAATCACAAATTAAAGCATGAAAACATAAGAAAATTGAAGACCCAATTAAACCCTAACATATATAAATCAATTGGAACTTACAAATTAAAGCATAAGAAAAAAAAATTAACTTACTAATTGTACTCTGAGAAATGGAGAACCAGCCAAACCAAGAGGGACGAAAAGATTAGTGGAGGCAGCAGGTCACAGGCCAAGGAAAGGGGAGCAAAAAAGGGGAAGGCCAGTCGGTGGGAGCAAGAAATGGAGAGGTGGACGACAACATTGATGGCGCCGACGACCCGTAGAGATGGTACAGAGGCCACGGTAGAGGTGCAGAGGCGACGATGAGGTGCAGAGGAGTCGAGCGGGAGAAAGAGAGAAAGAGAACAGAAGAAAAATGAATCCTAGGGATTATATATAGCATCATTTTCGACGGAATCCTATGACCTTTTCCCACGCGCGCGAAAAAAATTCCCACCAAATTTGGGCCCGGGAAGGGTCATTCTTAACGGGCTACATTGGCGACAGCTAGGCCGTCGCCAATGAGGTCATTCTCGACGGGGATACTGCCGTCGCTAATGATGCCGTCGCCAATGACTTTTTTTGTAGTGAATATACAGAACAAGGGTTTGTAACTGAAGAGTCCCAATCAAATGATAGATGGCAGTTATCACGCGTTTCAAAATAAACCAACCCCATTTTAAGATGAACATTAATTTGCCATGTCAGCCCATTAATATTAATCCCTTAAATTAAGGACTCCTAATTGTATTAGTATTGTAAATAAATATGATGAAATGCCATATTTTTGTAATTATTTTATGGATGTATGATTATTGTAATTATTTCTAAAAATGTACTAATATATGTAATTTATCCAAACAAATAAATAAATAGTCTCAATCTTTTTGTACCCAAATCTTTTTGGGTGATCAATTTAGGTTAATAACATATTAGATCACATTTAATTTTTTTTACCCAAATTTTTTTTATTTTAATTTTATTACAATTAAAATCAAAGTGACCTTTAAAGCCACATTTCTTGCAAGTAATAAATGGAGAATAGTAAAGTGGTTTATGCCTTGATTTATTATTAATAATGCTAATATTATTATTAATTAGATTTATAATCAACATGTGAAACATGATTATATCCAATTCTTTGTTTCTCAATACTAAACCTTTGTTTCCCTAATATAACATTTAAATTCTATTTTTCTTGTACAAATTTAGCAAGATCCATTTTTAAAGAAGTAATTTCTTTATTTGTTACATTATATATCATCATGTTGCACAATCATCAATTTTTCATCATTAAAAGCATCTATACATGCATCTTTCATATTCAAATTTTCTTTTAAAATTGTATTTTCATTTTTTGAGGTATTTTTTTCTTTTCTCTCATCATTGAATAACTCAAATTCATTCAATAGCTCATTTATGCAATTATTTAAATAGACAATTTTTTTTTTCTTGAGTTGTTGGTTTTCATTTTGTAAAGCAAGATAATCAAACGTAATTATTTCAAAAGTTTCGTTAAAATAAAAATTGTTTACCTCAAGTTGATCATCATATTTTCTAGTCTCATAAAACAGAGATGGACAATTTCTTCTTCTTATTTTGTTTTGGACTTGCTCACTGGAGTTGAGCAACCTTTTTTATTCTTCATCTGTTTTTTTATTTAGAGTAGTCTCTCGAGTTTTCTTGAGAGCATTTTAATATGTTCATCAAAATTTTCGTATTGATCACTTTTAGCTGAAATCCCAATGTCTTCTTTAATCTTTATTTGTGTCTCCTCTTGGTGATTGTTAGCTAGTTTTGGAGGGTGGTAAAATTTTAGAGATAGTGTCCCCCATTTTATTTTGATGTGTTGCGCGATAATACTTTATTAAACTTGGATCATTCCAATTAGTAAAATGTTGAGAACTTTTAAGTACTAGGAAACCATGCATCCATATCTTCATGAGAGTTTTTGATTTGCCAACATGATCATGCTTAGGAATAGTTGGTCAGTTTTCAATTTACCCATCATTTATTTATTTCATAGACCCAATCACTCTTTGATCTTCACAACCATTTGTACTAATTGAGCTATATCTTGAAACTTGAATAAATCATTCAACTTGTACAATTTTAAATTTGTAAAAATATATTCTCTCCATTCCTAGGTCGTTTTAGGCTTTTTTTTATTATTCCTAATTATTTGTCGTTTGTAGTTATCTAAGAGAATTAATTACTATTTTTTTTCAAATTGCCCCTTATTATTCCACCTAATTTTATGAGGAGAGAGAAAGGGAATTAATTACTATTGAGTTTTTTTAGGAGTAAGTTATAGGAAATTGTTATTATTGAAGAGAGGGTATGAGATAATGAGATAAGTGAGGTGAAGAGTATTATAGATAATTTATAGTATAATTAATGTTTTTTAATTATTTTCTTAATTATTATGCATATGTCTAAAACAACCTCTATATAGAAATGGAGGGAGTATATAATAACACTAGAAAGTAATTAATTACTTGTACGTCATCATTAAAATGAAAAGCATATGAAAACCAGCAGCCTTTGTATTTAATGAAGAGTACTAACTAGCTAATTTTTGAAGTTAAGTAGATTCATTAAGAACACTTAAAACATCAAAGCGTTGTTGATGGGTTAATTCTGTTGGAAAGTCGATGAGAAATTTGAGTCGAAGGTCACCTCTCATTCCTTGTTGTTTTGATTTAGGCATGCCTTGTCCAGGAATGATCTTCTCAAAACCAGGGTATAAGATCTGGTCGTGGTCAAACGATAAAGTGATTTTTTCACCTCCTAATAAGGGGGCGGTAATGGTGCAGCTGCCGGTTAGAGCCTCAACTAAAGGGACCCTAACTCCGACCTCTAAATCATCGCCTTCTACCTTAAACACGGGATGCCTTTTTTCACTGATAACGAATATTATATCGGCGGGAAGATTGCCTGGTCTCTCATCGCCCTTTTCTTCGAATGTTATTTTCGTTCCTTTTTTCCATCCTGGTTTCACTCGTATCTTCAGAATTTCCTCTTCTTCAACAATTAGCCTGCAGCACAGCAAGTATATATATATATATATATATATATATATATATATATATATCCTTTTGTCATGACATGGTAAATTGGTAATAGCCTCTAAATTGTTTTCGAAAAGCCAATGAGGAAGAAATTAAAGCAAAGAAGGAAATTAAGAAAAAGAACTGGTGTCATATATATATATATATATATATATACCCTGTTTCGGAGATTACATCTCTTGTAATCCTGATTTTCTTGACACATCCACGCCACAATTCTTCTAGTGTGCACTCAAGCTTCTTCTCAATCGGCAGAGGTTTTCTCCGAGCAGTGGATTGTGAATATATAATAGGAGTAGTAGTGCTGCTTCTTCGGGTGCCCACTCTTGATAAGGAAGGGTTTTCTCTTGGGATAGTGCTAGGGCTATTAGTGCTTATCGGGTTAGAAATATAATTCCCAGTTGAGCCATACAAATCTGGTGGTGTCTGAGGCATGCTCCTCCAGCTTTTCGGATTTTGTAATGGCGACGTAGGGCTGGAGACCCCATCATCTTTGCTCTGAAACTGAAATGAAACTTTTCGTGTTTTTGGCTGGTTATTAAATATTGTAGGTATTGCATATTCTTCTCTCTTCTTGTTACTAAGAACCTGCACATCGAGGAGGGAAATTAAGAAATTAATGAATAAAAATTTAATTATTATGAATATATATATATATATATATATATATATATATATATATATATATATATATATATATTTGCATGGATTAATACATGCATGCATACAGTTTGTGCATATTGTTAAAATTATTATTTCATGGTACGTGTGTATATATATATATATATATATATATATATATATATATATATATATATATATATATATATATATATATATATATATATATATATATATATATATATGCATACCCTATAGGCTTCTGTGATGTTTCTGAACTCGGCCTCAGCTTCAGCTTTGTTGGATAGATGCTTATCGGGATGCCATTTCATTACAAGAGATTTGTATGCTTTGCAAATATCAGAAAGCGATGCGTTTTTAGATATTCCGAGGATTCTGTGAAAAATGGTTTTTAGAGAAGGAGAAGGATATTCTCCCATGAATAAATAAACGAGAGAGGGAATTAAGATAAGGGAGACGGTACTGTTGCAGATGGAGGATATGGATGAAGGAGGAGGAGGAGAATTATGGTTTGGAAAATTGGACGAAAAGTAAGTGGTGCTTGCTTAATGTATCTTGTCTACCAAAGCTTAATTGAAGCGTTTTATTAGGGATTTAGGGTCTTTTATTAGACATTTAGTTTGGTTGACAGGGAAGAATAGGTCTTTGCTGTAAGGATGATTTTTTATCTAAAACCCTTTACTTCTAGACTTATGTTCTCATCTCTCTCTATATACCATCCGTTTTTCTAGCTAATCTTAGAAAAAAAATTAAAAACAAATCGTCTATAACGACGATTTTATCCGTCACTATAACATAAAAGGCCAATTTTTTATGATATAGCGACGGATAAAATCGTCACTATAGTCATTCGTTTTTAGTTCGCTCTCTATAATTAGCTAGAGAGAATTAGTCAATATATATAAAAGGTACTACCAACTTGGTTGCATTTACAAGGCAAAAAAAGTCATGTTATGGTCAATCTAACTATTTTTAGAATCATTTTAACTCTTTTTTCCTTATATATATATATATATATATATATATATATATATATATATATATATTAGGAAAAATGTATATATAAACTATTGAGCTTTTTATTAACTCCAAAGTTCGTGATTTCAAGAATTTAAATAAATATGTTTAATTGTTAATTCTATAAATAGTAAATTAATTTTATGATGAGATTAATTTAGTATATATCAAATGGGGCTGAGGGAGGACATAGTAGTAGCCATCCATCTTGAAATTTTTTTATTTTTAAATTTGAAAGTTTCATCTTATCTACCAATAAAAAATTATGAATAGTTTTTAGAAAATTAATTTACCATGTTCATATTAGCTAGTCCTTTTCCGTAGACAACAAAGGTCATTAATTCTCCCAATAAATATTTTAGAAGAGCAGTCTTAATTGAAGTAAATGACCCTTACTAAAATAACAAATATATAAATAATAAATATTGTGTTGAAAAGGTCAATGAAGCGGCCGTTAAAAAAAAGATAGAAAATGTCCAAATCAGTAAACTGCATAGAGCAAATATGCTGAAACATTAGAGACGCATACTATAAACCAGTGAAAAAGGGACTGATGAAACATACAAAGCCTCTCTCCCTCTCTCTCTCTCTCTATATATATATATCTATATATATATATATATATATACAGGCCGGTTCAGGAACGGACTGGTCCGATAACAGACCAACTTTTAACGACGGACTGTCCGTGACTAAATCCATAACAGACACTGTTATGGGATTTAGATGAAAGGCTCTGATATTTATATATATATTATGAAGCCAAGGGATAAGACAAGATCAGTATATCACTCCAAGGTTGTTTCACAACAAAACAATGTCCGGCTAAGAATTTGAGTTCATTCCTTCTTGTTCTCAACTCCCGCTGTTTCAAAAAATAGAGAAGAGTCTTTTATCATTTTATTTTATTTCACAAAAAGAATATCTTTTATCGGGTATAGTTAAAAATATACAATTCTTCAGGTTTGCAGTAATAATTTCATGATCATACTATCATTATTAAGTATCCATTAATTAGTTTTAGTGGTTAACATAGAGCAACGATACATTTCGTTGCAAGTTTTATAAAAAAATATTATATTTTTTGAACGGAGAGACCGAGAGTAGTTTCTTTATTTTTTATTCAATTGATCAACATCCTAAGTAGGGGATCAATCGATCGAGTATTGAGTTACTTAGATTTGATTTATAAAATTTATAAAGTATGAAATAAGATTTGATTGTGTTTTGTTTAGCTACCGAGTCGAGCACGATGTCAAATCAAGCTCGAACTTTTCAAGCAAATATGATCAATAGAAAATTACAGTTTGAAGAGTTTTAAATAATTTATCGAATTTTAAAATTTATCCATACTTAAATTATTTATATTTCGAGTCGAGCTCAAATTAAATTTTTAGTCGAACGAGTACAAATCGAGCCCGTACTATTTGATTCATATTAAAGCCTTAATCCCAAGCCAATTTCATATAGTTTCATAAAAATACTCTTATTTTAAAATTTTGTCATTCTCTTCTCATGTTTGTTTGTGCTAATCAAATTTCTTTTTATGAATATAAAGGGGTGCCTAGGAAACTTTTACATAAAATTTTTAAATACTAATCTTAATTTAAAAAACATTCATAAACAATGAAAACTATGTCTAAATATGTCATAGAGTATCTTAATATGGTTTTAAAAATACCATATAACCAAATACAACTCTCATGTTTTTAATTAACAAAGGTATATTTAAAATCTTAATTACCACTATGTAAGTTTGTAGATAAGGAGCTTAGGATAGGACAATCTAGTTACATTCTTTTGTTATTTTAATAAAACATAATATAATATAAGGTCCAAATATTACATGCTATTATAATGTAACACATCTGAATAATAATGTAAACATTGTCTTAATTAATATTTATCTAATACATAAACACTAAATATTAAACTTGTATGTTGTGGATTGAATTTTTAATTTTGGAATCAACTTGACCGTCCAATTATATGACATATATACCATATTACAAAATACTCCCTCTGTCCAGAAAAAAATTAAAAGAAAAAAAATGATTCAAGGAGTATTTTGTTATGAGTTAAATGATTAAAAATTAGAAAATAATATATCCTCCGACTTTTTTGTGCCTACTTTTCTGCCGAATCTTAGAAAATAGCCTTTATAATTGAAAATATTTACGGAGCATGTCATTGTATCTTCAACTTCTCAGCAAAACTCATTGACTTGTTGACTATATTATTCAACATTAATTTTTTACAATCTATTTCAAGAAAGATCGTACAGAGTGAAGGAGTATGTGTTCTCAATATCAAGAAAGTTGTAATATTTAATTCTGCCTCCCTCAATATATATGAGCTGCAAAAAAAAAGAAGGTAATATATACAGTAAAAACTTTTCTTGTTTACATGATCATTTCACCTGCCTGAAAATCAACTTCTACTACTAGTAGATCCAGGCAGTGTACTAAATCTACCATACTCAACAGCATAAAATGGCCTATCAGGTATTCCAGGCACTTCAATATCCCCTTCGAGCATTTTCAATGCATCCAAAATTGTAGGTCTTAAAGCCACCATTACATGAGCACACAAAATCCCAACCATCACAAACCTTTCCATTAGCCAACTGGGATTTCTATCCCCTTCTTCCTTTTCTCCCAACAATGAAGCATCAAAAACCTCCTCTATTTTCCCAACTTTGACAAGTGACCACGCCCAATCCGTTAGCAAAAAAGTCCGGGATGATCCTGTTGATGACAAATCAAGCGCTTTTCGCCCACACATTATCTCCAAAACAACAACCCCAAAGCTATAAACGTCGCTTTTCTCAGTTAATTGTCCATAAAGCGCGTATTCTGGGGCTAAGTAGCCATGAGTACCTGCCACTCTAGTTGTGAGATGAGACTGCCCTTCTTTACTTTCCCTTGCCAGTCCAAAATCTGCCACTCTTGCTCTCATTTCTGTGTCTAGTAGTATATTTGTGGCCTTAATGTCTCTATGATATATTGCAGGCTTAATCCCATAGTGAAGATAAGATATCCCTTTTGCCACATCCAATATGATGCTCTTCCTCTGAGGCCAACTCAATGGTTTTGGCCTAATTCCACTTTGATCACTTTCTGATGAGAAAAATAAATGATCACTAAGATTCCCATTTGGCATGTAATCATAAACAAGGTACCTTATTTTTTCCCCATCTCCATAATCTTGCTGATTTTCAAGATTTTCCACACAACACCCTCTAAGGGGCACGAGATTTCGATGCTTCAAATTACTAATGATGTCAACTTCATTGCAGAAATCCGCATCGCCTTGAAAATCTGATTCTATTAGTCTCTTGACAGCAACCATAGTTGTGTCTGCTAGCGTACCTCTATAAACAACACCAAACTGCCCTCTCCCAATGAAATTATCTGGAGAAAAATTATCAGTCGCCACCTCAAGCTCTTGAATTTTAAACCATTTTGATCCAGCCTTTGGTCTGGCATTATTTTTTGGCCTATGGCTATTATAATCATGATCCATATCAAATTCAAACCCCAAAATCCGCTTTGGCCTGCGCTTCTTTCTCCAATTAGACCACCAAAACCGCAAACTAAAGAAACACAAAATACTCAAAAGTGCCAAACCTGTTCCTGCTGATCCAAAAATCAAGGCCAGTTTAGGCGTACTAGAGGAACGTTTATGTAGAATCATAGGCAACCCAAAGATGCACCTAAGTGCACTTAAACTCTCAGGGCCAAGCTCATTAACTATGCCTGCAGCATAAAGGATTGTGTAGTAAAAACACCCTATTGTATGTGAAGCATTTTTATCAATAGACAGCAATTGGGATTGAACCCGAAATCCCGCACGAACACAAGCATCACACAGAGTGAAATCATAATTAAAGTCTTGGTTACAAGCACCATCAAGGGAAGTTGATGGACCAGCGGCGGAAATCCAATCTTTTTTGGTCTGTATGTTTGCACATATGTTTGTGGTGTTAACAAAGCGCTCTGGCTCAAAGTTTGTGCACAAAGAAGTGAGGTTTGGAGGTAAAGAAAGGGAGTCTAGATTGGCTTGGAAGATTGAAAGGCAAGAAATGGAGGTGGGTAAATCCGGTAGCCGGAAAAAAGAGGTTTGTTTGAGGTATTGAGAAAAGGCTACACCATATAGGCTGATGAGAGTTTGGCAACATGTTGTGGAGTTTTTGTTGAAGTTTTGGCAAGATGAAGAGTCCCATGAGATGGTTAGGACATAGTCTAGATTTAAGGGACATGAGGAGGTGTTTTTGGGTAAAGATGAGACTGAGTTTTGGGACAGCATATTGAGGAAAGTTAGTATTATGATCATAACAAGATGAAGCACCATCTTGGTTCTGCAGAGGAGGAGAGAAACGGGAGGGAGGACGGGATGGTTTGGATTTGGATTTGGGGAAGTTTTTTATTATATTTAAACAATGATTACATTTACTGTAGTCAGGAGATTTCTTTTCTTGATGACTAATCTTTTATATATATATATATATATATATATATATATATATTATAAGGTAGAGTGGGCATAAAATTTCCCCTTGATTGTGTGTTTTTTTTGTTTTTGTTTTTATTCTTATACACAGAAGATGTGAATAACCATTGAACCAAGACCCTTTGGTCGATAAGTAATTGTATACTTATATTAGTTTCTTGAAAAATTTCAATTGATAGTGACAACTGACCATGAAAACCAAGAATGTACCCATAGATTGCTTTTTTAGTGGGATTTCTTGTTTGGAGAAAATTAATATACGATTTATAAAGTTCACCAACCATGTGTTTAATAGGTCTATTTTTCTAAGTATCTAGCACACCTCCTCATTTCCCTCTCTCTCTCATTGATCATATATATAATATATGTGTGTATATATATATATATATATATATATATATATATACACACTTCAAATAATCAACAGAATCCACAGCCAGGCCCAGGATTAGAGCTTTAATAGGTTCTTTCAAGGTTCCTTGCACTTTCTTGGATGCTAGGAGTAGGAGACTAGGAGCATATAAAATTGTCAAAACTAGAGCCAAAACACAGAAATTGTCAACTAATCTTTAAACAAACAAGCCGTGATGTCTTTCTATTTTTAGAATTGACTGGTGAGCTAAAAACAAAAGTTCATGCATTTTCAGCCAAATATACAATTCAACTTTTAAACTTAAACAACTACATACGTATTAAACTTGATATAAATTTATTTAATTTTAATCGATATAATTATTATAATTATATAGTATATGACAAAAATTATTAATCACAAAATTTATTTTATTCTAAATTTTTATAAGTCATACTAATTTTAAATTTAATATGTCATCGTTTAATCTCAAAATTCAAATTGTTGTATCTATAATTTTGAAACATAAATAGTATTATCTTCTAAACAACATATTTTAATAGTCGGACTATATATGAAATATTGAAAATTTCATTTACTTGAAGTTGCAACACATAATGAACACGTGCAAATCTTTCAGATTCATGAATTCGTGCAAGAATAATGCTAGAGACAAACTATTTTACAAATATTTTACAAACTGTTGATGTGGCATACTTCACCTCAACATATTGTGTGGGGCCGAAGATTATATTGAAATAATTTGTTCATCAATATGTTGAGATGAAATATGCCACATCAGCAGTTTGTAAAATATTTATAAAATAGTTTGTGTTTGTAGCATTACTCTTCGTGTAAACTCCTTTCTTTTTAAGATATATATATATATATATATATATATATATATATATATATATATATATTAAATTTTTCTTTTTATTATAAAATATTTAGATAGTGTTTGATAAAATTATGTAATAACAACTTATTAAAATAGATGTTTATAAAATTGAAACTCTTTTTAAAACAAAGTTTAATGGTAAAAAAGTTCTTTGATAACTAGTCTTTACTGCATGTCTAAATGCAATATTTTACTATTTTACCCTCATACCAATTTATACAAACTTAAAGTGAGAATAAAAATAGAATAAATATCACATAATTAATTCAAATAAAATCACCAACAATGTATAACTAGTAAAATATTTCATGTCTAATAAATTATAATAATAATTATGAAAATTTTACATAAAACTATAAAATATGGCAATGATGGTAAGTGGTGATTGTGGGGGATCGGATGGTAGTGGGTGGTGAGTGATGGTGGCGGTGGGTTGTCGTGGTTGGTGGTGGTGACGGGTGACGATAGTGGTGGTGGTGGTGGTGCGAGAGAAGTGAATTGAATAATTAAAAAAATAAAATTAAGTTGGATTTAATTTTTGAGTTTTTAAACTCTCATTTTGAAATGAAGGAAACATTAGTTAAACAAGCCTTAGATATGCTACTTAGCAAACCTTTTTACTAGCATTTATTTTAATTATGTAATACTAGTATTATCCAACACTTCTTGATACGCGCAGACTTTTTTGTGTCCCAAATTAAGTTCGATTTATTTTTGACTTTTTAAACTCTCATTTTAGAATGAAGGAAACATTTCATTACCATACAATTTAGGGTTAACCCAGATCTCTTACTTTGTAAGAGGTTTACAGTACAAGGCTAGTTGATATGATCATTTTTAGACATTATTATTATTATTATTATTTTGTATTATATTTTGTATTCAATAAATATTTAGATAAAATAGGCACATAACTTTCGCACTAAAAAACAAAAAATAAAATAAAATATAAAATAATACTCCCTCCGTCCCAAATTAACTGCTCAGTTTTGACTTTTTTAAGTCAAATTGACTATTCTTAGAATTAATAATTAAGCATATATAAATATATTTCTAAAATTATAAAAATTAGGATTAGTAATAAATTGTATATACTTTCTTTTGGTTATAATCTCTTCACCTATATTTTAGTAAAAATAGTAAAAAGATTAGTTTTAAAAATGGTCAATTTGACTTTAAAAAGTCAAAACTGAGCAATTAATTTGGGACGGAGGAAGTAATAATTATTATTATTAAAGGAGGGTAGGGTCCAAGTCTCTCCTTTTAGTTATTATTATTATTATTATTATTCTTTTGGGGTGAAAAATTATCCTTGTGGGGTTCTGATGACTGGTATTAGAAAATATATAATATCAACCAAAAGTCTCCCATAATCTTGATAAACATGTTTCTTGGTATCAATCTTGACTCTTTTGAGTCACCATACCTAATCTTCTTCTACATGATTTTTCATCCACAAGCAATGGGATAGAAATCCGAGTATATTTTATAAAATAAAATATCTCATTTGAATTACTTTTTGATTCATAAAAGTTTTTTTTTTGTTTCTGATAATAATATTAAATGATTTAATACTTTTAAATTAAATAATAAAGATTAGATGATTACCAATAACAAAAACATAATCACAGTCTTTTCTTAAGCTACTTTAATCGTATGTATGTAGGCTTTACCATTAGGCCATATATTTGATCTACGCTTACTTAAGCTTGGGTCATTATTACGCGACCAATTGCTCAAGTTGGTTAATTCCACAAATGAATAAGTGGGTGAATTGATGTTTTGGTCATTTTTATTGTAGTTATCGAATTTTTTATTGTTATAAATATATTATAATATTCAAAAAATATTACAAAATGATCATTGCTTAATATTTTATCGAAAAAAGTGAACAAAAGTGTTGATTAAACTAACTGTTAACATGTGTTAATTATGTGGTTGGTGACGGGGGATATGGTTAATTGATGTTTCGGTCATTGTACTAGGGGGTTAATTTTTATTTTGGTTATTAAATTTTTTTTGTTATATTCACGTTATCAAAGTATAAAAAATATTACAAATTAATAATTTTATAATTTTTCGTCCAAAATATTAATGAAAAAACATACTTGGCAAACATTTGAAATGTAGATGAGAAATATTCTAATGAGGTAGCGAGTGTTGTGACACTCCCAAAATAGGTCCATTCCATCCAACCCATTCTGAGTCGCCAAATACATTGTACAGAAATAACTACAACTTTATTATCACAACATATAAACTGTGAGTTTAAATACAAATATTGTCGTCCATGAGAAAAGAGAGAGAGAGTATGAGATAAGTAAGATAAAAGATATTATAGATAATTGATATTATATTCAGTGTTATACAATTATTTCTTTAATTTTTATACAGAACTCTAAAATTTCATAGATTATGGGACGGAAGGAGTATATTTTATTATATATTCACTAGCCTATTTTAAAGAAGCTTGAAATTTTTTAATTTTGGTTCATTTATTTAAGAAGTTCAAGAAAAAGCCCAACCTTAACCTTAACGGAACCAAACGCCTACTTGATCACAGTGGGGTAGCCACCTTTTGAGCTTTATTTTGTGAGACATCATCCAGTTTAATTGATTAACAGTTCATGCATCCTTAAAATTATTAAATGCTTTATTATATATATGGTGCCCAATATTATATATGATAGTGATTCATATATAAACAGTTGTTATGGATACTATTCTATCAAACAGATCTTACACGACTAATTTAGATATTTAACGGCTTGAATAGGAAAAAAAATTATTAGCTGCTACTAAGAACAGCGGCAAAAAAAGAAATTTATGGAGTTTAAATTTTAAATAATTAAATTGTCACAAAAATTAATAATGTTAAATTATATTACATAAGAAACTATTTATACAAATATTTTATAAAAATAAATACATTAAATATAGTTGACAATGTTAAATTTTATTACTTAAGAAATTATTCATACAAATAAATACATTGAATATAATTGACAATTTTAAACTTAAAATTTATTTATAAGAATAAATACATTATATATAGTTGACAATGTTCAATTTTATTACTTAAAAAATTATTTATACAAATATTTCATACAAATATTATTTTTTTTGCTAAGTTTGTTTGATTTATAGATAGAACCAAAAATACAATGGCATACGGGCATACTCCAGAGAATATAACTAGATCATCTTAAGACAAGCCTTGAGAGGAGCTAACAATATGAACATGAGATAAACATCAACCTAAAAAAAACTATACAATTCAATTACAAAAAAAATTACTGTTGTTTGTGGCTTTAACAATGTTGATGATGTCCTTAGCAAGATGGCTTGGATGAATGAGGATTCCATCGTACATCTTTTTGTTTCTCACTTCTCATAATTTGTAGAATGATGCAGCAAGGGTGAGCCAAAGAATGTTGCTGAGAGTGCAGCCTTGATAAGTTATGGATGAATCAATAAACCCAACCCAATTCATTGGGGTTGTTTTAGACATTTCTCCTAACCTTAAATTTTAGTAAAGGATAGCAAAAAAAATTTCTCTGTCCGTTACTCTTAATAGCGGCCAGTAATTTTTTTCTTTCTCTTTGAGCCGTTAGATCTCTAGATTAATGGTGTAAGATATGTTTGCTAGAATAGTATCCATAGTAATCATTTGGCATGGATCATTACCCTTATGTATATAGGGTACCGATCCATGACTAGCGTTGTAAAAAAGAGTATATAGCCTTACAACACGTCGTGACCATCTATCTTAAGATCTTACGGTTTAATAGAGCTCTCGTCCGCAGTTTAGTTTTCAGTATTCCGCAGATTAATATTGCGGATGAGACAGATGACCAAAATACCCTTCCTTATAAAAGTCTTCATCCGCAATATTAAACCGCGGACAGTAAGTATAGTTTACCAATTTGAAAACGACGTCGTTTTTAAATAAATGTAGTCCGCCACAGTATTAAACCGCGCAGATGCTAAGTATGGCTAGCCATTTGGGAAACGACGTCGTATTGTTAACCAAATTCAATTTTTTTTTAATTTTCTAAACTCCATATTATTAAACTGTAAAGTCTGCTTTTTTTTTTCTTTCTTAATTTTCTTCACCATTATCTCTTCTCTCTTCTCCCCGGTGATCCGCATAAGAAGCGGCTATTATATAATCAAAATGAACACCTCTGAACTAAATACAGAAGGGGTAATGTTATATACGGTCCGGATCAAGTGCATACCTATTATATTACTCACCCTTGCTTACCCCCCTTTAGGCGACGGTTTCGGTCATACAACCGTCGTCTATACTTTTAACGACGGACAAACATATAGCGTCGCTAAAAGTATAGACGACGGTTGTATGACCGAAATCGTCGCCTAAAGGGGGGTAAGCACGGGTGAGTAAGATAAGGAGTATGCACTTGATCCTTGCTCATGTTATATATATATATATATATATATATATATATATATATATATATATATATATATATATATATATATATATATATATATATGGGGACTCTAATGAGAAATTCAAGAAAGCAGGAGCAAAAGCAAGACATATATAGGCTAGTCCAAGTTGTAGGTAACTAATTATAACATTACCACTTCTGTATTTAGTTCAGAGGTGTACATTTTGATTATTATAAATTTGTAAGAATCTTAAAGATTTTTGTAATGATTTTGATGCAGGTACAAGCAAATCTGACGAGCTTTATAAAGTTGGCAAAA
This sequence comes from Panax japonicus, assembly GCA_020205505.1. NCBI lineage: Eukaryota > Viridiplantae > Streptophyta > Magnoliopsida > Apiales > Araliaceae > Panax > Panax japonicus. The sequence goes on along the minus strand of CM035099.1, from coordinate 63,500,987 downwards.
GGACTACTGATATCATGCTAGAAATATTAAATCTCAGCAAAACTGAGATTACACCAATCGATACCATTTCAAACCAGGAGTTTACTCATGAGGTGAGTAAGCTGAAAGCACTATAAACCTATCTGTTTTATTTCAGCTCTTCATGAAGTTTAAGGAAAATCTTTCTGGAGTATTTGTTGCATTAAATAAAAGTACTTGCACCCTTTTTGAAAACTGAATGTGTGTATGTGTAAGCTTGATTGCAAATGCTTATGAATAGAAATTTTCTTATTATGAGAAAAGAGCTCCCAAACTGTTAACATATTTTATTTTCAAGGATTATTACATATGTCTATGCAAACGAGTGTATTGCTGCCAACTTAAGTTGTTGACGTGTATATTTGTTTGATCTCTTAGGATGAATGCAAACGCTTACGCTATAAAATGTGGACTTATCAGTCGGTTGACTGTGGTAATTATGTGTAGGATATATTTTTGTTGTTGATTTGGAATAGAATGTAATGCATTTGTTTTGGAATTGGATTTATTTGATTTGGAATAATTTGGAATTTTATGTATTTGATTTGGAAAATTTTGAAATTTGATGTATTTGATTTGATCTCCTTTTGGAATTTGATACATTTGATTTGCTAGAATTTGGAATTTTATATATTTGACTATGATTTCAAATATGATTTGGAAATTTTGATGTATTGGATATGTGATAACCCTACTAATTGTTGATGTACATAAACTATTCCATATATTTTTGCTTAACTGTTGCTATAATGGGGCTGTGATTTATATGACATGTTGGTTACATGTGTTGTGACATGTTGCTTAACCGTTGCTGTGTACTGGGTTGCAGTGCAGGAATTGTAATTGAATTGAGGTTGCTTGTGGGTAGGAATTCGTGTTTCGTGCTGTACAGGAATTGTCATTGAATTGAGTGACATGTTGCTTAACTGTTGTTGTGTACTTTGTTGTTGTGGGAAGGAATTCGTGCTTCGTGCTGTATAGGAATTGTAATTGAATTAACGTAAAAGTGGGAAGGAATTCGTGTTTGATATGTTTTTATCCATCCTCTAGTATGACATATGGGGGCAAAATGGGCTAAATAATTCATTAAATCTATCCGCTAGTAATTCTAGTGGACGTAGTTTTCTCACTTTTAATTACAGTTATTTATTTCTTAAACAGATGGTATAAATGTTATATGTCATTTTTTGATCCATAATAAATAGATGATATGGATCATTCACATATATATATATATATATATATATATATATATATATATATATATATGAGAAGATTCTTGATTAACATATTATATTAGTGATAAAAGTCGAGAGATCCTAGAGTCCATAATGATTGCTTGGAGTTGGAGTTAAATTTGACAATCTATAATTCTATATACTTGGCCTGCAATATTTGAATGTTTAAGGGAGACACGTTTCTTCATTTTTCAGCTTTCATTATATTAGTATTTATAATGCACAGGAGTTGCATTTATTTTATATCTGTACTCAGATTATTATAAAGCTAGGAAACTGACAGTTGTATTTCATATTTTACCATGCATTTACCTTGTAACAAAGATATATTATGCTTTAACGTTATAGTGATGTACGGGTGGTAAAAATCTCATTAACACTTGGTTCATGCAAGTAAGTGGAAATGTCATAAAAATGAGAAATATATATAAAAAAAATGCAGATACAAACCATAAATTACAACATATTTTTCATTCTTTCAAAAGAAATTTGCTCTTAAAAGCAAGTATATTTTTCATTCTTTCTATTTATTTACTTTTTTTAAAAAAAAATTGTTATGATTTTAAATATGGGCCAAAAACTCATTGTTTTGCTTCTCAATTATCAAAATATTCAGCACTCTTATGCAACAAAATAAAACACCAGAATTATTCAGAACTGTCGATATAGTTTAATACTAGTACTAAATAATCCTCTCCAAATAAACATAAATCAAACAAATAAAGCAACTTCAACTTTACAAAAATCCAGGTAGTGAACGGCCTAGTGAATCCAATTGCAGCTGACAATTTGGAAATTGGAATTTTGTGTAATCCTAATATTCCACACCTTTGCTCAACTAACTTTATTTAATTATCTGTCTTATCTCTCTCTTACATCAACATATTCACAAAACTAGCCACCGGAATCACAAACAAACATGAACTTTGACTCTGTAATTATACCACCATCATCAACAGCACATACCCATATCTAACCCAGATAGATTATTCTTCATGTTTCAAAAAAAATTAGAAAATCAAAAAAAGACCCAATCTTTACTCAGTTTTCTATCTTTAACCAATACCCCAGAAAGACAATTTATAGAATCAAATAAAGAAGCATGAATTCTAGTTTCTTGATTTTGTTTCCACTATTTTATCTCTATATATCTATATCCATATCTATATTTATTTCCACAACTTCAGCCTCCCCTGCTCCTGGACCAACCAACAACTCTACAAATTCATGTCCCGTTGATTTTGGTTATGTTTTGAGGGTCCCATGGCCGGAATCTGATTGCAGAAACTTCCCAAACCCAACTCAGAGCAGCAACAAGACCTCTCAGTGCTGCCAAACCCTCCTTAGCCTTTTTGGCATAGGCCTTTCTAAATACCTTAAAAAAACCTCTCTTTTTCAGCTACCCAATTTACCCACTTCAGAATCTTGCATATCTGATTTCCAATCAAATCTCAATTCTTTGTCTCTCCCATCTAATCTTACTTCTGTTTGTTTTGACCCTTTTCAGTTTGTTACCTCACCCAATATTTGTGCTTCCATCGAGTCTACTAAAGATTGGGTAGCCAAGCTTGGCTCATCAACTTCACTCGACTCTGCTTGCCGGCAGGACCTCACTGATCTGACTGCCTGTGATGCCTGCGTGGCAGCCGGATTCCGGGTGCAGGAGGATTTGATTGGATTTGATGGTAATAGATCTCATTCTACTGATTGTTTTTACTTTACCATTCTATATGCTGCTGGTATGATCAATGAGTTTGGGCCTGAAAGTAGAGGTTCTGTTTCTTGTATATTTGGACTTTCAATTAAAGCGAAAAAGGGTTCGAAAGGAAAGAGCCATTCAGCTCTGATTTTTGGGCTAACTGGAGGGTGGGTTGCAGTTTTGGTAATGTCATTGTTGATGGGATTGTATTGTTGGATAGAAAGGAAGAAGAGCAGAGAGTTGAGTATAGGGTTTGATTTGGGTTCAGGGGAGTTGGGGTCTAGGCCACGAATGCGGCCTAATACTGGTTCCATATGGTATAAAATTCATGAGCTTGAAAAGGCTACTGATAAGTTTTCCCAAAAGAATTTTATTGGCAGAGGTGGATTTGGATTGGTTTATAAAGGAATTTTGGCTGATGAAAGTGTTGTCGCTGTTAAGAAGGTTATAGAATCGGATTATCAGGGAAATGCAGAGTTTTGCAATGAAGTTGAGATCATTAGTAATTTGAAGCATAGAAATCTTGTGCCACTTAGAGGGTGTTGTGTGACTGGTGATGATAGGGATGATAATGAGATGGGGGATGATAGGTATCTTGTTTATGATTACATGCCTAATGGGAATCTCGATGACCATTTGTTTCCTTCTTCCCATAATCAGAGTGGAATTAGGAAGCTGCCATTAACATGGCCTCAAAGGAAAAGCATTATTTTGGATGTGGCGAAAGGGTTAGCTTATCTTCACTATGGAGTGAAGCCTGCTATATATCATAGAGACATAAAGGCTACAAATATTCTTCTAGATGCAGATATGAGGGCTAGAGTTGCAGATTTCGGGTTAGCAAAACAAAGTAGAGAAGGGCAGTCTCACCTCACTACGCGAGTGGCAGGAACACATGGATACTTGGCCCCAGAATACGCGCTTTATGGGCAGTTGACTGAGAAGAGTGATGTTTATAGCTTTGGGGTGGTTGTGCTGGAGATTATGTGTGGGAGAAAAGCTCTAGATTTGTCTTTGTCAGGATCTCCTCGAGCATTTTTAATCACGGACTGGGCTTGGTCACTGGTGAAAGAGGGAAGGATAGACGAGGTTTTTGATGCTTGTTTGTTGAGAGCTGGGGATTCAGAGAATGCAAATCCAAAGGGGATAATGGAGAGATTTGTGCTTGTTGGGATTTTGTGTGCTCATGTAATGGTGGCTTTAAGGCCTACAATTATGGATGCATTAAAAATGTTGGAAGGAGATATTGAGGTTCCAGCAATTCCGGATAGACCAATGCCTCTTGCTCATCCTTCATTTTATGGGGATGGTAATACTTTTAGCATATCCCCAGCATTGAGTGGGCTAAAACTACATGCTGGAGACATGCTCAGGTAATCAAGGTTACAATGTATATATATATATACTTTCTTCGTAGCTTAAATGGTTAATAAAGGAGCATGCTCATATAGCTCGATCTCTAGTTTGAGTTGGTCCTTGGAGTTTTTGGCAATGCTGATGAATTAATGTCAGAATTTGGATATTTAGGGACATAATGAATCTAATTAAATCAGTTATACTACTGAGACTCCATGGATTTTGCTCAGTGAGGAATCAAAGAACAGAGTAGGAGTTTGAAACTATATATACTACTGGCTCGATCATGTTGAAGATTTCTAATCTCGTATTCTTTTTATTTTCTTTTTTTAACTTTGAGGTTTTGGACATGGTATGGAACAAAAATATGTACAAGATATCCGACTGTATTTTAGATACAGACTGTAATACTTCACTTTTGGCAATGTTAACTCCGGATAGACATGACAATATAGTTTGGTTAACTATTGGATCAACTCATATTACTTAACTAGAACCAAATGAGTTAGTTAACTATTTTATTTATTTAAGTTGGTTAAGGTTTAGAATCATATTTTTTTTAAAAAAAATATAGGTACAAACCGGTTAACCGTGATTATTATACCCCACCTTAAAAAAAATTAATATTCAGTGATTATGTATTAAAAAAATAAAATATTTAATGATTATGTATACATGATATATCTAATAATAATTTATTTAATTGAATCATAATAAAGGTAAGTTTGAAATTTAAAATATGGGTCGACTTATATTTGAATCATAACTATATGGTTCCAACCCACACAACTCATATTAAAAATAGCTAATATGGTTTTGGTTCTTAAATTGAACCATAACCATATTTTGTAAACTAAAACCAACTCATAATCATATTTTGCCAGGTCTAACTCCAGATATAGCTTTCATACTAGCTCTTTGCTGCAAATTTAGAACGGCAAAATTAATGAATTACTCACTGTGACACGTTTTACTGATTATACTATTAAATTTTTAATTTTTCAAATTACCCCAGTAAATTAATTATTATTTTGAAATTTGGTCATTCTGTTAAAAAAAATTAAATGGACGTTAATTTTTATCAACAAAACTAATGAATTCTCACTGTAGTTGACACGTTTTACTGATTACATCATTGAACTTTTAATTTTTCAAATTACCTCATTAAACTAATTAATATTTTGAAATTGGGTCATTCTGTTATCTCTGTCTCATGAGTGTTAAATCATTTTAGTTTTTATCATACGTGGATGTGAAAAATAAAAAAGAAAATAAATAAATTTGATTTATTCTCTCTCTTCTTTTCTCTCATTTCTCTTCTCTCTTCTCCCCCTTCTTCTAGATCAAATAAATCTGATATTTTCTCTCTCTAAAATTTATGAAAATTCCTAGATCCGAATACCCAAAATAATGAATTGAGCTTCAAAGTTTAGCATTAGATATAACAATGGAGTCTGAATCATCAACAACAATAGATGAAGTAAATTGTGTTGCAGTAGGTTTCCTCTCTGTCACCTTCGACTCTGAGTAGCCTTAAATTGATTTTGTTGGGATTGTATTTATGATTTGATATGAGCCCGAGTTTTTACGGATGAATGCATAGATAATTCAGAGGCATATACAAAATGTGGTTGTTGCAATTACCGCGTTTTCATTTCTACTACTGACGCATGGCTTTTCATTCGCTAAGAAATTTCTTATATTGATAAACATCTGAGATTAGAATACCCAAAATATTTTGATTTTTTTGCTTTCACTTTCAAGTTTTTTATTATTTTTTGCGACATAAGTAATATTTTTTATTTTTGAATTTCTTTTCCAGAGCCACGTAGATAAAATATTAATGTCTACTTATTTTTTTAACAGGATGACATAAATTTAAAATAATAATTAGCTTATTAGGGTAATTTAAAAAATTAAAAGTTTAATGGTGTGATCAATAAAATGTGTCAACTTAATTCATTAGTTTTGTTGATAAAAAATTAAAGCCCGTTTAATTTTTTTAACGGAATGATTCAATTTCAAAATAATAATTAATTTACTGGAATAATTTAAAAAATTAAAAATCCAATGATATAATCATTAAAACGTGCCAACAACAATGAAAAATTTATTAGTTTTGCCAATATAGAACATTTTCACACATTCTACTCGATCCAGATACATAACTGATGAATCCCAGTAAGTATTGGGGACTTCCAACCAAAATTTCTAGGAAAGACAAATGCGAAGGAACCACTACTAAAACAACCAATCTATTACAAGTTGAAATCAGTACAGAAGAGTAGCATTTTATTGACATCTTCAAAAAACAATCCCCAAACCAGTCCTAAAAAGTAAAACCAATAGTAGAAGAGGAGGTTTATTTATTTTCTTCATTTTCATATTTCCTTCCTCCTCTATTCGTGGTCGAATTCTACACAATAATATCAACATCTGCATCTAGACTTGTACAACATTATCGTCTGCTGTTTTAATTACAAGAGAACCGATAAATAAATGAATTCTCTTCACATATTCTCTAGAATCTGTACATACCATGGCCCATGAACACTACCTGACACGGTAGCTGCTACCACCAATACTTTTGCGGCTTCTACTACCCGATCAGTTAGAACGGCTGCACCTATCTGCCGGAGTGAAATTTCTGTCAATAATCTTCCATGTTCCTCGACGCCCCCGAGCAGCACTCCTCTTGTAGCCAAATATACAGCACGAGACACTCGAACAAACACAACATCCCCGGCTTGTAAGCTCTTTGTTAACATTCGGGCCATTACACTCTTCCTAGACTGAATTTTCGCATCATCGGTAGATTTGACACGATCTTCCACCAACTTGCTGAGAATTTCAATGATTTCTTCTACACCCGCATCCTCGACAGTATCCACGAGAACAGATACTTCGTTGCCACAACGTGATACCATATTATCCATGTCCTCAGCGTTCCCTATTATTTGCTCACTGAGAAGAGTCTGCCGCAGTATTAGCATGCTGCAAAAATTACATCAGTAAGATAAGCGAAAAACCAAAACAAACACGAAAAACTCAAAACTTCCATAGTAAGGGGCATTATAATAGAATAAAACCACAATTACTTTTTTAAAAATCCATTATTCATGTGCAAGTAAACTAAGGACCTACCTGGTTGCAGTAACAATGATCTTCTGAAGTTGGGCTTGTACAGCCCTTAACCTAGAGTGGTTAAGCTTCAAAGTTTCAGGTAATGCCTCCTCTGTCAGACCGGATACCTCGCTTACCAGCTTTAACAAACCAAGCCTCACAAGCAAATCAACCTTCTCTCCCTTACACTCAGGATGTCGATTATCTGCTCCTACAATAGAAAATGAAAAACAATAAATAAAAATAACCATATTCAGAAAAAAGTAATGAGTAATTCTAACGGTACTTGATGCTTCTACTTAAGTTTGACATTCACCTGGAACATTTTGGGTAGCATTTAAAGGAAATGATGTCACTTGGCTTCCCGTCATTCTGGCAGAGAAGCTTCTGCCAGTTCTTAAAGTGGTGGAAGGAATGAGAGCTTGAGGCAAACCCTCATGCCTACTTCTCACCTCTGAGAGGGCATTTGTGTGATCACCCCATTCCTGATCTCTGTTGGCCCATACAGATGAAACCCAACAATTTGTCAAAGGTAGAGCAATCAATGCATCAGAAGGAGGGCCATAACGTTTAACAAACGTGTTTCCCAGGTAACCCAGACCAGCAGGACCCTTCAATAATGGTTCCATAATTCCTATACGCGCTTTGCTAATTTCTTGCTTAAGAGCCTGCCAAAAGTTGTGTTAGAGCCTCGAGAAGTTGATTGGCACATAAATAGTGCTGTGTTAATAGCTTTGAGGTTGACATGCATCATCATTTACCATATAATATGATATCAGACATACATAAATAAGCCTATATTGAAATTCCTAGTCTCATTTCATATTAGGTTTTCTACACACAGATTCTCCTAAATATTAGTGTAACAAGTTTACAAAAGTGGTTGTCCTACTTTTATTTATCTTTTAATTCTCCCCACCAAAAGGGGAGGCCGCCTCTGGTAGAGAATGCCCCATCATACATTATAACATTTACCTGTTTACAGTATGAAATGACAGAGATCTAATGAAAGAACAAAAACCAGTAAGATACCTGTATTTGTTCTAGGACAAAGTGCAAGCCCTTGACCAATGCCATGACATGGGAATAGTTTGATCCATCTCCTACATGACATAACTCAGCTAGTTCTTTCAATAAATTCTGGTGAGCTTCTTTCAGTTCATCTTCATGAGCAGCCGCAGAGAGCTTTTGCAAGGTGACCAAAGCAGACTCTAGGATCTTCCCAAGATAATCCATGTCTAGCATACCAGAATTCAGCACCTAAGGAAAAGAAGAGAAAACAGGATTTGAATTTGCTCTAAAAGCTAGAAATATACTCTTCGAAGTAAATATCATCACACAGCAGTATCATCACATAAGCATGGTACCTGAGAGAGAATGTCTAGATCAATAGCTTCACTTATGTCTTGCTTCCAACTCTGAGGGGCCATGTCACAGAGTTCATCCCTCACCTCCCTCATAAGTTCAACAACTCGCTCATAGTTAGGTTCATCCTGTTTCAAGGACTCTGTGATACCATCCCAAAAAGCCTTCTCCATTGCCACTCGCAACTTTGCCTGCAGAAAGCAAATCAATATGAAAAGGTTGTAACATACCTCTGAATAGAATTATCTTATAGGATCATTTAAAAGGCGAAAAAGAGAGCACAAAACCAGCAGACCTTCTCTTTCCTTTGCAGAATAATAAAATTAGTACTATATTTACTGCATTACAGATTTTATCATGCAAAGATAATGCACTAACCTTAATACCATTCTGGCCCTTTTCAGTAGGGTTGGAGCTGGCATATATGAGACGCTGCTGATGAACCATTTCATTCACAATTAACTCATTCTCCGCATCCAACTTCTCACTGGAAGCAGAGGAAGCATTTTCTTTGCGTGAGATGGGATCATCATCATTAAATAAGGACCGAACTACACGGTTTGGTCTCTCATTCTCCATCACAAAATATTTTCCTATTGAGCCAACACTAGAAGGGCGAGCTGAAGAACTTGGACTTGGCGTGCTTGGAGATAAAATATGTGTAATTGGTGGCGACCCTACAGGGCTTCCATTCTCCCTTGCTTCGAAGTACTTCATTCGTGTGTCAGAAAGAGAATTTTCCATACGCTGTATTCCTGCACCTCCACTCAGGTGTAGCACTTTCTCCCTCAAAAGTTTCTGATCATCTGCAACCTGCATCAATAGGATTTTCAAATATTGACTAGGTATATCTGAGAGAGGAAAAAGATTACTACAACAGAGTTGTTTATAACAAAAGAAAGAAGAAATACTATTAAACCCGCATATATCTTATGAAAGAAGAAAGATTACTACAACAAGGTTGAGACTACTAGAACATGGCTGAATGTATCTGAGAAGAGCAGAAAGATTACTACAAGGTTAAATTTTTAAGTAAAAACATTGTGCTCTTTCATAACCCAAACTAATCCATATATCAAATTTATAAATTGCTCTTTGATAATTTTATGTGCCAAGAGTTTAAAAGAATAAAAACACAATATGTAAAATATTCATGGACACCATTGCGAGGTGATTCACTCTGTGATCTATTTTCCACACTCCTAGTGCCCATTATAGTGATGCCCGTCCAAAATTATAAGACAAAATGGTCAATTTCATAGAAAAGAAAAAAGGCCTATAGTAAAACCTGTTTCTGGATAGCCTTCAAATCATGAGTAAGAGCTTCACTATCTCCTTCTGGAGTTAGCTTGCATTTTTGTATCATGGAGAGCTCAAGTTGGCAAGCAGCTCTCACCAAATCCTCCTCCAACGACTCAGCATCCTTAACCTTCCAAACCACAAAGCTATTCAAGTAGGATGACCATGCTGCATCAAAAGCTGCAAGCTGGGACCTGAAGGTCCAACGTCTTGTCAATGCAGGGTCAGACTCCTCATCAGAACTGTGTACAGGCCCATCTAATATTATCTTAATCAGCAACTCAAACTCTTCAACAAACTTCTCAGCAGACTTGGCCAGAGCAGATTCACGCTCACCTTGGCCACTGAAAACTGCATCTGGATGACCCAGTATCATGTAAGCACAGAGGACAACTCTCACTTGGTATCTTGATAATTCAATCGAACTTTTGACTGCTTCTCTGACAGACCCTTGTTTCTTAGCATCTTTGCTCCGGCCAGATTTCCTAGGGGTAGGCCTTCTATTGGGAGAAGCAACTCTCTTGAGAAGATGACTAAGGTCATCCAAACTAGTAGAATTAACAGCCCGTGACACTTTGAAGCGACTCTCAAGTCTATCAAGTACAGCTTTTGCAGTCTGAAGGGTAGAGGCTGATTCAATCAGCAGGGCAAGCTGCTCAAACGGCATCGTCTTAACACTGGACTCATTAATGTTTAGAGCATCATAAGCTTTAGTCAAGTCTAAGGTAGTTCGCCTCATCTTAAGGAACTTCTTCCAACACCTACAAATTACGATAATTTTAAAGCAAATAGCTACAATTAACATTAAACACGATGGCAAGCCACGTTACAGAAATACCTTATTATATTATACAGGTTTAGAAAGAAAAGGGTATAAACAAGTTCAACTGAATCTCAAAACAAGAAATGCAAAAAGATAAAAAGAATGGATTACTTACCTTGCTAATTTTCTGGAAAGGTGGTCAGCCTGCTTCTGCCTCTTAGTCCAACTGGCAGGAATGGAATTCTGCAGCCTTGCTCTCTGCATCAAATACTCTGCTCTGTGTCTCTTGGCCTATTTATTATTAGATTCCACAAGTAAGAAAGATAGAAGTCCCAAGAAAGACGAGAATGATTATGACATTTCCTGCAGAAAGTTTAAAACTTGAAATTACCCGTTGAAGTCTGTCTTCCAGCTTGTCTCTCAATGTTCTCCTTTCTATCTCTCGCTGTTGAGAAACAGACTTGGCAATCTTTCTCACTTGCAGCACCCTCGCATGTGCCCTATTCTTGTCGGCTTCAAGCAATACCAGTCGTTTCCGCTCAGCAGCCGCACGCTTCTGGCAAATAGCAGCATGCACACGCTGCTTATACTTGCTCTCTCGAGCAATCCTTCTTAATATTGATTGAGATGTCCTCTCCTTTAGTGTTGCTCTCCGTTGACAATAGCTCTTAAGAATAAGCATTCTATTAGCCTCAGCCTTCTGAACCCTCGACTCCATCTTTGTACCTAGCTCTGCACGCTCCTTCTTATAACGCATTTCTACCCCAAGTTTAGCTGCTTGCCGCAATTCATCCAACTTAGCTAGACGCATCTTAGCCTTTTCCAAAATGCTCTGCCTGATAGACATCAAAGGATTAATTGTCACACCAAGATACAGATTATAAGTAAAAAAATGAGAGATTCCTCTGAGATTCATTGAAAATTGCTTTTACAGGAAAACAAATCCTCCCTCGTTAATATTTTCAACTTCTGGATCAGGGACGACAAGTCGGGAAGTTTTATGATAAAAAAAATTGTATAGCAAACTAAAGAAAACAGAAGTCACCAAATGAGCATGACTCAACCAAAGAGACGGCGACTTTCTGTTTTTTCAAAGTAGTGAAGACAAATATCGTCTAATAGAAGACAGAAAGTTATAAACATAATTACGAGGTACTTCCAGGATGGGAGAGAAGCATGACCATTATCAGAATAACTATTACAAATTCTAAACAAAAAAGAAGTATTTCACTTGTGCTTAGGGGGCAAAAAGAAGAATATATAAGAAGTGCAAAGGATACATTATAGTCCCCAATAAATGAGTAAGAAAGAGAAATTCTTTTCATTTTTTGTGTTGAGAATAAATTGAAATAAGCATGAATACTCTCAAGGAAAGATCGAGAACTGGTTTTTTAGTGCTTTAAAAATTCTCAGAAACAGTTAAAAAGAGGTATTGACAAAGGTGACGAGAATATACTTAAGCTTCAAACCTTGTGCCATTTCACAATTCTTAAAGGTGAACCCCCCTCCAAGAAAAAAATATTAAACACATTAAACAAACGCGTTATTCAAAAACTAAATACCTCTTCTGTTCAGCAGCTTGCAGCTTTGCCTCAAGGCGCTGACCAAGATCTTCATCATGGGATGAAGATTGTGACGGGCTGCTCCTTGGCTTCAGACGGGCCTTACTTGACAAATTGTCATAGAATTTCTGTAACCAAGGAAGCAATGTTAATGCCACATCTGTGTTGAGTAAACCATTATTATTAAGCAAAAACTTTTAACGCATTCAATATAGAAAGAATGACAGTGTTTGAACTAGACTGCCAAAAATATTACCACTATTCAAACAAATGAAAGATAAAGAGATGTGAATGGCTTCTCCAAAGTTCAGGAATTTCTTTTCCTTCTTTTGCTTCGACCAGCATATCCAAATTAATTATATGCTTATCTATGGAGTCATTTTCAGTCTAACCCAAGTAGTTTAGGATAAAATGCATAGCCTAGGATAAAAAGTGTTGTTGAGTGGAATTGGTATATTTGAACATATTAAATTTAATCTAGAATACAAATATTGGCTATATTAAAAATTCATAGTTGCACCTCTTAGTCCAAGTGATAAACATAAATAATTACATTAATTTAACATCAGTAATTTGCATTTTAACTCATTCCCTCTAAGAAACAGAAAATAATGTCTAATAAGAAAAACCAAAAATAAGGACTTAAAATTCTATAAACAGAAATGAAAAAGGGAAAATATAAATTTTGAGAAGAGAATCCAAGAACTTCAAATACAAATCAATAGTCTGTTGAGAAAAAGATAGAGTGACTGAGAAAGGATATAAATAAGACACAAACATAAGCAGCCCCAACCCCACCAAACACGAGAAACTACCAACTTCACAACTAAGGCACACATAACATAACACACATATATACATATATGTACTCCTAAAAAATAACACTATAGATATAATATGAAAAATATAAGTAAAAAAAGCTTTTTCCTCTCCTTTCCTTTCAAATTCGGCAACTTATTTAGGACAAGAACATAGAAAAAATATCCCAACTGAACAAAACACAACAAAATCGCTTCGTTTGGTTCATCGCTTCGTTTAATTGTTTTATTGTTTTATTTATTTTCCCTTTTCACTACACAAACAAACAAAAAGTAGAGAATTCAAAAATCAACCTGTCTACGAAGGTCGGCGTCTCGAAGCTTCGCCTCAATTTCTTCAACACTAGATGGCGAATACGCCTTGGTCTCCGAAAGCCTTCGCCGAAGTCTCGGCGGAATCATCGGCGGCGAGCACAACCCCGCTCCGTCATCAGTAACCGGAAAATCCATCGCAATTCCAGTCACCCTACCACCCCTATCGGGCGACTCCACTCTGACTTCCATCAATTAATCAAACTGACGGAAATTCCTTCGACCAAAATCACTAAAATCACACTAATTACAATCAAAATCAATAACCTCAATTCCTTCACTTACAGGCAAAAATCAATAACTGACTGTATGATTATTATTTTTTATATTTGATCGGGAAAACAAGAAGAAAGATTGAATTTTTGCTGTGGGAGTATATATGTATGTGTGAGGAGAGAGATAAAAAGAGCTGTTTCAGAGTAATTTGGTTATATGGTTTTCCCTTTGTGTGTTATTTATTTATTTATATTTATATTAGGGTTATAGGTATATATAGCTGTATATTATACAGTATAGCTATGACGACGGATGAAATCGTCGCTATAGTCCAAAAAACCGTCGTCATAGCTTATTGTGTAATACACAGCTGTGTATATAAATTTTTCCATTATTTATATATTTAAAAAGAAAGAGGCGTGTTTGGAATGTGAGAGTGTGCGTGCGTAATGCGTGAATATGTACAATTACTTATCCATAAAGTCTGCCACGTCATTTCCATTCCCTAACGGGTCTCTATTTCTCTCTCCTCTTCCTATTTAGTAATAATTTAAATTCGATTTGCAAGCCTTACTTGACCGTTATACCCTCCTTCCTCCGCTGACGGTTATGCCCCTCAATTAGTTTGGGTTTTAACTTTTAAAATTTTAGAAGACCACTATTTCCACATATATTTTTAATATTTTAATATATATTTTTGATATTTTAACAAAATTTTCTTTCACATGAATGTGGGGTTCATTTTATGCTAAGATTGTGTGAAAATATCAAAAATACATATAAAAATATAAATTTCCAAAATTTATTATTTATCTATGAGTAAAGGAAAAAAATTGTTGCCATGTAAGATCAACGATAATAATATACAGGTTGAGGTTTCTCTTTGGTAAAGGTGTAAACGAGTCGAATCGAAGCGAATAGAGAGCTGTTTGAATTCGAATTGTGTTTGAAAAATTCTGCTCAGATTCGACTCGACTCGACTCGAATCGAATTATAATTAAACTACTCGCAAGTTTTAAATTCAAGCTCGAATTTAAGTCTCCACAACATAATAACTAGCTTCATAATAAATATATTTATAAATTAAATTTGTTATTTTACTTAGAAATAAGAAAATATATTTACTATTACACTTTACAAATATTAAATCATAAATAAAATTAAAAATAAAATAATAATAATAATAATAATTAATTATCATAATTTGCTTTAAATTTATATATATTATAAGAGAATGTATCGAGCATCTAATTGAATCTGAACCAATCGAGTATGTATCAAATCACAATCAAGAACTCGAGTAGTTTGAATCTTAAACGAGTCGCATATAACTTTACTCAGATTCTACTCATATTTTTATTCAAATTATTTTTAATGCTCATATTTGGATCATATTATTAACGAATCCAAGTCTCGCTTTTATTTTTTTCGAGTCGAACCTGAATCGATCCCGAACTGTTTGGCTCGTTTATAGTCCTTACTCTTTCGACTCTACTTTGTAACGGGAATAGTTAGCATGAAGTTAATTTTGGTCAATTGACTAATATAGTGTCAACACGCAGGTCGAGAGGTGATCTCTTCCCATACGTGTCAGCACTGTATTGGTCAATTGATCAACTTACCATATATGTGGGTATATTTTTATTTTGACGTGACTTCCATCACTTGGAAAAAAATTTAAGCTATCAAAATAAAATTTCACTTTTTTGAATGTTTTATTATGTGTCTTAGTAATTTTGCAATTAACCATAGATGTCAAAATTTTAAAAGAAGATGAAAACAAAATTATTTTATTTTATGTGCAATTAAGTATAAATGTATATGTTATGTGTCTTAGTAATCACATTATTTTTTAATGTGAGAAAATTTATTATGAGACAAAGAATGCAAATTTGATAAAACCATAGTTATAAATATTTTCAATTTGAAAGAATGAGTTTGAAAAATTATATCGAAGAATGTGAAGAATTATCAAACACATTATGACAATGTCTATTTAATACAAAGACCTCTTATATGTAGAAATTTTCATCTATTAGTATTTGTACCATATTATTGAAGGTCAAAATACAAATAAATAAAATTATAAAATATATATGTCTAATTTTTATGTCCGCATAAACTTTTTCGGACACAAATGGTTCGATGGACCCAAACTCCTCATGAAAGATGGAACATTATGAATTGCGAATTAAGTCTCCACAATATTATAAATGCGCAAGGATTAGAATTGACAAGTTAGTTATATTTGAGCTTATCAATAATGGTTCTCACTTAAAAATGATGGAAATGTTATATAACTTTAGCAAATGTATAAAAATACTCTTATAATTGATGCATAATTTAGAAAGAATAAGCAAGAGAAAAGAGAGAGAAATTCTTCAGAAGAAATCCTTCAGAGAAGTTTTCTATATTCTTTCTTCAGTATGCATTCCCTTTATATAGGAAATGAGAGGAGTCATGGGGGAAGAAATTGATTCACGGACGGAAAAGGAGAAGGAGAAAGGGGAGATGAGCTAATACTCACATGTGATAACCCTCAAAGGAGGGAATCCCTTTATGTATAACACTTCCCCTGATTTCCTCCGATAGAAGATATGTCTCATTAAAAATCTTGTTAAGAAAACCCAGTGGTAAAAACTTAACGAAGGGAAAAAGAGTACATATCTTTTACATAAATATCTTAATTGACTGTCTCGTTAAAACCTTGTCAGGAAAAATCCATTGGGATAAAAACCTGTGACTAAGGAAAAAGAGTACAGTCTTCCCCTCAAAAGGAATTCATTACTTCTTGATGAAATATTATCATAAGTCTTTCAGTCGACACATTCCGATCCTTTCTGAAAGTTTTGTAAACGTTGCATTTGGTAGCGACTTTGTGAATAAGTCGGCTAGATTATTACATGATCGAATTTGATGCACATCTATATCACCCTTCTTTTGTAGCTCATGTATGAAGAAGAATTTAGGTGAAATGTGCTTTGTTCTATCTCCCTTGATGTACCCTCCTCTAAGTTGAGCAATGCATGTCTTCATACAGAATTGTAGGAATATATTTGATTGATGGTAATTCACATGACTTTTGAATATGCTGAATAATTGATGTCAACCAAACACATTCTCTGCTTGCTTCATGTATAGCGATAATCTCTGAGTGATTTGAAGATGTAGCTGTCATGGTTTGCTTTATGGATTTTCAGGATATAGCCGTATCACAATATGTAAATACATAACCTGCTTGTGATCTTCCATTGTGTGGATCTAATAAGTATCCTGCATTGGCATATCCAACCAATCGTGACGTTGAATCTCTATGATAAAATAACCCAAGATCTATACTTCCACGGAGGTATCTCAAAATGTGTTTAGCCCCATCCCAATGTCTCTTAATCAGAAAAGAACTGTATCTTACTAACAAGTTGACAGCAAAAGTAATATCAGGTCGTGTACAATTTGTAAGATACATAAGAGCACCTATTGCACTTAGGTATGAAACTTCAGGTCCAAGAACTTCTTCCATTGCACTTAGGTATGGAACTTTAGGTCCAAGAACTTCTTCCCCACTTTCTAGAAGCCGAAATGGATCTTTATCAACTTCTAAAGATCAAACAACCATCGGGGTAGTCAAAGGATGAGCTTTTTCCATATGAAAATGACTTAGAATCTTTTCAGCATATTTGGATTGATGAATAAAAATTTCAGATGCTAAATGCTCCACTTGTATTCCCAAACAGAATTTTATCTTTCCAAGATCTTTCATTTCAAATTCATCTTTTAAATAAGTAGCAGTTCTTGTGAGTTCCTACAAAATTCAAATCATCCAAATATACAGCAATGATGGAAAATTCACTTTGTGATTTCTTAATAAAAACATATGGACATACATAATCATTTATATATCCATATTTTATTAAATAATCACTAAGTCGATTATACCACATACGACCAGACTATTTCAACCCATACAATGAGTGTAGTAACTTGATTGAATATATGTGACTGGGCCTTTGTTATTCAGCCATTTTTAATCCTTAAGGGATTCTCATGTAAATCTCACTGTCAAGTGTGCCATATAGGTATGCTGTTACAACATTCATCAGACGTGTTTCCAAACCTTCCATGGTTGCCATACTTATTAGAAAATGAAAAGTGTCTCCATCCATTACGTACTGGAGAGTCTGTATCCTGATAATAAACACCAGGTTTTTGTGAAAACCCTTGAGCTACAAGTCGAGCTTTATATCTCACAATTTTATTTTTCTCATTTCGCTTTCGTACAAATACCCATTTGTTTCCAACCGGGATTACACCCAGTGGTGTTTGGACTACTGGTCTAAATACTTCTCTTTTCAATAGAGATTGTAGCTCAGTTTGAATAACATCTTTCATTTTGGCCAATCTTTTCTTTTCGACATTCTTCCACGTTTTGTGGTTCAGGATCCGTGTCAGGTATCAAAGTAATATCTGATGCTATAGAGAAAACAAATATATCGTCAATCATGACTTTGCTTCGATCCCATATTTTCTCATCATGTACATAATTTATTGAGATCTATTGGTGTTCATCTCTTATCCCTTCACTGAGATTTTGAACCTCTCCTGGGGCTATTCCCACTCTTGGAATATGTGCTGCTTCTGGAGCGGTTTGTACCTCTTCTGGGACTATTTCCACTTTTGGAATAAGTGTTACTTCTAGAGCGGGTATTCCTTCAGGGATTCCTTATTTGCTTTTGATTTTCGTGATACAGTGTCTTTTGCACCAACTGGTCTTCCACGCTTCTGGCGTGGTTTAGATTCTTCTATTACCTTATTCGTCAATTATCCAGGAATTGATTTTTCAATAGGTATTTCTATCCTTGTTGAAGTATTCACTGCAGGTGTATGTGACTTTATCACTTTTCTAGCATCATTAAATACATCTGTCATTTGATTTGTAATATTTTGTAAATGAATAATTCTTTGAACTTCAATTTCACATTGTCTTGTACGAGGATCAAGTTGATTTAAATCTGATGCATTCCATGATATTTCAGAGGGTTTTTTATTTAAAACTTTCCCTCCTCCTAATGTTGGAAATATATATTCATCAAAATTACAATCTACACAACGTGCAGTAAAAACATCTCCAGTTAAAGGTTCAAGATATCTGATAATAGAAGGAGAATCAAAACCAACATAAATACCTATTATTCGTTGGGCTCCCATCTTATTTATTTATGGAGGTGAAATTAAAACATATATTGCACTTCTAAAAACTCAAAAGTGTGATATATTGGGCATCTGTCCAACAACTAACTGTAGAGGAGAAAATTTATGAAGAGTCGTTGGTCTTACTCGAATGATGGCTGCAGCATGAAGAATTGCATGACCCCAAACTGAGGTAGGTAAGTTAGCCCTTAACATTAATGTTCGTGCAATTAGTTGAAGTTCTTTTATTAAAGATTCAGCTAAACCATTTTGTGTATGAATATGAGGAACAGAATGCTCAATGGAGATTCAATAGTCATATAAAAATCATTAAAGGTCATTGATGAAAATTCAGCTGTGTTATCAAGTCGAATTGACTTGATTGGTGGTCCGAAAACTAAGCCCGTAACTTGATTATTTGAGCAAGAAGTTTTGAGAAGGCAAAATTTTGAGAAGAGAGAAGACAAACATGAGACCATCTAGTTGAAGCATCTATTAAAATCATAAAATATCGAAATGGGACAGACATTAGGTGAATAGGTCCACAAATGTCTCCTTGAATTCTCTTTAAGAATTTTGGGACTTCTTTATAAACTTTTACTGGTGATGGTCGAATAATTAATTTTCCTCGAGAACACGTATCATAGAAGTACCTGGATGATCGAGTCTTTTATGCCAAAGCATAAAGGATTTGATATCTAGGATTTTTGGAATCATAACAGTATGAGACTAAATTGCTCTAATTTTCATAGTATTTAATCCAGAAAAAATTGAATGAAGTTTTTCTAGGATATTCTATTTTTTCAGAAATAGTAGAAGTGATGAGAAGATATTCATTAAAGATGGTCTGACACGTGTAAAAACATAAATAAGAAAAGTTACACTTCAAATATAATTTTATTCATGAGAAACACATACCACATATAGAACGAAAACTAATAATATTATACATGCTGGATGTTTAATTAAAACAAGAAATTAAACGATATCCCAAAAGATACTTTCAGAAGGCTCACTAATATCAACAACATTTTTCTCATTGTTGGTCATTGATGGATCATCAATAATTTTCAATTGATGATTAACAAAGTTTGTTTCTGTCTCCATTACTTTGTTCTTTTGAGACTCCTGAAATAAATTAGCCAGATGCCTCGGCGTACGATAGGTACGCGACCAATTCCCTTTCATCCCACACCTAAAACAAACATCTGGTTTGTTCTTTATCGGTGCTGCATTTTCTTTAATTTTACCCGACCCAGACACTTGCCACTTCTGGTGGCCTGAATTGTCGCGGTTCTAGAATTTGTTATTATGATGGCCTCGTTTATTCTTTCGTCCCCAAGACTTCTTATTATATGATCATCTATTGTCACGTTTATTCTTCTGGAATGACGTTCTGTTAATATCTGGCAATGGGGGTAGCACCCGTTGGCTGTACTTGATGGTTTTTCAATAATAATTCATTATTCTTTTCTGCAACAAGGAGGACAGACAATAAGTCACTGAATTTTGTGAACTTACTCTGTTTATATTGTTGCGACAGAATCATGTTGGTGGGATAAAAAGTTGAGAGCGTTTTCTCTAACATTTGGGATTCAGAAACTGGATATCCGCACAAAGCCAAAGTAGATGTTACTCTATAAACATTGGAACTATATTCCGTAATTGATTTGTAATCTTGTAGCCTTAAATTAAGCCACTCAAATTTGGCATTAAGGAGAACAACCAATTTTTGGTGATCAAATCTTTTCTTCAATTGTGTCCATAAAGACAAAGGTTTTTTGACTGTTAAATACTCAATCTTTAATCCTTCATCAATATAGTGACGAAGAAAAATTATGGCTTTTGCATTTTGTGCCGAAGTTGCTGTATTTTCTGATTCAATGGTCTTTTCTAACTCATTTGTACTAAGGTGCAATTCTGCATCAAGTGCCCAAGCCAAATAGTTGTCTCCAGAGATTTTCAAAATAGAAAAATCTATTTTTGCCAAGTTTGCCATCTATTTTGGGTTAAAACACAATTTTATTATTTATTAAAATAATAAATAATTGCATGTATAAAATAGGAAAAATAAACTATACCACAACCTCAAGTGGTGATAAAGGATTTGGGATCTATGATTCCAAAAATTATAGATCCCAAATCCTTTATGCTTTGGCATGAAAGACTCGGTCATCCAGGTACTTCTATGATGCGTCGTAGTATTGAAAATTCTATTGGTTTTCCTCTCGAAAATAAAAGGGTTTTTCCTAGTAGTGAATTTCCTTGTGCTACGTGTTCTCGAGGAAAATTAATTGTTCGACCATCACCAGTAAAAGTTTATAAAGAAGCCCAAAATTCCTAGAAAGAATTCGAGGAGATATTTATGGACCTATTCACCCATTGTCTGGCCCATTTCGATATTTCATGGTTTTAATAGATGCTTCAACTAGATGGTCTCATGTTTGTCTTCTCTCTTCTCGAAACTTTGCCTTCTCAAAACTTCTTGCTCAAATAATTAAGTTACGGGCTCATCTCTCTGATCATCCAATCAAGTCAATTCGACTTAATAACGTAGCTGAATTTTCATCAATGACTTTTAATGATTTTTGTATGACTATTGGAATCTCTATTGAGCATTTTGTCCCTCATATTCATACACAAAATGGTTTAGCTGAATCTTTAATAAAAAAGACTTCAACTAATTGCACGATCATTAATATTAAGGGCTAACTTACCTACCTCAGTTTGGGGCCATGCAATTCTTCATGCTGCAGCCAACATTCGAGTAAGACCAACGACTCTTCATAATTTTTCCCCTTTACAATTAGTTCTTGGACAAATACCCAACATATCACACTTTCGTGTTTTTGGAAGTGCGGTATATGTTTTAATTGCACCTCCACAAAGAAATAAAATGGGAGCCCAACGAAGAATAGGTATTTATGTTGGTTTTGATTCTCCTTCTATTATCAGATATCTTGAACCTTTAACTGGAGATGTTTTTGCTGCACGTTATGTAGATTGTCATTTTGATGAATCTGTATTTCCACCATTAGGAAGAGGGAATGTTTTAAATAAAAAATCCTCGAAAATATCATGGAATGCATCAGAATTAAATTCACTTGATCCTCATACACGACAATGTGAAATTGAAGTTCAAAGAATTGTTTATTAACAAAATATTACAAATCAAATGCCGGATGCATTTAATGATGCTAGAAAAATGATAAAGTCATATACACCTTCAGTGAATACTCCAGCAAGGATAGAAATACCTATTGAAAAATCAATTCCTGGAGAATTAACGAATAAGGTAATAGAAGAACCTAAACCACGCCTGAAGCATGGAAGACCGGTTGGTGCAAAAGACACTGTACCACGAAAATCAAAAGCAAATAAGGGAATCCCTGAAGGAATACCCGCTCCAGAAGTAACACTTATTCTAAGAGTGCAAATAGCCCCAGAAGAGGTACAAACCGCTCCAGAAACAGCACATATTCCAAGAGTGGGAATAGCCCCAGGAGAGGTTTAAAATCTCAGTGAAGGGATAAGAGATGAACACCAAGAGATCTCAATAAATTATGTACATGATGAGAAAATATGGGATCGAAGCAAAGTCATGATTGACGATATATTTATTTTCCCTATAGCATCAGATATTACTTTGATTCCTGACACGGATCCTAAACCACAAAACGTGCAAAAATGTCGGAAAAGAAAAAATTGGCCAAAATGGAAAGATGCTATTCAAACTGAGCTATAATCTCTATTGAAAAGAGAAGTATTTGGACCAGTAGTCCAAACACTGCTGGGTGTAATCCCGGTTAGAAATAAATGGGCATTTGTACGAAAGAGAAATTAGAAAAATGAAATTATGAGATACAAAGCCCGACTTGTAGCTTTAGGGTTTTCACAAAAACCTGGTATTGATTATCAGGATACATACTCTCTAGTATTGGATGGGGTCATGACTTTTCGCTTTCTGATAGGTTTGGCAACCATGGAAGGTTTGGAAACACGTCTGATGGATGTTGTAACAGCATACCTATATGGCTCACTTGACAGTGAGATTTACATGAGAATCCCTGAAGGATTGAAAATGGCTGAATCACAAAAGCCACGTCACATATATTCAATCAAGTTACAATGTTCATTGTATGGGTTGAAACAGTCTGGTCGTATGTGGTATAATCGACTTAGTGATTATTTAATAAAAGATAGATATATAAATGATCAAGTATGTCCATGTGTTTTTATTAAGAAATCATAAAGTGGATTTTCCATCATTGCTGTATATGTGAATGATTTGAATCTTGTAGGTACTCTTGAAGAACTCACAAGAGCTGCTATTTATTTAAAGGATGAATTTGAAATGAAAGATCTTGGAAAGACAAAATTCTATTTGGGAATACAAGTGGAGCATTTAGCATCTGGAATTTTTGTTCATCAATCCACATATGCTGAAAAGATTCTCAGTCATTTTCATATGGATAAAGCTCATCCTTTGACTACCCCGATGGTCGTTCGATCATTAGAAGTTGATAAAGATCCATTTCGGCCTCTAGAAAGTAGGGAAGAAGATCTTGGACCTGAAGTTCCAATCTAAGTACAATAGTTGCTCTTATGTATCTTGCAAACTTTACAAGACCTGATATTACTTTTGCTGTCAACTTGTTTGCAAGATACAGTTCTTCTCCGACAAAGAGTCATTGGGATGTAATCAAACACATTTTTAGATACCTCCGTGGAAGTATATATCTTGGGTTATTTTATCCAAGGAATTCAACGTCGAGATTGTTTGGATATGCCAATGCAGGATATTTATCAGATACATACAATGGAAGATCACAAACAGGTTATGTATTTACATATTGTGACACGGCTATCTCCTGGAAATCCACAAAGCAAACCATGACAGCTACATCTTCAAATCACTCAGAGATTCTCGCTATACATGAAGCAAGCAGAGAGTGTGACGCCCCCAAAATAGGTATACAACACCCATTCTGAGTCGCCAAATACATGGTACAGAAAGCAAACTACAACTTCAATAATACAATTGTCGTGCAAAATACGACAACATATACTATGAGTTTAAATACAAATATTGTCTTCTAGACAATATCAACACTCAAATAAGTCCTTATTATAATTATTCATACATTATTTTACAAAAATAATGAGGACTGCTAAAACATCTTTCTAGAACTATCACTCTATACCCCGACTCGATCATGCTATATTATCACCTCCTGAGAAGAAAAATGGAAAAAAAAGGTAAAGCATGAGCTCAACTAGCCCAGTAAAGAATATTATGACTAAGATAATATATAAAAAATTATCATTAGTTTTCAACAGGAAAAAATCTGATAGAATATAATAGACAACAAGTTTTAGATCAATATTCTGCAGCGGAAACAACAATCCATTAGAAGAGTCACGTAGAGAATGAATTCTACTATCTTCTAAGATTTAAAAGTTCATCATCAATATTTTATCCCTGTAACAACAATCAATATACATCTTTAATCAAATATTCAACTTTGCACTACAGGCCAAAGATATTCATTTGTATCACCAGTTGGTCATGTTCATCTCAACATTTGTTCATCTTCGTATTATGGGCCAAAGATATTCATCAGTTAATATATCATTCATCTTTGCACTATAGGCCAAAGATATTCATTTGTATCATCATTAAAGACTGATGATGATGAAAAATATTTTAGAGAACGAATCCAGTGAGGCAGAAGGACAAATATTAGGAATTCGTGTTACAGTTTATCCAAGATCACTAATACTTCATAATAACCAATTTTGAAGTAGAATTCAAAAATAACGATCAAAACATAGATACAATCAAAGATAGTAGCCAAAATAGACATCTTGGACAATTTTTTTTATTTTTCGGTGAATAGTGTCGTATTCGTGAATAATGTCGTATACGTGAATAGTAACCCCGACACAAAAAGTTTTAAATTTGATTAAAAAGTTCACCAACATTTTGGCATAATAATATTGAAGAAAATAATATCATTTAAAAAGAAAATAACATCCCTTACCTCAAAATAACGGTACTTCTGATTAGAATATCGGATAGAAAGTCGAAGGAAGCTTGTACCGAACTGCAACTCTCAAAGTATATAAATACTCACAAAAATACGCTCGATAATCTAAAGAGAAAGAAAACTTATTTCTAGTGTGATTTTCAATTCTAACCTAAGCGTCTATTTATAGAAAAATGCTAGAATGTCATAGAAGACTAAAATAATAAGCTAATATTATTTCTTTTTAATTTCCTACGCCACCTACCATTTAAAAAATCCAAGCATGCCTTCTTGGACAAAATCAGCAGCCCATGCGTGTAATCAACACCAACCAAAAAGTAGGTCTCACCCATAAATTAATAAAAATTATTTTATTTTCTGAAATTTTAATAATTCATAGAAAATAGCCTGTTTATCAGAAAAATATGAATTTTATATCCATTCTGCCTGAAATCGAATTCTCTACAACTTTGCAGAAGAAAGTTTTTCCAAATTCCCAACAAAAAATATTCGAAATCCACAAACGGATGATTTTTAATACCTCGAATCCGACAAAATAATAATAAAATACCTCAGCATTAATTCATTCATTTACAACCACATAAATAAATCCATTATTTATATCCACATCAAATAAATATTTCCTTATCATATAAATCAATAATGGACCTTTGTGTTGACAATATCGCACTCGTACTCGCATATGATCTTCTACTCAATGCGTCAGCTACTACGTTAGCTTTTCCAGGATGATATTGAATAGTGTGATTGTAATCTTTTAACAGATCAAGCCAACTTCGTTGTCGCATGTTGAGTTCTTTTTAGGTGAAAAAATATTTGAGGCTTTTATGGTCCGTATAAATCTCCACTTTCTCCCCATACAGGTAGTGTCTCCAGATTTTAACCGCGAAAATGACTACTGCTTACTCTAGATCATGAGTAGGATAATTCCTCTCATATTGTTTGAGTTTTCATGAGGCATAGGCTATGACTTTTCCATGTTGTATGAGAACACATCCTAACCCTTTGCCTGAAGCATCACTGTAGATAACAAATCCATCCGAACCAGATGGTATTGCCAGAACAGGTGCCGAAATGAGTCTCCTCTTGAGCTCTTAGAAACTCTTCTCGGATTCCTCACTCCATGCAAATTTTGTATCTTTTCGAGTCAGCTGAGTTAACGGAATAGCGATTCGAGAAAATCCTTCCACGAATCTACGATAATAACCAGCTAATCCCAGAAAGCTGCGTACTTCGGTCACCGACTTCAGTTTCTCCCAAATTTGTATTGCTTCAATCTTCGCTGGGTCAACAGATACTCCATGTTTTGACACCACGTGCCCAAGGAATACTACTTCCTCAAGCCAGAACTCGCATTTCTTCAGCTTGGCATAAAGCTTGTTTTCACGAAACCTTTCAAGTATCAGCTTCAAATGGTGCTCATAATCTTCACGGCTTTTGGAATAGATGAAGATGTCATCAATAAAGACAACAACGAACTGATCCAAATATTCCTTGAATATATGGTTCATCATATCTATGAAAGAAGTAGGAGTATTAGTCAATCCAAAAGACATGACTAAGAATTCATAATGCTCATACCGAGTTCTGAATGCAGTCTTTGGAATATTCTCAGTTTTAATCTTTAGCCGATGATATCCAGAACAAAGATCGATCTTTGAAAAGAATTGTGCTCCTTGTAACTGATCAAACAGGTCATCAATGCAAGGTAGCGGATACCTATTCTTGATGGTGACATGGTTTAATTCTCGGTAGTCAATACAAAGTCGCATACTCCCGTCTTTCTTCTTTACGAATAAAACATGAGCACCCCAAGGAGATGTACTATGACGAATGAAACCGATTTCTAATAATTTCTGTAGTTGGACTTTTAACTCCTGAAGTTCAATAGGAGCCATTCGATATGGGGTTTCAGAGATGGGTTTTGTACCCTGTTCAAGATCAATAAAGAATTCAACATCACGTTCTGGGGGTAGATCGGGAAGTTCTTTAGGAAATGCATCAGGAAATTCTCTAACCACAGAAATATTATTCAAATCTGACTTGTCTTTATTCAAATCCATAACATGGGCTAAGAAAGCTTGGCATCCGTTTTTCAATAAACGAATAGCTTTGTGGCTCGATATGACGGTGACTGATTTTAGTGGTTTAGTTGTTTGAATTCATATGACAGGTTGGTTAGAAATATGAAAACTAATAACCTTACGAAAATAATCAATTTTAGCATGATGAGTGGTTAACCAATCAATTCCTAAAATCACATCAAAAACAAGTATCTTTAAAGAGATAAGATCAACATGTAATGTGATAGTGCCAACTTGGATTAAGCAAGATTTATAAACTGTAGATGTAACGAAGGTTTCACCCAACGGAATTTCAACAGATAAATCAAAGTCCAATTTCTCCGGAGTCAAGTTTAAACGTTGAGCACAAGCAGGAGAGATAAAATAATGGGTAGAACCGGTATATAGTAAGGTATAAAATTTGCAAGAATTCAAGATTAGCTTACCCGTGATCACCTCGTTCGGGTTCCTCACGTTTTGGCCAGTTACGACAAACGCTCTTCCAAGAACCGTTGATTTTGACTTATCCGGGACAGCTTTTGGAGTCACCATCCCCGTTGAACTTGGTGTTGTTACAGAACACTCTCGGTCTATATGACCCTTCTTTCCACAGTTATAACATACCTTGGATTGTTGTGGACAGTTTGGGCTGATATGTCCCTCTTTCCCGCATTTGTAACATCTAACTGGCGGTCGATCTCCTCCCCTAGAATTTGTTGTTGGTGCTGGTGCTGCTACTGATGTCTTTTCATCATTGTTGAATCTCCTCTTTCTGAAATTTCCACTTGACTCACATCTCCTATTATCATGGCCACGATTATCCCCTGAGTGGTTACCGCCTTTGTCCTTATTTTTCCCTCCTCACTGGTTATCATCGCCCTGATGACTGTTGTCACCGGTATGACCCTGGTTGTGATCCCTAAGTTAAGTATACTCATTATCTCTCTCTAGTAATTGAGCCCTGTTAACAACATCTGAATACAGAAAAAATTTACGAGAGATAAGGTATTGACGAATCTCGGGTTTTAGACCTCTCAGAAATATCTGCGTCATACGTTCCTCATTTTCTACCAAATGAGGTACAAACGTGGATAACTCCGCGAACTTCACCTCGTACTGAGACACCGTCATGTTATTTTGTTCCAGTCTAATAAACTCTACCTCCTTCATATGACGAATACTTTCAGGAGAGTACTTGTCATTGAACAGTTTCTGAAATCTTTCCCAAGACATGTTGAGTACGGCTGGCTGGGTACGCTTCACAGATTCTCACCAGTAATCTGCCTCTCCACGGAATATAAAGGTGGCGAATGAAACCTTCTGTTCATCTGTTCATCCCAAGACATCGAATATCTTAGGTAATTTACTTGACCCACAGTTTCCACCTTAATCAGATCAGGAATTTCCCCTAGAAATCTGGTGGTCCCAACTCCTTAAACTTCTTGGCTATGATAGACCGCGCGTTGCCATCACATCCACCTGTATTTTGTACACGAGTCTGCCTCGTCTGATTTTGCATGAACTGTAAAAAGCTCCTAAACAATCCATCATTCATCGTTTGCTCGGTAGTGTTGTTTACAAGAGGAATATTGTCTTCCTGTTGCACGTTTTCCTAGGTTTGTGACTAAAGGTTATTCCACAGTCTCATACACTCCATTGTTAACGTTCTCAGCAGCCATTCTTAAATACTGCCATAAAACAAGGGTTAATTAAACAAATTAACATATCACATAATATCCCTATATTATGACCAACCAACAAATAAGCTTAGATAGGACACACTAGCGAAGGATTTACTCATCTCTTCCCTCCTAGTTCTATTCCCCGATCTCCATCAGAGACCATATCCCTAAGCTTTGATACCAACTGTGACACCCCCAAAATAGGTATACAACACTCATTCTGAGTCGCAAAATACATGGTACCGAAAGTAAACTACAACTTCAATAATACAATTGTCGTGCAAAATACGACAACACATACTGTGAGTTTAAATGCAAATATTATCTTCTAGACAATATCCACACTCAAATAAGTCCTCATTATAATTATTCATACACTATTTTACATAAATAGTGAGGACTGCTAAAACATCTTTCTAGAACTATCACTCCATACCCTGACTCGATCCTGCTATGTTCTCACCTCCTGAGAAGAAAAATGGAACAAAAAAGGAAAAGGGTGAGCTTAACTAGCCCAGTAAAGAATATTATGACTAAGATAATATACAACAAATTATCATTAGTCTTCAACAGGGAAAACATCTGATAGAATATAATAGACAACAAATTTTAGATCAATATTCTGCAGCGGAAACAGCAATCCATTAGAAGAGCCACGTAGAGAATGAATTCTACTATCTTCTAATATTAAAAAGTTCATCATCAATATTTTATCCATGTAACAACAATCAGTATACATATTTAATCAAATATTCATCTTTGCACTACAGGCCAAAGATATTCATTTGTATCACCAGTTAGTCATGTTCATCTCAACACCTGTTCATCTTTGCACTACGGGCCAAAGATATTCATAAGTTAATCATTCATATTTCACTACAGGCCAAAGATACTCAGTAATATCATCATTTAAGACTGAAGATGATGAAAAATATTTTAAAAAAAATGAATCCAATGAGACAGAAGGACAAATATTAGGGATTCGTATAACAATTTATCCAAGATCAATAATACTTTATAATAACCAATTGTGAAGCAGAATTCAAAAATAACGATCAAAACATGGATACAATCAAAGATAGTAGCCAAAATAGACATCTTGGACAAAAAGGAAAATTTTTATTTTTCGGTGAATAGTGTCGTATTCGTGAATAGTGCCGTATACGTGAATAGTAACTCCGACACAAATTTTTTTAAATTTGATTAAAAAGTTCACCAATATTTCGGCATAATGATATTGAAGAAAATAATATCATTTAAAAATAAAATAACATCATTTACCTCAAAATAATGGTACTTCTGATCAGAATATCAGATAGAAAGTCGAAGGAAGCTTGTACCGAACTGCAACTCTCAAAGTATATAAATACTCACAAAAATACGCTCGATAATCTAGAGAGAAAGAAAACTTATTTCTGGTGTGATTTTCAATTCTAACCTAAGCGTCTATTTATAGGAAAATGCTAGAACGCCATAGAAAACTAAAATAATAAACTAATATTATTTCTTTTTAATTTCCTACGCCACCTACCATTTGAAAAATCCAAGCATGCCTTTTTGGACAAAATCAGCAGCCCATGTGTGTAATCAACACCAACCAAAAAGTGGGTCCCACCCATAAATTAATAAAAATTATTTTATTTTCTGAAACTTCAATAATTTATAGAAAATAGCCCGTTTATCAGAAAAATATGAATTTTATGTTCATTCTGCCTGAAATCAAATTCTCTACAACTTTGCAGAAGAAAGTTTTTCTAAATTTCTAACAGAAAATATCTGAAATCCACAAACGGATGATTTTTAATACCTCCAATCCGACAAAATAATGATAAAATACCTCAGCATTAATTCCTTCATTTATAACCACATAAATAAATTCATTATTTATATCCACATTAAATAAATATTTCTTTATCATATAAATCATTAATTAATTATTCGCAAATAATATTACAGAATCACAATTATGACAACCAGGCTGTTCCGAGAAAAGATGGGGCTTTTCAATAAGGATTTCTCCTTACTGGCGCGCAATTAGGTGACCAAACCTCTCCTTGACAGAACTTTCTAGACATTGCCAATAATGTTATCTAATAATATTATTCAAATAATATGAATTATTGATCTGATAATGAAAAATACTGTACAGTGATAATTATTGAAACAACAATAATATTAAATATCAATGCAGTAATTATTGAATTAATAAAATAAAATATTGAACAGTAACTACCGTAACAATTATTGAGTAATGCCTTCTTACGTACGAATCAATAATTCAATAATATTGTGCAATACCGTGTGCCACTGTGCAACCACGCGTATTACTGTATTTTAACCACCAGATTTTCCAACAGTGTTAACGATAACAACTACGCCGTTATTTATAAAAACTCATACTTTGTCATTTTCTTCATCCGACAGTTATTCTATTATGAGCCCCACGAATGGCTGCGCCGTCGTACGAATATTTTCCGACATAAAGAATATTCCACGACCAAAAGAATAATTCCCGACAAAAATAAATATTTTATAACCACTTGGTTATTTTATAAAATTTACACATTTCACCCATAACCAAAGTATTATATCAATTTAATTTAGAATAATGAATAGAGAAAAATCAATTTTATTTATAATAAGTTGGGATCTTACACATAGTGTCTGCATAGTATTTTACATAGTAAAATCTTTTTATATAAAACAGAATAATTTTATAAAGTTATTCGTTTTATTAGATTATAAATAGAATATATTATATTTTATTAAAAAAAATTTGCTTTAAATCTGGACCATCCGATTAAAAGTAAATCAATCTGGACCGTTCATGAATTAATTACTATGCAGTCCATTCTTCTATAAATAGAAGCTCATTCCTTCATTATTTCTTACGAATTCAGTAAAACTCTAGAGAGAAAGAAGAAAATTATTCTACTACTTCACTACTTCTATATCCAGTTTCTTCTATAAAGTAAGGGATATTATTTGTTGTACTCGTAAGGGGTATTATTTCTTTCGTATTCATAAAGAGAACTTCTGTTATTCCATTATTTTTTATTCTGTTGGAATAACCTGTATACGCGGTCTACCCTATACTTGATGAAATTCTGTTGTTATTCCATTCTTTATTATTCTGTTGGAATATCCTGTCTGTGCGTTTTACGCCGGACATGGTTTCATTTTTATTATTTTGTTGGAATATCATGTCTGTGCGTTTACGCCGGACCTGGTTTCGTCTTTATTATTCTGTGAGAACATCCAGTCGGTGCGAATTTCGCCTGACCTGGTTCTGTTATTTATTATTAAATTAAAATAACATGTCTATGCGAAGTACCGCATGCATGATAATTTCTGTTATTATTCCATTCTTTATTATTCTGTTGGAATATCCTGTCGGTGCGTATTACGCCTGACCTGGTTCTGTTATTTATTATTTTGTTGGAATAACCTGTCTATGCGAAGTACCGCATGCATGGTGATTTCTTTTGTTATTCCATTCTTTATTATACTCAGTTGTTTAAAATTTTGACTTCTATACACCATGAAATTAGTGGAATGTACTGATATTTGCGCTTCATCCAGTATCTTTTCATGGAAATATTCTTCTGAGCATTCTTGAATTTTACTCTACAAAGAAGTATCATGTTGACAATTTGGACGTTATTAGTTATTGAATAATTTAATTCTTGAACTTGTTTTATCAAATTCTTATATTATTATCATCATCCTTATATTTATATTTTGTTGAAAGTCATTTGTAGCCAGTAGTGCATAGATAGACTTGGTATGATTATGATCAGGGATTATTTGGTATAATCATGACCGTAATATTATAAATGATGTGAAAAAAGTCCTCATTGGCACGTAATGCATTGATGGACAGTTTTTGGTATGATTATGGCTATGGATTCTCTTCGGCCAAGGGAGAAAAGATGAATTATTTTATGGCACGATCAGGACTGTTGACGAAAACACGATTATCTTTGGCCCATAGTGCATGGATAATTCGTGATACTAAATAATATCCTTGGCCTGTAGTGCAGAGATGATTTGATGATGTGGATTATTTATTAAGCTGAGTCTCATCGATAAAAGTGATGAAAAACTTTTTTAAATCATAAAAGATAGTAGATTTTATTCTCTACTTGACTCTTTTAATGGATTATTTGTTCCGCTGCAGTTAAACTTGATGTCTATTGTATTTTATCAGTTTAACATTATTGAAGACCAATGATAATTTATCCTGCATTATCTTAGTCATAATATTTTTTACTGGGCTAGTTGAGCTCACCCTTTCCTTCACTGTTCTCTTCAGAAAATGAGAATATAGCTGGGACGAGTCGGAAAACGGATTGACAGTCCAGATGATAGCATTAATAGTCCTCACTATTCTGTTAAATAGTGTGATAATAAATATAATGAGAATTTATTCTGAGGGTAGATATTGTCTAGAAGATAATATTTGTACTAAAACTCACAGCTCTCTCGTTGTATATTAAAAATTATATTTGTATTCTGTACCATGTATCTGGCGACTCAAGATGGGTGATGTATACCTATTTTTGGGGGCGTCACAAAAGGAATTATGTAAAAATATCAATTTTTTATGTAAACATATCAGTTCTCTTAATATTTTGTGAAAAATTAATATTTGCAACAATTTTTAATATTTTCGTATGCGAGATCTATTTTTTAACCATATATTAATACTGAATATTGATTTGATTAAAAAATAGGTCTCACATGTCGAAATATTAAAATATACTGCAAAAATATTAATATTAGTTTAATTAAAAGGTGGGTCTTATATACAAAATATCAAAAATTACTGCTGAAATATCATTTCATTTTATTTTAGAGACGGACTTTGGAAACATCAAGAAAGTGGTCCACTAAAACCTTGACATTTAAACCAAAAGTGTATAAAGCCATATACACGTATTTTGTCCATAACAATTAGTATTATTACGGGGATAACAAGAAAATACATGACTATAGTTGTCACATAAAATAATTTTAATTAAAATTATAAATTTTATGGATAAAGATAAAAAAATTGATGAAAAATAGTTAATAATTAATTTTGTAATTTTTGTCTATAAAATTTTCTACAATATAAAAGTATACATATATATATATAGGGTCCGGTTCCTATTCGAACTCCCGTATTTTCTTAAAATACGGTTTTTTTTTTGTTTTTTTTAAAACAACTAATTTTTTTTTTAATATTTTATGGAACTGAAATTTTTATATAATACAGTATTTTGGGAATAATTTGGATACATATAACAAAACAGGCGTGTTATTATCTATTCACGCTTAAAAATTTGAGTTTTAATTTATGATCCTAAAAGACTCAATTAAGATAAAAACTTGTGTGGTTGTGAATATTATATATTCACACTTAAAAATATTCATTTTGTTTTTAAAATTAGAGATATAATTTGACTTTTAAGGTCAACTGACGATATATTAAAATTTAAATTAATATGAATTTATTTAATTTTAATAGATACAATTATTACAATTATATAGAGTAATAAATAATAAAACTTATGTGTGGTTGCAACGTATTTTAAAACAATTTTTAATTATATATATATTTTTTAAAATTAATATTTGGTGGACTGCTCTAAAATTGCTTTTAAACAACAATTGGCTACAAAATACTTTTGACATAAATATAAAATTTTGCACTTTGTCTGAAACAGTTTCATTCCAAACAGAATGCATGGATTTTGATAATTAATATTTTTACATTATTTTTTGATATTTCTGCACGTAAAACTCACATATTAATTGTTGTGTTGAATTTTTATTGACTAATATATGGGTTATACGTATAAAAATATCAAAAAATTATGTAAAAATATCAATTTTCTTAAATTTTTAATATCAAGTATTTATATTGTTTAAGAAAATTTAATATCGTATTTGTAAGTTTTTCAGACTAAAATTCTTTAAAGTCCATACTACTCACTTATATAACTTATAATTGTGTAACTAAATACTAATTTTATTTTTTTATAAAAGCAATGTGAAATTAAAGGTTATATGATTTGTCAACTTTGACTTATTGATCAAATTATTTTAACCAACAACCCCCCCCCCCCCTCCCTCCCTCCCTCCCTCCCTCCCTCCCTCCCTCTCTCCCTCCCTCCCTCCCCAAATGCCCAGCACCCCTACGCCCCCCCACCCACTCCCACTCCCACCCCCACCCCCACCCCCACCCCACCCCCACCCCCACTCCCACCCCCACCCCAAGAAAGATCATGCTCAAGTTAATTTTTACTTTAATTATTATGATAGTATTAAATTTGCCTACAATAAAGTCAGCCTTTAACCAGCTTATTACCTAATCCATGTGCGCCTAAAGGTCGTGTCCCAGACAGTTGTAGTCGAGTTAATTAAGGAGGAAGAAATGGGTGAAGTAATAGAATATTAGATGAAAACGATGAAGTAAGATTATTAATGTAAAAAAGGTGCAAAAAAGTCCCTTTCATTGTAGGTTACTTTCGCATCTTTCCAAGATAAATATACAAAAAAATAAATAAATAAAGAAGTTGGTTCATGTATTTTTTCCCATTTTTTTAGTCATTTAATAAAAAATTGATACATAAAACAAATACAAGAAAGATAAAGAAGAGACGTGCCCGTCAACAACATATTTAATATTTTCGTCTAAAAAAAAGCAAAAATTAATTGTTTATATTTTTAGGGATCCGGTTATTATGAAGTTAACTCCATGATAAGTTGGTTAATTGACCAATATAGTGCTGACACGCAAAGAGAGATTACCTCCCGACCTACTATCGATATTGTATTAATCAATTGACCAAAATTAATTTTGTGCTAACCATTACCTTTTTCTAGTTGTTTACTATCTTTCAATTTTTATCTCATCATGAATAATTGATTGCATATTGTAGACACTCGAAATTTTATTTTCCTATTACTAACTATGCAGTAGGGCAAAAACGTCTTTTTTACACCCTAGAGATAGACTCGGGAAACTACCACAACAATCAAACCCTAGAGGCAGCCCTGCAGGACATCAAACCTGTGACGCCCCAAAATAGGTATACATCACCTATTCTGAGTCGTCAAATACATGGTACAGAATACAAATACAATCTTTAATATACAACAAGAAAGCTGTGAGTTTTAATACAAATATTGTCTTCTAGACAATATCCACTCTCAAAATAAGTACTCATTACATTTATTGTCACACTATTTAACAGAATAGTGAGGACTACTAATACTATCATCTGGACCGTCACTTCGTTCCCCGACTAGTCCCAACTACGTCCTCATTTTCTGAAGAGAACGGTGAAAGAAAGGGTGAGCTCAACTAGCCTAAGAAGAAATATTATGACTAAGATAATACAGAATAAATTATCATTAGTCTTCAGCAGTGTTAAACTGATAAAATACAATAGACATCAAGTTTAACTGCAGCGGAACATGCAATCTATTAAAAGAGTCAAGTAGAGAATAAAATCAACTATCTTTTATGATTTAAAAGGTTTTCATCACTTTTATCGCTGGGACTCAGCTTAATAAATAATCCACATCATCCCTGCACTACGAGCAATGATATTCATTAGTATCACAACCACAAATTATTCATGCACTACGGGCCAAGGATATTCGTGTATTCATCAATGGTTATGATCATGCCAACAACTGTCCATCAATGGACTACGGGCCAATGAAGACTTTTACCACATCATTTGTAACATTACGGTCATGATTACACCGAATAATCCCTAGTCATAATCATACCAAGTCCATCTAGCATTACAGGCCACAGATGACTTTCAACAAAATATAAATATGAGGATGATAACAATGATATAATAATTCTATAAAACAAGTTCAATAATTAATTTATTCAGGAACTAATAACATCCAAATTGTCAACATGATACTTCTTTGTAGAGTAAAATTTAAGAATGCTCAGAAGAATATTTTCATGAAAAGATACTGGATGAAGCGCAAATATCAAGGATATTCCACTAATTTCATGGAGTATAAAAGTTAAAACTTTAACCAACTGAGTATAATAAAGAATGGAATAACAAAAGAAATCACCATGCATGTCGTACTTCGCATGGACAGGTTATTCCAACAGAATAATAAATAACGGAACCAGGTCAGGCATAATACACACCGACAGGATATTCCAACAGAATAATAAAGAATGGAATAACAACAGAAATCATCATGCATGCGGTACTTCGCATAGATAAGTTATTCAAACAGAATAATAAATAACGGAACAAGGTCCGGCGTAAAACGCACAGACAGGATATTCCAACAAAATAATAAAGAATGGAATAATAACAGAATTTCACCATGTATGTGGTACTTTGCATAGACAGATTATTCCATCAGAATAATAAATAATGGAATAACAGATGAATTTCACCAAGTACAGGGTAGACCGCGTATACAGGTTATTCCAACAGAATAATAAAGACTGAAATAACAGAAGTTCTCTTCATGAATATAAAAAAAAAATATCCCTTACCTTATAAAGAAGAGTACTCCGACGGTAGGGCGGGGATATACTTGAAGAAACTTGCACTACGTTCAAAGCTTTCTTAAACGCTAAAGAAATACCCTCAAGATAGAAGAATAATTCTCTCTACAGTTTCTCTCTCTACAGTTTCAGTGAATTCGTAAGAAATAATGAAGGAATGAGCTTCTATTTATAGAAGAATGGACTAAATAGTAATCAATCCATGAACGGACCAGATCGATTTACTTTAAACGGACGGTCCAGATTGGTTTATAATAAAATATAATATATTCTATTTATAATCTAATAAAACGAATAATTTTTAAAAAGATTTTACAATGCAAACACTATACAGGCACTATGCAAATACTATGCATAATAAAATATAATATATTCTAATTATTGTCTAATAAAACGAATAACTTTAAAAAAGTATTCTGTTTTATATAAAAAGATTTTACTATTAGCCTAATAAAACGAATAACTTTATAAAAGTATTCAGTTTTATATAAAAAGTTTTTCTATTTTATTACATTAATAATACTAATAAAACAAAACTTCATTATCATTATTATTATTCACACTATTAATCGACCAGGTCGTTCCCAGGAAAGAGGGGGCTTTCCAATAAGGATTTCTCCTTATTAGCGCGCAATTAGTTGACCAAACCTCTCCTTGGCAGAACTTCTAGACATCGTTAATAATGCAAATAATAATATTAATAACTTCGTCATCTCAATTATAAAATATCAATAATAATTGAATCAATTAACGTGAGATACTATGCAACAAATACTGAAGCAATAATTGAACAAAACTGAGTGACTTCTCACGTAAGCATCAATAATCAATATCGTGTGCTACTATGCAACCACGCGTATTCATGTACTTTTAACACCGGGTGTTTCAATAGTTAACGGTAAAACTTCCGCCGTTATTTTCATAAAAATATTTTTGTCGTTTTCTGAATCCGATAAATTCCATTTTGGGGTCCACCAATGATTGTGCCGTCGTACGAATATTTCTTATTTAAAACGAATATTCCCCGACCAATCAAATATTATATAACAACTTGCGTACTTTGCAAAATTTATAAATATTACCCACAACTATAACATTATATCAAATTTATTTCATAATATTCAAAAATGATATTTATAAAAAATCCATTTTTATTCATAAAAGTTGGGGTCTTACAAAACCAGTCCTCAGAGATAACCTTGAGAAAAGATAAAATCAACATCAGTCAAACCCTAGAGACAATCCTGAGAAAAGACATCCGTAACCACTTTAAGCTCGAAGATAACCTCAGAAGGGCAAAGATGTCATTTTGACAAACAAAACATAGAAAACAATCATATGGCAGAGGATAGACTTACAAGGAACCATCACAGCAATTCTGAGTGCAAACTTCGCAAGATAATTCAACGGACTACCTGCGTACACCTGGAGATGCTATTCTGGTCATGGACCCATCTTCCCAGATTCAGAAAAGGAAAATACCTATGTCATTGAATAGGTCTCGGAAAGAGCTTTCCAGAATGGTATGACACATCTCCCAAGCATCTCTCAAATATTCCCAGATTGAAAGAATCAAGCTTCCCAGCGCACAACAAGGCGAATGGCTAGCCGACATCAACCTGTAGATGATTTTCCCCTTTTTTCCTATCTTCTGAAAATCAAAATGGGGTAAATAATATACCATTGCAAAGCTATCGGAAAGAGCTTTACGGATTGATATGAAACGTCTTCTAACTCCACCTAGATTGAGAGTTATGGGCATTTCAGTGGACAACACAAAAATTGATTTCTCGAGACAAAAACTGAGCAAGTGGGGCCAACTTTCGGGCTGCTGCAAATGTACTAGCAGAAGAATCAGATAGACTCGCGACTCCCCCTATTTCCTCTATAAATTACAGATCTTATTTCATTTGGAAAGGGAGGAGAGATAGGGAAGCTAGAGAAAGAGCTCGGTTTAGAAAAAAGAAAGAGGCTAGATTTTGTATTTAAACTTTGTAAATATCTTCTATAAATAGTCATATACATATATATTACAACATATCAAGTTTTAACTGGAGAAAACTGAGTTTAAAGGCGCCAAAAACAGTTCATTAGGAAATCTCGTGTTAAACTGTAAGATCTCTTCAGATATGTTCTTATTTATTGCTTTTATATATATATATATATATATATATATATATATATATATATATATATATATATATCTTAGTTAATATTGTATAGATATAGATTTTCACCATTCATTTTGGTGTAAATAGTCAATATTTGTGTTTTATTAACTAGATCTAGTCAGATCTAGCTTTTAATCGGTTTAAAAATTATAAAGCTTGAACCTAGAAGCTAGAATGACTAAAATCTGTATAGATATAGTTTTCTTTCTAGTTCTATGAATATTTAGCAACCACGTGACTCTAGATCTGTATCTAGAGAAAACGGGAAGCTTGTTTACCCGCGTTCAAAGATTTGGTCAATAAATCATTTGTTTAACGAAGTTTTAAGTTAAATGTACATAGTGTGTTTAAATATGCATTTTGCAAGCTTTAAATGATATTCTGTGAGCCTAGGAACCACAAGGTTGAAGATTCAATCAATGGATCTAGATCTGGTTTTCATGATGGATTTGTTTAAGTTGTACAGTCAGCTTGCAACCTCTTGTATATGTAAATAAAGGGCCTTAAAACGGTTATCCGAATTTAAGGTCCCAGAATAGTAAAAAGTTGTGGTTTGTGGTGTTCGGGCTCACTTCGATGACTTTCATGCCCACAAGAAACCCGACACTTGTAGATAATTTTATTACTGTTAAAGATACTTCGCATCTTAAATAAAATCAAATCAAGGCGAATACGGAATAAAACAAAAATATCAAAGGCCTCAATTCTTATGCG
Source organism: Panax japonicus (assembly GCA_020205505.1). Lineage (NCBI taxonomy): Eukaryota > Viridiplantae > Streptophyta > Magnoliopsida > Apiales > Araliaceae > Panax > Panax japonicus. The sequence goes on along the minus strand of CM035099.1, from coordinate 63,460,803 downwards.
AGCGAAAGGGTTTTAAAAATAGCTTTTCAAAACTTCTCTTTTATATACTTGTTTAAAAAATTAACTTTCCAATAATTCAAACCACTTTATATATAGGTGCAAAAGAGATATAGCACTACTTTTAAGTAAAGCACTTTGAGTATATCTATCTGCAACACACACACAATCAATGCATAGGTAATGTAAAGACATGATAACCGTGTTTCACGGAAGTCGAGGGGTGCCTAACACCTTCCCCTCGCTTAAGCAAGCTCCCGAACTCTATGAATCTCGAGTTTCAGACCAATTAAACGGAGTCGCATATTGGGCCATATTGCGAAAATCTTTCAAAACCCAGTTTAGTTGGTACAACCTTATGAACTTATATCAACTGACGATTTTGTCTAATTTAGACTAATCACATAAAAATCAAAATTTTCAAAATCGTCTACATCTATGTCGGTGTTTTCTTAAAACCTCACCTTAAGCAAACAAAGATAAAATCAAAAGGGTAGAGAAACATCTTAAGAAAAATCCCGGCGTAGACACATATTTAGAAATAACATAGTCCATCGGACTTTTAACCATTATTAACATATTAAAATAAGATAAATATAATTTGTTGTCATGTTTCTTTTTATTTATTTTATTGAGATACATTTTTCAGCGAGACACGAAACGAAGTTTTATTAATGGAAAAATTCATCAACTTAAAAGACTTTAATTAATACTGATCAACCACACAATCTAAGATGAACTTAAAAATAAAAACTCAAAAATCGTATAACACTTTGAATTATTGAATTAGTTTGCCAAGATTATACGTTTTGTCTTGATTATATATATATATAGAGAGAGAGAGAGTCCGGGATCCCGGACTCTATTAAAATCCGGACTTTTTTTTTGCTTTTTTTTTAAACAACTAAAAAAATTATGAAATTAGAATTTTTACATAATACAGTATTTTTGGCGTGATTTAGATGCCTATACCAAAATATTTCTGTACAGTCTGGATAGACTGTACATACATTGGTTGATGTAGGTATTAAAAACACACCCAAAATACTGTATTAGGTTGTTGATTTGAGTCCCTTTTGGGTTAAGGCGAGAGCAAAGTTTCTGTGTTTTTTTAATAAAAACAAATAAAAATGTAGTGAGTAAGAAAAATCAGATAAAAAAAGGAAATAGGGAGGGAGAGAGAGAGAGAGGCTACCAAATTCATGGCAAAAGGTTGAGGGAGAAAACTCAAATGAACCAACACATAAAAAAACAGGAAAAACTTAAAGCTCGAGCCTTTATTCAAATTATTTAAACCAAACAGGGTCAAAGAGAAAGTTAAAACCTAAAAGGATAGAAATTTTGAAAAAAACCTATCTGGGACTGTTTGTTTAGGACTGAATACATCTGAATGGTTGAATTGATTAATCATTAAGTACGTTTATTTAAAAAAAATCATTTGAATGGCTTGACTAAATGGATGAATGAGTATCTGAATAAAGTAAAAAAAATTAAAAATTTTAAAAAAATATTAACTATCATATTAAGTAATATTAAATAAATTTACAATAATTTTGAATTTTTTTCAGAGGGATAAAATAATAAAATTCTGTTATTCAGATGTTTCAGACATGTTAATCATCAAATAACTTTTTCATCCAGATTCAGTTTCATCTCATTCAGATTCAAATTCAGATAATTTTTATCAAATACCCCCTAAATTACAATTACCTGGGGAGGTGATTTAAAATAAGGCAAAAATTATAAAAACAATACAATTATGCTACGTTTGGATTGAAGTAAGAAAGTAGGAATGAAATAACTCATTCCTATAAAATAAAAAAAATTGTGATTGGTTGCGATTGGAATGGATTGAACCATTCTTATTTCTCCCAAATTTATGAATTTTATTCTTTAGGGGGAGTGAGAGTATGAAATAACTCATCCCAAATTTAGGAAATTGATATTTTCACATGATTTTTTGATATTTTTATATGAAAAGTGTCGTTATAAATATATAGCAATTACAAAAATCATCGCTATAGATTATATAACGACGATTTTCATATAAAAATATCATAAAGTCGTATTGAAATATCAGTTTCTTATAAACTATATAGAAATTTGATGCAAGTATGATATAGAAAAAATATATAAATAAAGACTGCTTCTACCTTTCTTTTCTTTAGCCATCTTTCAAAGCTAATACATTTGTCAAGTGAACATAGATCTGATTATGGCCAGATACAATGTTCTTCCACTAGAAGTTCAAATTTGGACTAGGCCCATCACTTTATTTTTATTGATATTTTTTTGAGTTTTGCACCTAATGATTATAGTATTTTCTTGAACAAAAGCCCATAATTTCAATAAAGGCCTCCAACGGCCGAATTCACACCGAAGTCTGAGTTAAATACACAAGATATTAGGGTCCTTAACACTAATATACAACAATTAGAAAATAATTACAAAAATAAAACACACACAACATAATTACAAAAATAAAACAACCCAATAATAAAATTGCTAAAATCACGTATATATGTCAGTTACACACTTTTCCTATTTACAACTAACCGCTCCTAAATTCAAGCAACTGAGATTCAAGCGACTGAAATCCAAATCTTCTATCGACGTTTCCCTTTCGACTCACCTCTGAGATCGCGACATACAAAATCATCATCAACAACTAAGATCACAACAACTTCAAGTTCAATTTCGGTAACATCTAAGATCGGAGAAGACGAAATACAATACAAAATCATCATCAACTTCAAGTTCAGTAACCAAAAACAATATCACAACAACTTCGATACAAATCTGAACTCTGAGGTATATGAGTTTAAAGTTCGTATGCATATAGTTACCTATGGTTACTACGGTATTCGTATGTATATTGGTTACCTTTATTAAGTTTTTCACAATTAAAACGGTTACTACAAATTCCTATAGCGTTTGGTTGATTCATTCATATGTTTTAGATTATGGTTACTAAATAAATATAAACTGTTCACTAACTGTTTATTTGATTAATTTATAATTTTCAAACGAGTTCTACTGAATTTTTATATTAATGGTTACTCATCATAAATATTGGTTACTGTCTTATGCAACTGTTGGTTACTGTCTATTGTTGTTTTGGTTACTGTATAACATTATATTGTTCAGTGCTGTCTTGGTTACTGTCTAATGATATCTTGGTTACTGTATGACAATATGTTGGTTACTGTCTAATGTTGTCTTGGTTACTTTGTAACATTATATTGTCTAATGTTGTCTTGGTTACTGTATGAAGCTATGTTGGTTACTATCTACTGATGTTTTGGTTACTTTGTAACATTATAATATCTAATGATAAGCTAGTTACTGTCTAATGCTTCTTAGGTTACTATGTAACAATATATTGGTTACTGATTCATGATGATTTGATTATTGGGTAACTTTATTGTGGTTACTGCATATTGCTGATCTGGTTGCTGTTTAAAATTATAATGGTTACTGTATAATATTACTGAACAATATTGAATTGGTTAATAAAAAATGATGAATTAGTTACTGACTAATATTGACTTTGATATATTGGTTACTAACTAATTCTGATTTATATTATTATATATTTGAGGTTACTCATTGACTACATTGTATTGGTTACTGTCTAATATTGAGGTGTATCAATATAAAAATTATATGTATATATTTACCTATGGTTACTACAAATTCCTATGGTTATATATGGTTACTAAACAATTAAATGTATATAGTTACCTATGTATGAACAATTATATGTATATATTTACTGACTAATGCTGAGTTGGTTACTGTTTAACATTATTTTGGTTACTGAATAATACTGATTTGGATACTATGTAAAAATATAATGGATACTCATTAATGCTGAACTGGTTACTGCATTAATCTAATTATACTTATACTTATATTTTTATATTAATGGTTACTTGTTAACTACATTGGTTATATTAATGTTTACTTGTCTAATATGTATTTAGATATTGTAAGGTGTTTATTTGGTTACTGTATAATGTTATTGTAGTTTATAATTATTTTTTTATATTGGTGGTTACTTATTAACTACATTAGTTACCTTTATACAACTGTTAATCTGATTATATATATTGGTTACCTTTATACAACTGTTAATCTGATTATATATATTGGTTACCTTTATACAACTGTTAATGCTGATTTGGTTACTTTGTAAAATTATAGTGCTGACTTGGTTACTAACTAATGCTGACTTGGTTACTGACTAATGCAAACTTAATTACTGTAATGATTAATTGGTTACTGTAATATTGGTTGCTGAAGCATATTAATGTACACTTCTACTTATGTTTTTTATATTAATGGTTACTTATTAGCTACATTGGTTATATTCTTACAAAAATTTGCCTTTAGTTAGTAACAAACAAATTATACTAGTTATTTTTTACTATAAAAATGCAATGCAGAATGTATTTATCTTGTGTATACTAAGTAAATATATGTTGGTTACTGTCTAATTTGGATCTGGTTAGTATATAATGCTGACTTGGTTACTGTGTAATATTATCATGGTTACTGCATTATATTACTGTGTTTTATAGTGATTATATGGTTACTAATTAACTACATTGGTAGGTACCTTCATACATCTGTTAGTTTTTAATTTGTAACAAAGTCATTACTGATTATTTTGGTTGTAAAATGAATGTAAAAATATTTTTTATAATCTTGGCTACTAATTACATATATCTTGGTTACTGTATAATATGTATTTAGATACTGTAAGGTGTTTATTTGGTTACTCTATACTGTTATTCAGTTTTATAATTATTTCTTTTATATTGGTGGTTACTCATTGAATACATTGGTTACCTTCATACAACTGCTAATCTGATTATATATATTGGTTGTTGTATACTATTTAATTGGTTACAGTATAATGTTTATTTGGTTGCAGTGATAATTTGACAATTTTTGTCAAGTTTGGAGTGTCGGATTTTGGGGTTTTTAGATCCTAATTTCATTGGAAACAGGTCAACGATCAAAAGTCACAAGCTTCGCTGGTGAACTGCAGGATTTTTTGGTCGAATTCCATCATTTAGGCCTTCAAAATTGCATGTAAAAATTTGGTTTATTTTCTGGTTACAAAAATTATGTAATTTGGTTACTGTCTAATATTAATTTGGTTACTTTACAGTGTTTATTCAGTTGTTAGACAATGGTTATTGACAATAACCAATACAACAAATTTAATTGTTTACAGGAATATATAATTGTTTACTGCTAGTAACTATTAACCACATGGTTGGTAACATTTTTGATGGTGTATAGTAACCAAAATTGATGTTGATTAATATTTTAATTTTTGATTCCATCATGAGTTATTAATATAAAGTAAACATATACATTGAACAATTGGTAACTGTTCTGAAATATTTTTATGTAAATTTGATTATCCATCTAAAATAAAATGGTTACCTCTATATTTATATTTAGTTACCAACTGGCATAGACCATTTCCAAATAACTTTTATAACTATGTAATTTAAAAGTATCAATCAGCTAGATAAATGGGAACCCTCACATGTACATTAAGCACTTGATAACTGTTCTGATATAAGTTTTTAATTATTTGGTTACTAACAAAAAACTAAAATGGTTACCCTTATAATAACTAAAATCCCTCACTGATTGTACAATAATAGTAGTCAAACACAATTAAATAACAGTAAAACAAATATAATAAATAAGTAACCAAATAGTTACATAACAGTAACCATAATATGTTTTAATGGTAACCAAAACATAAAATAACCTGTGTATCCAGTATCCTGTAATGAATGTGATATTGTTTGTTTAGGAAACCCAATTATACTATGACATGTACATTTCACAATTGATAAATGTCTTGAAACAAGATTGTAACTCTCTGGTTACTATCAAAACAATAATTGGTTACCTTTATATACATATTTGGTTACCAACTGTACATCTCAAACAATGTATCCAACACAACTTAAAAGATACAATAAATAATAACTAAAATACCTCATTTATTGTACAACAATAGTAGTCAAAAACCATTAAATAACAGTAAAACAAATATAATAAATAAGTAACCAAATAGTTACATAACAGTAACCATAATATGTTTTAATGGTAACCAAAACATAAAACAACCTGTGTATCCAGCATCCTGTGATGAATGTGATATTGTTTGTTTAGGAAATCCAATTATACTATGACATGTACATTTCACAATTGATATATGTCCTGAAACAAGATTGTAACTCTCTGTTTACTATCAAAACAATAGGTGGTTACCTTTATATACATATTTGGTTACCAACTGTACATCTCAAACAATGTATCCAACACAACTTAAAAGATACAATAAATAATAACTAAAATACCTCATTGATTGTACAACAATAGTAGTCAAAAACCATTAAATAACAGTAACCATAATGTAACATAATAAAACAGTAACCACATAATTATATGATAGTAACCAGAACAAGTTTTAATGGTAACCAAAATATAATAAAGAAGTAACCAAATAGTTATAGAAAAAGTAACTAGAACATGTTTTAATGTTAACCAAAACAGAAACAACCTGTATATCCAACCCAGTTTAGGCAACCCATGTATACTCTCACATATACATTTAACACTTGATATATGTCCTGATACAAGCTTGTAACTATCTGGTTACTTCCAAAAAATAAAATAGTTACCCTTCTATACATGTTTGGTTATCAAACTGCACCTTTAAAATAATGTATCAGACACAACTTAATACGAACCAACAAATAATGTCAAATAATTGATTATATAATCAAATATGTAATTTCATTAACATAAGCTCCAATAAACATTACATACTCACTAACCATAACAAATGGTTATGGATATCCAACAAAAATCAAAGTACGAAACATAATTCATAATGACAAGACAACGATAACTGAACTAATCAAAATTTGGTACAAATCTTCTTGAAACTTGAGCTTTTTGGTTGCTGCTACTTTCTTCTTCATGGTTGCTCTCATTCTCTAGAAAAGACTTCCGCATTATGAACTTGTGGGAGGAAGAGAAATACCTTGTGATTAGTAAATAGAGAGCCCATGTAGGATGTGTTATTGAAAATGAAAGTAGAAAATAACATAAACCTTGTAGAATATATTTGAAGGGATTTATAAAAAATATAATACATCAATGTATACTAAGCAAATACATGGTAACCAAAAATCATAAGCTAACAGTAACAAAAAATATATTAAAGAAGTAACCAAACAGTTATATGTTAGTAACCAAAATATATTTTAATGGTAACCAAAAATCATAAGCTAACAGTAACAAAAAACATACTAAAGAAGTAACCAAACAATTATATGTTAGTAACCAAAATATATTTTAATGGTAACCAATACATAAACAACATATAGACCAAACACAATTTAGTCAATCCATGTATACTAACCACATACATAGTAACCAGAACAACACAAAATAGTACCCAAAATCCCAACTCAAGGGAACAAAAATGGTATCCAAATCATAAACTAACAGTAATAAAAAACTTACTAAAGAAGTAACCGAACATTTATATGATAGTAACCAAAATATGTTTTAATGGTAACCAATACATAAACAACATTTACAACAAAAACCAGTAACCAAAATATAATGCAGAAGTAACCAAACAGTTATATGATAGTAACAATAACAAAATTTAAATTAGCACACCTTTAAAATTTTTTGGGTTGAAAATATCTTCTGGCTATGAACTTGAACTTCTGTCTTAACTACAGGAATATCAAAATCAGAATCCAACTGCACAAACCCAAATAAATTTCTTCAAATTCTTAATAAAATCACCCTCTGTTATTCTTTTCCTCTTTCCATCCTTCTTTCTTGTATCAATCATTCTATACAAAACATAAAAACAACACAAATCCAAACAATCAATACTCCATTCTGTTAGAAACATAGCGTATATATATATGATCATATTGACAATTAATTAGTAGAATGAGAATTAACAGAAATTAGAAACAGCCCTTAGAGAGAGAAACCAGAATCCTTTCAGTTGGAGAGAGAGTTGGAGAGAGAAAGTCGCGTATTCGACTGTGTGATTTGTTGATTAATAAGTGCAACAAAAGTAAATTTAAAAACAATTAATTTACGCCACCAATTTGTCTAACAAACTGTGATGAAGAAGAAGAAGAAGAAGAAGAGAGAAATACGAGAACAAAAGTTATGGAGAAGGAGAAGAAGAAGAAGATTTTAGAGAGAGAAATATCATGCGTTTGAAATAAAAAACCACCAAATAATGATCCTCTAAATTAAGGAAACTGCTCATTAATAATTATCCCTTAATTTAAGGACCTTTAATTGTATTAAAATTAATAATAAAAATGATAAAATATTTTACTTTTGTAATTATTTTATGAGTGTATGATTTTTGTAATTACTTTCATAAATGTACTAATATATATGTAACTAGCTGGGTCCCGTGCCTCCGGCACTGTATGGACAATATGATTTATCTCAAATTTTGAACGACCAAAATAATTTATTGAGTGAGCGGGAAATTTAAAGTCATTTGTATTTTATTAAATTATTATTAGATTATTAGATAGATAGATGTATTTTATTAGATAGATGTATGAACGGTGAGATTTATCCCAAACTTTGGACGGCCCAGATGATTTATTGAGTGATCGAAAAATTCAAAATCATTTGTATTTTATTAGATAGATTAATCCAAGATATTATGCGTCGTGGGCTAAAATACATTCCATATTGGAGACCCATATATAAAGCTTCCATACACAAAATGAACGGGTAAGATCATCTCGTTTGTGGGACCCAGAAATTTCTACCAGTGCCGGAATCGCTAAAACGACCGCCCGTCACCGTGACAAAACAGCCGAAAGCCTGAAACTTGTCCAGGTGCATTCCCCTTCCTCGAATATAACCGTCTTCGTCAAACTTACGCGTTCGCTTCTCCTTCTCTCTGCAAATTTCCATATCTGTTGCATTTCTCTCTCTATATACACTGTGACCAAGCAGTCTTATTGGCAATAACAAAAGGAATACTAGAAGTTTCATATCCGAATATCTCATTAGATAAGTATATTTCTATAGGATGAATTGTTTAGAGAGAGAGTTTTGCAGAATTCTGATGGAAGCTGCTTCTGCTTCTGCTTCAATCCAATTGATGCACCACAAGTACTGCTACTGTAATTGCTTTAAACGATTTTGTTTCTGTTGCTATTGTTGAAGCTATAAGCGATTCTCTTTCCTAGGGTTTGGATTTCATTTTTGAAGATTTATTGTACCTCATGGATTTGACGCACTCCCAATCCAATCTCTCTCTAGGTTTTCTCTCTCATCGATCCGACGACTCGATCGCGTTCCAGATTGATTCGAAATCAGTTCCTTCGATTCCCCTGCAATTGATTGAGCGGAGGACGGAGGAGAACGAGAAGGAGGAGGGAGAAAGTGGCGGTGAAGAGAACGAGGTAGAGGAGTTTAGGATTTTAGGGCATTCTATGTGCTTGAAGAGGCGAAGGGATAATGAATCCTCTTCATCGTCTTCCTCGTCTTCTAAGCGCTGCGCCTCGATTGATCAGCAACCAGGGGTTGAATCTCGGCGGAACGCGGTGAGAGCTTGGGGTAATCAGTCGCTGCGTGTGGCGGATCCTGATGTTTTTGAGATTATGGAGAAGGAGAAGCAGAGACAGTATAAAGGGATTGAATTGATAGCTTCGGAGAATTTTGTGTGCCAGGCTGTTATCCAAGCTTTAGGAAGCCATTTAACTAATAAGTATTCTGAAGGAATGCCAGGTGCTAGGTATTATGGTGGTAATGAGTACATTGATGAGATTGAAATTCTTTGCCGTGACCGGGCTTTGGTTGCTTTCTCTCTTGACTCGGAGAATTGGGGTGTAAATGTTCAGCCATATTCTTGTACTTCAGCTAATTTTGCTGTTTATACTGGGTTATTGTTGCCAGGTGATCGGATAATGGGATTGGATACACCTTCTGGAGGGAATACTAGTCATGGGTATTATACTCCAAATGGGAGGAAGGTCTCTGGGACTTCCATTTTCTTTGAGTCTCTTATAAGAGAACCCACAAACTGGATATGTAGATTATGATAAGCTTGAGGAGAGAGCACTTGATTTTCGTCCCAAGATACTTATTTGTGGTGGGAGCTCGTATCCTAGAGAGTGGGATTATGCGAGATTTAGACAGATTACTGATAAGTGTGGCGCTGTTTTGATGTGTGACATGGCTCAAATTAGTGGTCTTATTGCAGCTAAGGTGAAATATTCATGTTTAAACTCTGGAAAAAAAATTGTGCTTTAGCTTGTTTACGCATGTCTTGTTTGAAATTTAATCTCTGTTGTTAAATAATCTATTAGTTTTGTGTTGGCTATGGTTTTTAACTGTTCTCTTTTGACTTGACATGGCAGAAATGATCTTCTTTTCTTAGTTGGTAGTGAACTGCCTTGAATCCAGTATACATGTCTTAGGATATTTTATAATGTGTTATTCATTGTCATATTCCGCTCTTTAAGTTTGCTCCTATTCCCCTGGTATATTATATATTGATCTTTGTAGAACATTATGCAACAATTTATTTGGAAGTGAGGAAGAATACATTGATAGGCAGTAGCAGGGACTTGATGGTTGATCTTTATTGGTAGAGATCGAGTGGCCAATTTGAGATGATAAAATAAAGGACTCAAAACGAAATGTTCAAGTCCGAATCATTAATTCATAATAATAACAGAAGGTATCTTTTATAAGTAAAAGGTATCCCTTTGTAATATCATTCACATTTATTGACTAGCCTTGCATAATATAGTATGATCTCGTGTGATTATGAAATTTATAAAAATGGCTCGTCCTATACAAAAACGAAAACTTTTCTTTCCTCCATTTTGGTTTCATTTTAATTGAAGAACGTGGAGACTTGATTCAAACAATGAAAAGCAAATTGTATCTGAGGCATTTTATGGGATTGCAATTGACAGGGGTTAATGTTTTTATTCTTGACGTTTCTCTGCTTCATGAACCTCTGTCTGGCTTGGGCTGGAAATTACTTTGAGAGGCAAGTAGCCTTTAGTACATTCAACCATGTTGCTTAATAACACTTAGTATGTGATATAATAAGACATGTGCTGCAGCTTCATCATTATTTTACCAATTTTGGAAGGGAAATGCTGATCATATTTTTTTTGCCTTAGGAAGCGGGATTTTTTTATTTTTTATATTTCTGAATTATCTGAAGATATTTTACATGAAATCTCATGCTCATATATTTGCATATGGAATGTTTATGTGTGGATCTATCCAAATCTGCTTTATGTTCTGGGGCAATACTGTCTTTGTTCTTTTACTCTGTTGTGTTGCATAACTCTGTGTTCTGCTTGCTGCATGCAATAGTATTCTTTTATGTTTGCCACAAATTTCACTCTTCTTCTTTTTTCCCCATTAATTTCATCTAGAAAGCCAAAGGATGTTTTCATTAGTTTCTTGTCCCAAATTCATTCTTTCTTTGGGTTTGCTTGCTTCACCTGCTTTTGCATCTCACTTTTTATTGGTGTTCTGTGCTTTCATCTTCAATAATTTTATTCATTAAATGGGCTTGTATTTTGGCTTCAAGTCACTTACAAGTGGTGTTCTGTGCTGGTTGATTTACAGGAGTGTCTCAGTCCCTTTAAATTATGCGACATTGTTACATCTACAACTCACAAAAGTCTTCGAGGTCCTAGGGGAGGTATAATTTTTTACAGAAAAGGTTCCAAGCCAAAGAAAAGAGGGATGCTTTTGAATCAAGGTGATGGAAGTGACAGATATGATTTTGAAGAAAAGATAAACTTTGCTGTTTTTCCGTCACTGCAAGGTGGCCCCCACAATAATCACATTGCTGCCCTTGCAATAGCCTTGAAACAAGTTGCTACTTCTGATTACAAGGTATATATGCAACAAGTGAAGAAAAATGCTCAGGCTTTAGCTTCTGCATTGTTGAGAAGAAATTGCAGCTTGGTAACGGGAGGCACTGACAATCATTTGGTGCTTTGGGATCTTAGGAATCTTTGATTGACAGGTATTATCTCCTTACTTTAGTAAGCTTGCCACGTTACTGTTTTATTATCGAATTCAACTTTAGTTAATATTGATACAACTGGTACATTGGTTGAATATTTTGAACCCTGTTCTTTACACGATTTTGAGCTAGTTAATTGTCATTAGTTCAATGACTACCGTTGTTGGACGAGAAAAGATCTAGCTCACTGGTTTGTGTAAACTGTGAAATTATGAATTCATGTATTATGCGAGGTACTTCACTTTCATGTGAAAGATTTGAACTTTCTGTTTGCTACTGAGGTCTGACTTGTTATCAGTTTTCTATTTCGGCCCTTGGTATCTGTTAAGTAGTCTGGCATTTTTAAAGATAAAAAAGTAGTTTGTGTTTATAAATGATGGACTCCATGGCACGCTTGCATGAAGGTGGTCGTCACCCGGATCGTTTTTAGCAAGGTTGTAAGGGTGGAACTCTCTCAACACCTCAACCCAACGTCTATAACGAAACGAGAGTACAATCGATCAAGCAATCCAATTTGCGTTGAATGGAATACCAACGGCACCTAAACCTCATGTTTATATTGAAACAGGAATCTCGACACAGTTGACGATTGATGCGGTAGAAAACGTCACACGCAATTATGTATTGTTGTATTATGTATTGTTGTATGATAAGTCGAATTGAATCTCAAAGAAACTAAGAAAATAACTTAGAATTCTTCAAAGAACTAAAAGTAGAGAATAATCTCACAAGAATTGATAAATCTGAATATTATTTAATTAATAGAATAATCCTTAAAGAAACCCTAATTCCTAAAAGGAATAGAAATACTAGTTAACCAGTAATTAGGAACCAAATCTATCTAACAAATATCCTAATTACATTAGTAATCTAAAAGATATGAAAATCCCTACAACACGTTTCTTGGAATCTGTATCGCCAGGAATACAAAGGACATGGCGCGGGGCACGCTAGTTGCTAGTATAAAACGGCGCGGGGCGTGTCGGTCAGTCAGAATCATTTTTTTGGCTATTTTTGTCGTGTTTAAGACCCAAACTTAATTCTTAGTCCATCCTTCAAGCTCTAACCTGTGTATGAACCAGACCATGGAACTAAGAATCATATTCCACAATGAATGCTTTGATGGATGCTTTGACGGCTCCCTTGAATTGGACTTCACAATAAATATTCTCGGGTAGTTTTCAATCGAATCACTAGAAATAATTTGTTAAATCCTCAGAACTTAAGTTGAATCGTTGTTGTTTGATGCGAGCCTTACCCATAGTTGTTAAGTTGTCCAGTCGATAAGAGACAAGACTGGGCGACTTGGTCGAGGGCTGGCAGTCGTTGCCTTGGACAACTCGGCGATGACTTAGACGACTTTTCGGCTAATCGAGCGACTTGGCCTCTATGGGTATGGATCGATCCAAATCCCAACTGGGTTAAAAAAATGACGTCGCTGAGGAACCAAAACTAGCTAGTTCTAGTCGAAGTGAACTTAGAAGATCGAAGTCGATTCGCAGGCAGTAGAAGAAGTGTAGAAGGCTTACCGAGAGAGCGAGAGACTGCAGGAGCGAGTGACTGCGACCGCGACACTGCTTGGCTACTCTCTTTTCGACGACGCAATTCCGATTGGCAAGTATTCTTCAGTCTTTTATTTTTTTCCTTCTTTACGCTGCTTGGCTACTCTATGTTTATGTTTGGTGCTTTCTTTTTCTTTCTTGCTGTACTTATTTTGTGTAATATAAATATCAAAATGATCTAATAGATGGAAATATATATGTATACTATTATTTTATTAGTTGCATGTGAGGGGTCAGACAAGTTGCATATATTAGTAGGTCACTTAGTTCATCAATAGTGGTGGTGATGAACATCTGTCCCACTAAAGTGATGATTGGAAGGATAAGAATAATGTATATTTATTCATCTACATGTACATATTTAAACTTGCTTTGGCACTATTAGCTACATGACATGCATTTAATATCAAATACTTTGTATAATAGAATATTTATAAAATATTATTATTTATATTATAATATATAATATTTATTATTCATAAAAATTAAATAAATTTAAGAGTACTTTTAATTTTAAAATTTTTATAAGTAATACATTCAAAATTAAAATAAACATATGTAATATTTTGATGTAGTACTAAATGCTAAGTATTTAGTGCATTTAATGGTATTTCATAGAGTTATGTTTTGAGTTAAAAATTTATTGTTTAATATACTTGTGAAGTAAAATAAATAATATATAAATTGCACATTGTAAACGACTTGTCGCCATGACGGTCTCCTTGTCGCCATGGCGTCCCGGTGGTCGGCTCCCGCTGTGGCGCCGTGATAACTATACCAGAATTGTATCAATAAATCACCTGTATATTAGGTTAGCCGGTTAAGTGACTTGATGCTTTCTGTTGCTGTAGTATATAATTAGCCAGTCCTAGTTGCTTCTCCAAGTTAGAATACTTTTTCAAGAAAAAACAATGGTTGCATTTATGTTATTCTATCAATTAATTAATATCGTGAAGCTACTTTTTCTGTGTATAAAACTCATTTTTGGTAGCATGGTCAGTGCATGTTGTTCATGGAAGTTGGTGTACTACCCTGAATTGGCACCAGCCAACGAAGCAACAGTATACGGCAGCCTATGGTGAAGATATACTTCATATAGCCTATATTAGATGCCAATTTTTCATTATTTGGATGCCAAAAACAAAGTAGCCCTTTTTAATTTTAATAGTATCATTAATATTCTTGTCCATTAACTTTCAATGTGTGTGCTTCATAATGGTCCCATCCACTCACTCTAAAACTTTTCATCTATGTATGTGGGAGTGAGAGTAAGATTGCTAAATTGCATAAACTGTGCACCATTTTTTTGGGGTTAAAATGCATATGAATTCCCAATGGGGACTTCTCGTTGTGACAGAGGGATTAGTTATTAATTATTAAACTACTGGATTAGCTACCTCGGTCTCCATTTTGATGTCGAGTGCATGATATTCGTGTCTCTGTCTAGATGTTGAGATGTCTTTCTAATATTGATGTCTTGAATGTATAGTTTACGTCAGCCGTCAGGATACCTATTACTAAATTGCATCTATTTTTTAAAGGTTAACCCCTTGATTTGAGGGAATTGTAATTTTTTTTTTGGAATTGGATAGTCCATGTCTGGCAGAGCAATTAAAGAACCAACTTTCTCTGCATATCATAGGAATCTGTATAACTTGTATGGACTCTATTGACTCATTAATGTTTTTCCTTTTTTGGGGGAGGAGGGGTATGGATGACAGCTTATCTGTTCAATTAGAGGATATATTTTTTTATCTTATTTTTGCATTGGAGCAAAAGGTTTTAAATCTTAATTTATTATTACGGATGAGGCTTCTCGACCAAATCCCATGCATCTATTTCTACCTTCTTTTGCCCACTGCAATTTAGTCTTCCTATTACTCGGATTTCTTATCGTATACGATTATACTTGGTGTAGTAGAATTTGGCTTTGTATAAATGCATACATAATGGCAACAACTTTTTAGGAACACTCTACATTGGATACATGTAAACAATGGTTTAGTATGCTTGTCTGTATGTAAGGCCTCCCTGCTCCTGGCAGCCCCATGATCCCAATCATGACCCCTGGTCCCTTGCCCAACCATTAGGAGCATGTACAGACAGAGACCCTATTGTTAAATTTTTTTTGTACGCTCATGAAGTAATTATAGTTGAATATGCAAAAGCTATATTTGATATGATGTCCTTACATTTTTGTATTTTTGTTTTTTATATAGGTAAGAGTTTTGAGAAAGTCTGAGTTATGCCACATTACTCTCAACAAAATTGCCATATTTGATGATAACGGCACACCATAACACCTGGAGGTGTTTGGATTGGTAAGTGAAGGTCTTGTTACTCAATCAATTGGCAGGCCATCAATTTTCACAGAGTTTTGTCGGCACTTCCTTTTGTAATAGCTTTTCATGTTAATGTTCTCAGGCACTCCTGCTATGACATCAAGAGGTTGTCTAGAGGCCGATTTTGAGACAATGGCAGACTTTTTACTCGGGGCTGCTCAGATTGGTAATTTGGTGCCAGAGGCAGAAGGCTTCATTGAAGGAGCTTCAGAATAACAAAGATATTGCTGAACTTAGGGCCAGAGTTGAAAATTTTGCTACTCGGTTGGCATTGCCAGGGCTTGACGTATAAGTCGTCTTTGAATACAGCTGGCCTCTGCTATACACCAGAGAACCAAAAAATTACGTCTTGTTTTTATCCTTGAAACATGGCTTGGATTTGCTAGTTGTCGTGGTGTACAGCCAACAGATTAGAGTTTGCCAACAAGGTGGTGATAGCCAACTTTCCTTTCCATGAGGAACTGCAAGTATAGTTGTAATGAAGCCACATGGTGGAGCCACAAAGCAGTTTTTGTGCCAGATATCTTGGCAGCTGGGGTTATTATCTTAGCAAGAGGTTAATTACATATTTGTGAATATAATTCTAGAATGTTTCCCGACAGCTTCAACGGTAAGTATATGTTCAACTGGATACAGACAGGGAGAGGATTAAAGCCCTGCATCCTCTGCTATTGTTCGATCTGGAGAGGGAAACAGTTGGATCTTCGGTAGTATTCTACTCTCTTTTGTCCAGAAATTTGGTATACCTTTTTTTTTTGGGTATTGTCGTATTTATTTTATAATAATAATATATAAACGAGCCAAACTCCTTTTGTGTTACTTTTGTTCTCCTATTTTAAGTATAGATTAGGGTTCAAACATGGGGGAGAAAATGATTGTATCTATATACTCCACCTTTTGCCAGCTGAAATTGATTACTATTAGTACTGTAGTACAGCTGATGAGACTATACAAGTACTTTATGGCTAATTAAGATTCATGATTTCAGCTGTTGAAAATACTAGCAAGACTTGTCTTTGGAAGGTGGATGGAAGTGAAATGATATAATGAGAAATCATTGGGAACAGAAGGATGAAATGTCAGGGCTAGTGTCTAATTAATTGCGTAAAGACACATGCAGCAGGCATATACACTCTCTCTAGCTTTTTCATCATCAATAGCAACGTAACTCCAAAACAACCCATTTCGTTCTTGTATTCGTTATTTTTTTTAAAAAAATCTCCTTATAATATTCCTTATTAAAAAAATTACACCTAGCACTGGTGCAGATTTTTTTGAGTTAAAATTTAGCGAGATAAAAAGCGAGAATTTAAATTATATTATACACTAAGTTTAATTTTTTTTTAGAGTAGTAGTTTAAGTATTGTTTGCCGCCTAAATTTAATTTTTTTATAAATTTGTCAATTTAAATTTATTAAATTTTATTTTTGCTCCTCTTACTATACATATAAAAAAAACTGAGCATAGACAATGTCCCATTTGTCCTTCAAGTAGATCCGTCGGTGCACGACATATTAAAATTAAAAAAAGGAAAAAAAGATGTTGAGGATTAATTTTTTTAAACTCAAAATATATAAACTAACGACAATAATATGTTTTACAATATCATTATTCTCAAGTGCCTATTAATCTCTTGAAAATCAGGTTTCTCAGTTTAATCAATGGATGATCATAATTAATTTGGAAAAAATCAAATTGTAAATTCTTTGATAAGTTTATTTTAATTTTAAAAACAACATTTTTACAATTAGTAATTATTCTTAAGTAATTTTCACTATAGACTATAACAATAATTAAAATAAAACAAAATTAATATCAGTTTTAAGAATTTTAAAATTTTGGAAATTAACTAGGACAAAAAAGAAAATTAAATTTATATTTTTTAAAAATAAAATACGGGTAAAAGACATTATTGTCATTAATCTCATATGCATGGGATTAAAAGAATTACATCTCATCATTATTTTAATGACATGACACTATTTTTATTTATTTTTTATTTTTTTGGGTTTTGGTTTAGAAAAAGTAAACCCATGAATCTCATCTCTCATGTTCTCTTTTTTCTATCTCCATATGGTCTTAGGTATACTTTTCCATCATTGTTTCACAACTGGAATGATTAGTCTTTTACTATTACAACTGGATATTAAAATGCTAAAGAAATAGTTGAAAGATACTCCTGCATTAAAGCATATGAAAAGTGAGTCCGATTTCTCCTCAAGCATACCCCACATAAGAAAGAGTGGCGTAATAGGGTCGTACAGATGAGAAGCTTATTTTCCATTTGAATTCTCTTGCCCTTAATCTATCTAATAAAATACAAATAATTTTAAATTTTTTGCTCACTTAATAAATTATCTGGACCGTCCAAAGTTTGGGATAAATCTCACCGTTCATACATCTATCTAATAAAATATATCTATCTATCTAATAATCTAATAATAATTTAATAAAATACAAATGACTTTAAATTTCCCGCTCACTCAATATATTATTTTGGTCGTTCAAAGTTTGAGATAAATCATATTATCCATACAGTGCCGGAGGCACGGGACCCAGCTAGTATATATATATAACCCGATTCTCTCCGGCGAACTAAGAGCGAACCAGTTATAGCGACGGTTTTTTTCGTCGCTATAGCATAAAAAATCGGCTTTCTATGCTATAGCGATAGGAAAAATCGTCGCTATAGTCAGTTCGTTCCTTCTATTTCGCTGGAGAACTATATATATATATATATATATATATATTATATTAGACCGATCCATAGCTAATGTTATAAAAAAGTGTCTATCCTTTTAATAAATCTTGATCGTCTATCTGGATATTTAACGAATTATATTGTTCCCGTCTGCAATTTAATTTTTAATATTTTGCAGTTTAATATTGACGGGACAAATGTCCTAAATTCGTAAAAGTACTGAGGACGCTAAGTATGACTAATTGGGAAACGAGGTCGTTTCTAAATAAGGGTCTGCGAACGCTAAATATGGCTGACGAATTGTAAAATAATGTTGTATTGGTCAAAATCAAATTTTTATTTAATTTCGTAGGCTCCTCAGTAGATGCCAAATTAATAGAGGTGAGTTCCTTAAATAATATTTTGAGTGCATGTTGATATTGCATTATTGCAGCGAAAATAATTAGTACAACATAGAACTATGAAACAGATAGGAACCCAATTAGATGTTTAACAAGACCCCAAAGTCTTTCTAAGCTATTTAACATCCAACATGCACAGTAAAATGGATCTAGGAAGGGTATTTACAAAAATACACATAATAAACGATCAGACAAAATCAAATTAGGAACATTTACTAATTATAATACCTCCTCACAGTATTATCAGCACCGAGGAATCATCATGAACGCAGCAATCCAATACAGCACCATCGTGCGGGAACACATTGGCACTCGCATCGTACAAACAAACACTGCAAAATCAGACTTCAGATTCAAACTAAGAAATATCATTCACTGAATAATAAAGCTACAAAATGAGGCTATAGTCAAATTGAAGAGGAAAGAGTTGTACTTTGTCCCAAGAGAAAACTAGGAGGTGATCACTCTCATAAGAGGATCCGGTTAGCATGAAATTATTTTTTTGGTAAGTTGGTCAATTGGCCACTAGAATACTGACACACATACAACATCGTCTGCGTGTTAGTATTCTATTGATCAATTGATCAACTTACCCCAAAATAAACTTCATACTAACCACTTCCGTGATTAGAGAATCCAAGGTTGGAGATTCCATCGGTCGACAGCTCCCGTCTGGTCACTTGTGGTACCGCCGTCATGATCTAATCGGTATTAAGCGACTAAGCTTTATAGAGAGAGAAAATGTCAGAGGATTTCTAGAGGGAGGGAATGGTTTTTGAAATCGGGAAGAAGATAGAGAGGCTTGAGTTTAGATTCCATAATTTAAATTTAAACCAAGGGGATTTTGATTTATTAACAGTTTAATATTGCAGAGTCTAAAAAATTAAATAAAAATTTGAATTTGTCAAATACTATGTGGTTTTTAAATTGGTTAATCATATTTAGATTCACATTTTAATATTGCAGACGACTCTTATATGGAAACAACATCGTTTTACAAGGAGGGACATTTAGAACATTTGTCCCGTCCTCAATGTTAAACTATAAAATATTAGAAATTAAATAGCAGAAGTAATATAAGTCGTTATATATCCTTACGGACAATTAGAATTTGTTTTAAGGATATACACTCTTTTATAACGTTAGCTATAGATCAGTTGTAATACTCGTGAATTTTTTATAAACAAAATTAATATTGATATTAATAAATGTGTGAATATTTATTCTAATATAAATATTTATGTGGCATGAGATGGAATAACTCAATTAAATTAAATTGAATTTTTAAAAATTGAAAAATATAGAGGTTTTAATAAAAAAAAACTTAATTTAAAGTTTATGGGAATTGCCTAGTGTGGCATAATAAAAAATTAAGAAATTCATTAATTAAATTAATGAAGGAATGATTTAATGAGTGGAAGGATTAATCTATATTCTTAAATTAATTTTTGTTATGAGTAATAGCATATTAATGAGTAAATGATTTAAGTAGTATGATAGACTAATATTTATTATTATTAAATTATTGCTATGTACAATAATAAGTAATGTGTGATCATATGTTATAAAGTTGCTACATCCATTTAATCTAAAATAAGGTAAAATAAGGTGTGGCATTACAATGTGATTACATGATATATAAAATTATATGATAAAATTAAGTGAATCATATAATCCTACTAAGTCACATAAATGAGCTTATGTGACAACATGATGTGTGGTGGGTAAATTAAATGTGTACTTTAAAATTATGGGAGAAATTAAATTTGAATAAATAAATATTTATTTCAATAATTATGTTTAATTGAAATAATAAAGTTTTATGAAAATTATGGGTTGATATGATAGTACTCAGCTAAATTATATTTCAGTATTATCTAAACTAACCCAATGTACATGAATTATATAATTATGCGTATATATACCCCCTAACTTACCACAATGCAATAATATTATCTCATTAAAATTACATTTGTACACCCAAAGAGAATTAAAACCTAAGTATACATGTATCTTTTTGCTAAATGTTGAGTAATAAGGGCTTGTCCCAAAATCTGTGACCCTTCTTCTTTATTCACGTGTTTTGTCAAAAGCTTATGGCTCTATGTTGCTGAAAATCAAAAAATGGTGATGATGGCTGGAAGAATGGAGGGAGATGGAGTTGGTGATTACGTTCCACCAAATCCTCTTTGTTCATCATCTTCTTCTTCTTTCCAATAGTTTAATTCATTGAGCAAAACTCAAGATTTGGTCAATAAACTCTCTATAAATAGGAGCCTTTTCCTTCTACATTTCAGTGCTAAAAATTTTCTGAGAAGTTCATATAGAGAGTGAGTGGCTTAGAAATTGAGTAATCAGAGGTTGGAGGAGTGAGAGTTAGCAAATTCTAGCATTCAAGAAGGTAAAATTTACATGTGTTCTATGTTTACAAGTTTTACAACTTCTTAGAAATATCATGAAATACTTGCTATTTGAGTAAAAAATTTAATGCTGAAACTTGTTGCTATCTATGAATTGATGCTAGACATTGTTAATATGGTTGAATACGAAAACAATGAAAGTTAAACGAATCAATTTGGTCCAGAAACGATTCTGAAATGAGAAAAATTGCTAAACTTGTTAAACTTTGGAGAAATAGCAAGAACTTGGAATTTGATTCTTAAATTTTGTTGTTTAATTGAATTGAGTTGTTAGAATGGTTATGTATATGTTATAATATTTTGGTAAGGTTTATAACATATATATGTGCATGTTTATTTGGTTGTTTAATTGAAGAAATTAGAAATTTTTGGCTTATAACAGTTGCAGTAGCCGAGTCTGGGCTTCTTCACCCCGGCTAAGTTTCTCAGGTCAAAATATTCGCCTCGTCACAGATCTCGCCTCAGCGAGATGTTCATAGTATAAAACCTCGCCCCGACGAGGTACTGACAGGATAGACTAAAATATTATTTTGTTTGTTTAGGCAAATGCTTACCTAACCATGTTAGAGTTTATGCCCTAGAGGCCAATTATTTGATATAATTGCTTAACATTTTGATATTATATTTGATTGAATAAATGAATAATTTTATTATGGTTTTATTTACTGCGTCATATAAATGTTAACATAATAAAATTCCTTAGAATAGTGATACAAATTATATAGTTTCAAGTATGTGACTTGAACATGAGATTATATAATTATAATTAGTATCATTGTTCTTAAATGTCCCTAGTCGAGTATTATTGTTGATGGGACAAAAATGATGCATTGAGACTAGTATGTGGATTGACTGATGACCAAATCTCATTGGTCATAAATATATGAGATATTAAGTCAATTCATAGGTACATGTTAGAGAACGATGTACTGGACAGACCCACTATGAGAATTCTATATGGAGCATTATGCGAAGTGTCATTAGCAATTCTCATAGTGACAATGATGTAATGGTCCTCCGACCTGAAATCACTATATTACTACACGAGAATTTATGTACTTTGATATAATCAAATGTCACCTTTAATAGGGTGGACTATAAAGGTGATTATTGGGTACATCATGAATCGTGTGAGGAATATGAGTGATCTAGATGGAATTTAACCTTCCTATATATATTAGGGGTGATATCCATAGGCCTCTTGATTGAGTAGGACTATGAAATGCATGGCCATGCTCAAATAGTTATTTGTTTCATATAGTCTACTCATTGATCAAGTAAACTCAAATTAAATTATGAAGAGTATGACACATTCCATGACTCGAGTTTAATCTAGAATATTAAGGTTAAAAGGATTATATTACATTGAAACATTGGTCACGAAATGGTTGCATCGAATCATCGATCTTATTATTACTTGGGTAGCAGTGATGCATTACTAGATGCCGCTTACTGTTTATAATTTTATTATATGATTTTAAAATTATTTTCAACGTAATAATAACCTATAGGGTCACACACATAGAACGTAATTAAAAGGGAATTAATTTAAATTGTAAATATTTAAATATATCAATATAATTGATAGTATTTAAATTACAAATTTAAATTAATAGGATAATTTATATATAGGTATATTAATTAAGTAAGACTTAATTAAGATATATATAAATTCGGATTTTATTAAATTAGGTTTTGAATAATTCCTTTTAATCGCTATATATATGATGTGTAGCAGCCATTTTAGGTATTATTCATAAACTGAAAACCCTAGCCGCTCTTAGAGAGAGACTAGCGAGAAACAAGTTCTGAAAATTCTCATCCTTGGTGGCTAGTACCGCAGTTGTTTCTTCTGCAGATCGTAGGACGATTCTCGGAGCGTTCATGTGGATACCGTAGAGGCGTGATTCATTTGGATTGCGTTGGAGATTCGAGCGCATCAATTTCAGTATCACAATCGGTATAATTTCTAACCACTGAGTTAATTGATTTTCGCATTGATCCTGTTTAGGGTTTCAGAATTGCCTTAAATTGTTCTTTTTCCGCTGCGTTTTTGTGCCGAAATCCCTTCAAATCAAACCTAATCCAATGAACATAAGAAAATTTTATAACATGTATAACATTGTATCATGAGTTGTTTTAGTTGGCTTAAAGCTTAATTTAATAGCATTGTTTAAGAAAAGCTAAAAGTTGAAAATCATGTTTGACAAACCTTATGCCTTTTGAAATCTAACCTTTTGAGCATATGTTTGCAACTTAGTTAGTTTTATAAATGAGTATGAAATGTGAATTCAATTTACGTTGCATACTTAGTTTATTTAACATAAGATTTTCAAGAAAACTCAAAGGTTTGAAAACCAATTTTGTTGAAAACTCTACGACCTGTATTGCGAACTT
Source organism: Panax japonicus (assembly GCA_020205505.1). Lineage (NCBI taxonomy): Eukaryota > Viridiplantae > Streptophyta > Magnoliopsida > Apiales > Araliaceae > Panax > Panax japonicus. Next base: position 63,436,874 of record CM035099.1, on the reverse strand, counting down.
TTGAATAATTTTAATAGGATACTTTATACCTCTAGAGATAACCGACATGTTCACACATCTAGTTAGACATGATATAAACTACACAAGCATGAATAAAAATGAGTTTCTAAGTAGAAAGTTATACTAGTTACGCGCAAATAAATTTAATACATGCAAACATGCGTAGAAAAAGTTATTTAGCATTGTTATGTGATTTAATGAATATTATGGTTAGTCTTTGACGTAATGAACTCTCTTAACTTGTAAAATAGAAATTTATAAGTAAAACAAACAATTGTTGAAAGTAAATAGAAAAGACCAAACCTAGTTTAAAAGTTCTTTAACATGTATGTGTGAATAACTTGAACTATAATGCGTGACTTAAGTAATATTTCACGTATACAAACATGAGATGAGTATATAGAACTAAATTTGCCAAAGTGTTTCTAAAGTTTTCAAAAATAAGAGCAATGTAGATTATACATCTATGAGTTTTAAATGTGTATAGAATACATGGATAAAAATATGTGTGATAAATGCATGTTGATATATATGTCAAGTGTGTGTGACTAATGAATACATATACGTACGTAAATAGGATAATATAACTCATCGAGGTGATATTAAGCTATAAGTGGTAATTAACGCAAAAGGCATGTTCCCTAACTTCATTCTTATAATTGAATGCAAGTATCTAGACCTTATTTCTTATTGTAGAACTTCGAATTATTGTTATATCAAACATACTTATATTGAGCAAATATCTACATTCGTATAATTATTATTCATAATCGGAAATTGATTTTATATCTTGACTCATGTTACGAGAATTGAACTTATTGTTCCTAAAAGTTGTCTAAGCTATTTGATTCGGCTAGACTAATATCATGTGTTAGAAAGCTATCCAAATCAAATTGACTTGGTGTAGACTCTTATAAATCTACTGAGATGAACAACCCTCATTGAAGGGAAAATTATATAACTGTCGGGGAACCGACGTGCACACATATTAACATGTTTAAATGTTATGCATAACGTAGGATACTTTAGGCTAATCACCTATTGTACTTGTTTATATTGGAATTTCAGTATAATACTGTTAATTCTAGTAGGAGTTCTTAGTCCTTAATGACTGCTCAGTGTTCATTCTTCTTGAACCTTGAAATGATTAAACTTTTGAATCTTGTTGATCTTTCAGTCCATAGCGAAACTTTTTGAGAACTATTGATACTTCTTGTTATTCTTGAACTATCATTTACTGTTATACCCTTGAGATTCGAACTTTATATTTGTTCACCCTTGTTGCTATATTACTTGCTAGGCAAATTTGTTGCTCATTATTGCTTTCCTAAAAATATTACAGTTAAGGTAAAGCAAGACAGTACCTCGGGGAAAGATAAATTGTAAGACCCCAACTTTTATGAATAAAAATAAATTTTCTATAAATATCATTTTTGAATATTATGGAATAAATTTGATATAATGTTATAGTTGTGGATAATATTTATAAATTTTGCAAAGTACGCAAGTTGTTATATAATATTCGATTGGTCGAGGAATATTCATTTTAACAGGGAATATTCGTACGACGGCACAATCATTGGTGGACACCACAACAGAATTATTATCGGATTAAGAAAACGATAAAAATATTTTATTGAAAATAATGGCAGAAGTTTTATCGTTAATACTGTTGAACTACTAGGTAGTAAAAATACAGTAATACGCGTGGTTGCATAGTAGCACACTGTATTGATTATTGATGCTTACGTGAGAAGTTATTCAATTTTAATCAATTATTGTCGATATTTTATATATTATTAAATCAATAATTGAGATGACAGAATTATTAATATTATTATTTACAATATTAACGATGTCTATAAGTTCTTCCAATGAGAGGTTTGGTCACCTAATTGCGCGCCAATAGGGAGAAATCCTTATTAGAAAGCCCCCTCTTTCCTTGAAACGGTCTGGTCGATTAATAGTGTGAATAATAATAATGATGATGAAGTTTTATTTTATTAGTATTATTAATGTAATAAAACAGAAAAGCTTTTTATATAAAACTGAATACTTTTATAAAGTTATTCGTTTTATTAGGCTAATAGTAAAATCTTTTTATATAAAATAGAATAATTTTATAAAGTTATCTGTTTTATTAGACAATAATTAGATTATATTATATTTTATTATGCATAGTATTTGTATAGTGCCTGCATAATGTTTGTATAGTAAAATCTTTTTAAAAGTTATTTATTTTATTAGATTATAAATAGAATATATTATATTTTATTGTAAACCAATCTGGACCGTCTGTTTAAAGTAAATCGATCAGGACCGTTCATGGATTGGTTACTATTCAGTCCATTCTTCTATAAATAGAAGTTCATTCCTTTATTATTTCTTACGAATTTACTGAAACTCTAGAGAGAGAAACTGTAGATAGAATTATGCTTCTATAATCTTGAGAGTATTTCTTTAGCGTTTCAGAAAGCTTTGAGTGTAGTGCAAGTTTCTTCAAGTATATCCCCGCCCTACCGTCGGAGTACTCTTCTTTATTAGGTAAGGGGTATTTTTTTTTTATATTCATGAAGAGAACTTCTGTTATTCCATTCTTTATTATTCTGTTGGAATAACCTGTATACGCGGTTTACCCTATACTTGGTGATTTCTGTTGTTATTCCATTCTTTATTATTCTGTTGGAACATCCTGTCTGTGCGTTTTACGCCGGACCTGGTTCTGTCTTTATTATTTTGTTGGAATATCCTGTCTGTGCGTTTTACGCCGGACCTGATTCTGTTATTTATTATTCTGTTGGAATAATCTGTCTATGCGAAGTACCGCATGCATGGTGATTTCTGTTGTTATTCCATTCTTTATTATTCTGTTGGAATATCCTGTCGGTGCGTATTACGTCTGACCTGGTTTCGTTATTTATTATTCTATTGAAATAATCTGTCTATGCGAAGTACCGCATGCATGGTGATTTTTTTGTTATTCCATTCTTTATTATACTCAGTTGGTTAAAGTTTTGACTTCTATACTCCATGAAATTAGTGGAATATCCTTGATATTTGCGCTTCATCCAGTATCTTCTCATGCAAATATTCTTCTGAGCATTCTAGAATTTTACTCTACAAAGAAGTATCATGTTGACAATTTGAACGTTATTAGTTCCTGAATAAATTAATTCTTGAACTTATTTTATTGAATTCTTGTATCATTGTCATCATCCTCATGTTTATATTTTATTGAAAGTCATCTGTGGTCTGTAGTGCATAGATGGACTTGGTATGATTATGACCAGGGATTATTCGGTATAATCATGACCGTAATGTTACAAATGATGTGATAAAAGTCTTCATTGGCCCGTAGATCAAGGTAAGCAAACTTTCGTACCAAAGTTACCAAACCTTCAGATCAAGGTAAGCAAACTTTCGTACCAAAGTAACAAAACCTTCATACCAAAGTAACTAATTCACATCCACACATGCAGTTTTTTCTAGTGCAGTTGGTAGCCAAACATTCAGACCAAGGTAACCAATTCAATTTTATTAAGTTACTAATTTCGTTTGAATGTGATGCAGTTGGTAGCCAAACATTCATACAAAGGTAGCCATTTTATTATTTATGAGTAACAAAATAGTTATTAAAAAAAATTCAGAACATTAAAAGTTACATCTATTTATTTTTAAACTTTTTGTATAGCGAATTTTCTTCTTATTCTCATTGGCGTTTTGGACAACGGAGATCCGCGGCGGTGTAGCGGCGGAGTATGTGAGGTGTAGCGGCGGTGTAGCGACGGACTATTATTTCAAAGTGTATGTGAGGGAGATGAAGATTTGAATTTAAATATTTAAATTTGAATTTAAATTTGTTTTTGTTGTTAGATCCAAATATTTGAATTTGAATTATTAATTATGATAATTATTTGTCCTTGATTTTAGGTTTTTTTATTAATGTGAATTGTACTATTTTTGTAATATGAGTCCTAATTACACTCTTTTTGTAATTATTTGGTTGATGTACTTTTCTTGTAATTACTTTTTATTTATTGTATACTTATGTAAAGAACCCTTTCAAAATTGTCAACGGTTCGGACTTGATTCATATTCGTTCGATTAAATGATCGATTCGAGCTCGACTCGAAATATAAACAATTCAAATATGAGCGAATTTTAAAGTTTAATAAAATATTTGAGTCTTTTAAAATTATAATTTTTTGTTGGTACTTGGATCATATTCGTTCGAAATGTTCAAATTGCTTGGACTCGATTCGAGATAATGCTCAACTCGATAACTAAACGGGTCTCAATCAAATCTTATTTCAGACTCACTAACTTTTATGAATCAAATCTGAACAACTCAAAACTCGATTTAACTCGGTTCGTTTACATCCCTACTAAATTGGCATCATCATTATTTTAAACTTTTTTTGTGGTTTATTTAGATGCTTTTTTACTTGACAGGAGAAGCATCTGTTTTTTTATGTGTTAAAATTGTACCTGCCTTGTCCTCCTCCTTAAAATTGCTATCTTAATTTTTATCATCTCATCCCTTATATATATTTTAGTGTTACTAAAGTTTTGCAAGGGAAATGTTATGTACACTATTTCTATTTGTTCCACAATTTCCCCATATTTAAATAGGAACATTAAATAAATTTCTATTCATTGCTAATAAATTTGGAACATCAACATATTGGAATAGAAACTCTGAATAAAAAATAAAATAAGGTGTTTGCTAATTGTGTGTCTAAAACATCTGAATATATTTATTTTAACCTTGTGAGATATTATGAACAAATTATTATGTAAATATGAATAAATAATGTTATCTGAAAAATTAAATATAAACTTTTAAATAATCTTTGATAGATTATAATATTTGTAATATAAATTTAAGAATAAAACACTAAAAATATTAATAACACATTCTATCGGTTCATAAAATCAAAATAAAAGACTACAACAACATTTATTAAATTGGTTATTGACCAAATTGTTAAAGAAAAATCAAAAACAATTTGTAGATAACAAAGTTTGTTTACAATAGTAAAATAAGATGAATATTGAATGTAATTTTTAATTGTCAATGAGGATATGTAAATAAAAATATTATTTAACACTATTTTTTATCAAATCAATCATAATTTTTTACATTAAGATACATTCGAACGCATTGAGAGTTTAAAAAATTATAAAATTATCCGGTCAAATTCAAATTAATTGTGAAGTTAAACAAACAGCCACTAAACTAAACAAGGACTTGTCCTTTTGAGTAAAATACAAACAGTAGACAATTACAGCCTCTCGATGATTCATGAGCAGCAATAATTTCACATCATATAATAAAACAGATGAGTCAGACTCTTAAGATGTTGTTGTCAAATGTTCAATCTTGAAACATGTAAAAAGAAAATAATAATAATAATAATAAATAAATAAGAATAGGAACTTAGCTACTTAAATATTCTCAATATATAGTTAATAATCTATATACTACATGTTTAAATGTCTATCATGCATGACAGATTTCTGTAACAACTTATGATCTTGTTGTTGAAACTTACTGGAGGAATCATTTTCCTTTTCTTCTTTTGATCATGAGAGGAATCTGTCCTTTGGGTTGGGGTGGATAATTCTGCTTTCCCTTGAAGCTATCTCTGTCTTAATATATTCTTCTTGTTTCACCTCTTTTGGATACAAATGTTACTTTTCTTGAAAGGAAAGAATCACATTCCTATTCCTATGTTTCTTTCACAATTCCTTAATATAAAAATAAAAGTAAACAAACCCCATTTCCCTTCATAGCTTCAACACTATATTAGCTGCAAAACAGAGTTCTTTTCCAAATGAAAAATAAAGACTATTGTCATACACATGAACAGAAAACAAGAAATGGCTGAAACTTCAAGTCTAAAAAACTACACTACACTACCTATTGCTTTTCTTACCCCCCCCCCCCACCTGTTTTTCTACCTACTATTTGGCTGGCTGCACATCACTAATCTTTTGTCAGTCTGTTTTTTTTTCCTACCTATGAGTGCACATGTCCAAAAGCTTTTTCCTCCCTTCAACAATTTCATCAAAGAAATCATCAAGCTGCACAATAATATTCTCAGCCCCACGTTGCAAAACCTCAAAGCAACTCTTCAAATTCTTAACCTTTTCATTAATATCAACTCCTGTTTCAAACTCCACACTTGCCCCCAAATCAGCTTTCACTTCCTCCATGGCGATTTTCGCCCTTAAAAACTCGTAAAGAAGTACACCTCCTGCCTGCTGCCCTTGCCGCTCATTCATCGTGGATTTCACCCTTTGGTGCAATCTTGCTGCTGAAACCATAAAATCTGACCCAAAAACCATATGCCCGGCTTCATATTCTCCTTCAGGGCAAAAGCAAAAGCTAGTTTCTGGGCAAAAATACACTAGCCCACTAAGCAAAATCATTAGGAGCAATGAGCTAATATTTCTCAGTGCAAATAGCACTCCTCTAAAACCATTGAACCCATTGAACTTTGACTTCATCAAAACATTCTCGTCGAATTTCAATGATAATGGTTGGATTCTTGTCTCAATTAGGCCCCTATTCTCCTCCTCCAACCCCACAATCTCCCTTTGGCAACCCGAAATTGCTCGAAAGACCTGGGAAAATAAAAAAACCCATAAGCACAAAACCAAAATATTTATTTATTGGGATTTAATATTTTCTCATGAGTTTTTGCTAACCTGGCGGGAAATTTGTGGATTTAAAATGTGGTTATCATCAAGAGAGGAAGCGATATTGGCACCGGATGAGTAGTAATTTTCCATACCCGAAACGGCGGATTTGATCACATGGCAGACCTCCCAGAGCCTTGAGGTTTCATCCATGTACTCATCCAGCCATTTTTCTCCTAGGGGAAGGTGAAGTTTTTGTACCAAAATGCATAACTGGGAATGAAATGATTGAAGTGAGGAAATAACATTTTGTAGGAAATTAATAGACATGAAGTTTTGGGACAGGAAAGAGTGATCAAGATTGTCAAGGCCTTGTGTTAAGAAATTGTAGAAGCCATTGACAGAAGAAGTTGTGGAAGAGGAAGAGTGATTCATCATGGGAAAAAGAGAGAGGTGATCAAAATAATGGGGATGGTGTTTGAAAAAAGGTGATGGAGATTGATGGATATTTAAATTGAAAGGTGAAGAAGAAGTGGGAGAAAATTTAAGGAGGTGTGAAATTTAGCATTTTTTTAGCTCAAGAGAATTAAGAGCTCAGATTTCTATAAGAAATGGTTGTTGGGTGCAATTATGAATGTTTGTAATACAGTGGAGGAGATGATTGGGAATCTTCCATGATCATTGTTTATTGGGCAGAATTGTACAGAAAGGCGAAAAAAAGGTTCTGGGTGTGTTATTTGTGTGTGTTTTTCTAGGTGTGTTTGAGTGTGTGAGAGCCCAATTGAAAGAGAGAGCGTAAAGAAGATTACAACTTTTGTTTAGAGAAACAATTTCTTGAAATATTATGTTTATGTGGAAATGACGAGAGTTGCTTTTAGGATTACTTTTAAATTTGAAAATGAGAAGTTATTTTAAAGAAAAATGATTTATATAGATAAATTTTGTCGAACGAAGATTGTGACTAACGTGAAATTTTAAGTTAGCCATAAAATAGAATAGTAATACGCGGGTTCTTTGTTTAAACTCTTTTATTGATAAAATCTGATCCAAATTTTAATTTAGAGGTGATCGTAAAATTATTTAAAAGATAACTGAGTACGCTCCTAGAGCGAAGGATTGGTCGGTCCGTTCGGAGTGAAAGGAACGGGCCCCCATAGGCATAATCGTCATTTAATTGACGCTACAACTTTTTTTAAAAGATGGTTAAACTATCGGCTCGACTCAAACATTTTGGATGAGCCACGTATATTTTGTGTTTTGTATTATTATTTTTCTTTCGTTTTTCTTTTATTATTATTTTCGTTGCACTGTTATTCTCAAACACACCTTTCTATTCAGTGTATTTAATATGACATGAATTTGTCGTCAATATAGCAACAATCTTTTTCAAAAAACTAAACATAAATGTGTATTGAGTTATAAATATTTTTCTTAGTCCATCATGTATCGTAACCAAATCGAAATACTAATTACCCATCACAGGTTCAATTAAAAGTCATATACAATTTAATATACATGTTTGATGTGGAAATCAGATATGATTAAGACAAGATAGTTTTGTTATCAAGTAATATTATGGAATATAAGTGTTCTAAGATTTGCACACCTCCCCATTTTTCATGTTATATAGTAAAAAATGTAGATGTGTGTTAGAATGTTACACTAATATGATCATTAGAAAGAAAATCTACAATCTTTTGCAGCTCTTTATTCTAAGATGCTAGATTATGTTTCTTGGGTTGTAAAAGTTTGACTATTTGACTCAGATTCTTGGTCTCATTCTTCCATTTTGATTTGGTTTTTGTTTGGAAATGAGTGCTACATATTTGGCATTTTCCATTCCTTTAAATATATCTGTTTGATCTATTGTTTGGTTATATAAAGCAAATGAATGATGAGGTCCATTGTGTTAAAATAATTATGTCTATAGAGTGAGATTCTCCTCCTTTTTTGTTAAGTCCCATTCAAGTCTATTTTTGGTCAATATTAATTTACTTTTATTTATAAATATATTGTTTCTTATAGAATAGAGTTTATTTAATTTAGACAATATGTTTAACCAAGCTAATGTCCTAGATGGGATTGATTGGTCCCATCAAAAGTATGCTAAAAAATTTCAATCTATAGCTGTTTTTCATCATTGTTTGGCTAATTTCATTTTCAAAAGGATACAAAATTTGATTATTATTTCCCAATATATGTATTATTGAGTTGTTATTTTAGCATGACTATTTCTTAGTAAAAATACTATTTACACAATAATTTTTTTTAATGATTAATGGGTCAACCTCAACTAAAATTGTTAGTAACAACATATTGCAACTTGAAGAAAAATACAGGCATTGTAAATATCAATAATTGGAGATATATTACACCCATAAAAATTTAGAGTTTTGTTTTTTCTCAATTTTTTTTTTGGGTTTTAAATTTGGCTCAAGGACAAAAGTAAAATGTTTTTGTGTTCATTAACTGATCTTAATATGTTTTAAAAAATAAAAAATAAAAATAAAAAAGTATTAAAATATCACATCAAAGTCACTAGGTAGGGGAGTAGTAATTTATAAGTTTAGGTGAAGAAGATCAGTTCACATGTGTGAAACAATTTCTCAAAACCAAAAAGCAATTAATATTTATGTGTGTATTTTAATATTGTTATATAGTCGTCTATAATAGGAGTATAAAGTGAGTTTCAATCTTATAAAAATATCAAAAATATACGTGAAAATATTATTTTCGACCTAGAATTACTTTCCATTTTTACATGGTTACAAAGTACACCTTTTTTCATTTAAAAATTATAAAAAGAAAAAAAAAGTGGGGTCCATTTGCTCAACAAAAAAAGGTGTTCAACTAATTTTTTTTTTGAAAAAGTCATGCATGCCAATATATATGTTCTTTCACATCAAAAATAATTTACTGTGGAGGAATGATGAAAGGAGAAGAGATACCATATGCATATGATCATCCCCTTAATTGTTTTGTTCTGTAAATGGGATGAACCAAACAAGCAAACAAACAATCAATCATATCCAATTTGAGATGGAAACCGAAAGGCAAAGGGAAATGGGAAGAGAATATATTAATTATATGCTGAAATTCGATATTAACCAACCAAAGTGGGCTTTTAATGGGCACACAACATAGGGAAAATAACTAGAATTTCCATCACCCAAATTGGTGAGGTACTATACTAGCTACTACATCCCATTTTACATTATTTTTAAGTGGGTTTTTTTCTGGGATGGGATGGGATGGGATGGGATGGGATGGATGCAGAAACATATAGTGATTTTTTTATATATTTAATTTTTAAGAATAAAATGTGAAAAACTGTTCCAAAAAAATTATATATATATATATATATAAAGAAATAAAAAGGTCAAATGAAACTCTTGATTTAGAAAGTGTGTAACTTAGGTGGTGTTTGATAACAAATGAATGAATCTGACTCTGAATATGAATGAGTTGAATCTGAATCTGAATGAAAAAAACTGTTTGATAATTGACATGTTTGAAACATCTGAATGAAAAAACTTTATTATTTTACCCTCTGAAAAAACTTAAAATTATTGTAAATTTATTTAATATTACTTAATATAATAGTTAATTTTTTTTAATTTTTTTTACTTCATTCAACTGCACGTTCAGTTAAAAAATCTGACTTAGCCATTCAGCTCGTCCATCTTACCCATTCAAACCAAAACAAAATCACTGACCGTTTCAGCCATTCAACTCTATTTAGCTCTAAACAAACACCCCCTTAGTTTTTCTATCATGTATATAAGCAATTCCACCATATTTAAGACATTTGGGAAGGATCTTCAAAATCTGGTTCCACTTTTTTTCTTCTTTTCTATAGTTTGAGCATATCACTTTATATCCCCATTTATAACTCATGTTGACTTCAACAAATTGAGCTTTGAACCCTTTTGCATAGACAAGCCCAATATATTATATGCCATCATCTTTTTCATGGAGTATCTGACACAGAATCTAAGAGTATGGCTCCAAGTTAGTCCCCTTTTAGATTAATCAGTTAAATGCTTTTCCGATTCATATTTTCCTTTCATTGATTCTATTTTAAAAATTATTATTCTCTTTGAAAAATTCAAGAAATTTTGGGGGCTGAAAAAGACTTTGTGATAACTCTTGTCCTTAATCCTTATGATTGCAAGGAGGAATTCTTCTTTGGTACATCATAATACATCACATATCATGTAAGATCCTAATTTTTTGAATAAAGATAAATTTTTTATAATTATTATTTTTGAATATTATAGAGTAATTTAATATAATGTTATAGTTGTGGGTAAAATTTATAAATTCTGCAAAGTATACAAGTTGTTATATTATATTCGATTGGTCGGGGAATATTCATTTTAGCAGGGAATATTCGTACAACGGCGCAATCATTGGTGGACCCCACAACATAATTATTGTCGGATTGAGGAAACGACAAAAATATTTTTATAAAAATAACGGCAGAAGTTTTACCGTTGATACTGTTGAACTACTCGGTAGTAAAAGTACAGTAATGCGCGTGGTTGCATAGTAGCACACGGTATTGATTATTGATGTTTACGTGAGAAGTCATTCAGTTTTGTTCAATTATTGCTATAGTAATTGTTGCATAATATCTCATGTTATTTGATTCAATTATTGTCGATATTTTATATATTGTTAAAATCAATAATTGAGACGACAAAGTTATTAATATTATTATTTGCAATATTAACGATGTCTAGAAGTTCTGTCAATGAGAGGTTTGGTCACCTAATTGCTCGTCAATAGGGAGAAATCCTTATTGGAAAGCCCCCTCTTTCCTGGGAACGACCTGGTCGATTAATATTGTGAATTATAATAAAGATGATAAATATTGTTAAAATTATTAAGGTGATTTTTATAAAGTTTGCTTATTTTAAGGATTCCTATTTATCCATTTTTTTCAAAATAATCATTCGGTATATATATATATAGAAAAATGATCAGGTCCGGGAGTTCGGACCTGATCAAAATCCGGACCAATTTTTTTTTTTTTTGTAAGACAACTAAAAAAAAAATTATGGAACTAAATTTTTTTCATAATACAGTGTTTTGGGTGTGTTTTTAATTCCTACACCAACCTATGTATGTACAGTGTGCCCAGACTGTACAAAAATATTTTGGTATAGGCATCCAAATCACGCCAAAAATACTATATTATGTAAAAAATTTAGTTCCATATTTTTTTTAGTTGTTTCAAAAAAAACAAAAAAAAAGTCCGAATGTTAATCAGGTCCGGGAGTCCGGACCTGATCCGGCCTCTATATATATATATATAGAGTCCGGATCCAGTCCGGGATCCCGGACTCTACTAAAATACGGACCTTTTTTTTTTTTTTTTTTTTACTTTTTTTTTTTGAAGCAACTAAAAAAAAAAAATTATGGAATTGAAATTTTTCCATAATACAGTGTTTTGGGCGTGATTTGGATGCCTATAACGAAATATGTCTGTACAGTCTGGGCAGACTGTACATACATTGGTTGGGGTAGGTGTTAAAAACACGCCCAAAACACTGTATTATGGAAAAATTTCAGTTCCATAAATTTTTTTTTTTTTTAGTTGTTCTACAAAAAAAAAAAAAATATAGGTCCCGAATTTGATCAGGTCCGGGAGTCCGGACCTGATCCGTTGTGTATATATATATATATATATATATATATATATATATATATAAGTGGTGGGGGAAAGAAAGAATTTTTTTTAGTGAAAGAGTGAAATGAATCTTTTGGTGGGAAGAATTTCACCCGTAAATTGAGTGGAATGTAGGAATGATGGAGTAATATATAAATATATATATATATTGTCCTTTGGTGTGTTAAAAGTCAATGAATTGGAAGGGTTTGTCGGGTGGAAGCTAAGAAATCAATCAAACATGCGTGGTATATATATATATATATATATATATATATATATATATATATATATATATATGTTATATTTTTGCCTTATTTTGATTGGTTGGATAATTGACTTTGGCATTTGTAGGTTATCAAAATTTCATCCGTGAGTTATTGCGTCTGTGATATTTTCCTCACACAGTGCTATTCCCTTCTCCTATAAATAGAAGCTCATTCCTTCATTATTTCTTACGAATTCACTGAAACTCCAGAGAGAGAAATTATAGAAAAACTATAAAAAAAGTATTCTGCTACGTCCCTACTCTTATATCCAGTTTTTTTTACGGTAAGAGATATTATTCTTTTATATTCATGAAGAGAACTTCTGTTATTCTATTCTTTATTGTTCTGTTGGAATAACCTGTATACGCGGGCTACCCTATACTTGGTGACATTCTTCTATTATTCTATTTTTATTATTCTGTTGGAATATCATGTCTGTGTATTTTACACCAGACCTGGTTTCGTCTTTATTATTATTCTGTTGGAATATCCTGTCTGTGTGTTTTACACCGGACCTGGTTCTATTATTTATTATTCTGTTGGAATAACCTGTCTATGCGAAGTACCGCATGCATGGTGATTTCTGTTGTTATTCCATTACTTATTATTATGTTGGAACATCCTGTCGGTGTAAATTTCACCTGACCTAGTTCTGTTATTATTATTCTGTTAGAATAACCTGTCTATGCGAAATACCGCATGCATGGTGATTTCTTTTGTTATTCCATTCTTTATTATACTCATTTGATTAAATTTTTGACTTCTATACTCCATGAAATTAGTGAAATATCCTTGATATTTGCGCTTCATCTAGTATCTTTTCATGAAAATATTCTTCTGATCATTCTTGAATTTTACTCTACAAAGAAGTATCATGTTGACAAACGAATAATCTCCTACAACAATGAGTATTTTATAACCACTTGCTTATTTGAAATATTTGCACATTTTACTCATAACTAACCACATTAATCAAATCAACCCTTACTATTTCAAAATGATAAATAGAGTGTGACACCCCCAAAATAGGTCCATTCCATCCAACCCATTCTGAGTCGCCAAATACATGGTACAGAAACAACTACAATTTTATTAATACAACATAAAAATAATGAGTTTAAATACAGATATTTTCGTCTAGATAATATCCACACGCAAATAAATCCCCATCATAATTATTGATACATTATTTTACAAAAATGGTGAGGACTACTAAACAACTCTCTCTAGAACCTTCTTTCCATACCCCGACTAGTACTCGCTACATTCTCGCCTCCTGAGAAGAAAAATGGAACAAAAATGAAAAGGGTGAGCTCAACTAGCCCAGTAAAGAATATTATGACTAAGATAATATACAACAAATTATCGTTTCTTCAACACGGAAAAATCTAATAGAATACAATAGACAACCAGTTTTAAATCAACAACTGCAGCGGAAACAACAATTCATTAGAAGAGTTAAGTAGAGAATGCAAACTACTATCTTGTATATATGAATTTAAAAGTTCATCGTCGATATTTTATCCCTGTAACATCAATCAATATATATCTGGAATCAAATATTCATCTTTGCATTACAGGCCAAAGATATTCATCAGTTGGTCATGTTCATCTAAACACATGTTCATATTTGCACTACGGGCCAAAGATATTAATCAGTCGGTCATGTTCATCTCAACACCTGTTCATCTTTGCACTACGGGCCAAAGATATTCATCAAGAAATCATTCATCTTTGCACTACATGCCAAAGATATTCAGTAATTTTATCATTTAGGACTGAGGATGATGAAAAATATTTTTAAAAAAACGAATCCAGTGAAACAAAAGAACAAATATTAAGGATTCGTATTTTAAACAATCCAAGTTCAAAAATACTTCATAAGTAATCAGAGTGGAAGAAAATTCAAAAATGATCAAAACATGGATACAATCAAAGCTAGTATCCAGAATAGATATTTTGGACGAAAAGAAGAAATTTCATTTTTCGGTGAATAGTGTCGTATTCGTGAATAGTGTTGTATATGTGAATAGTAACTCCGACACCAAAAGATAGAAATTTCACAAAAAAACATCATCATGCTTCATGAATACTACTCGTGAATAGTAACTCGTGAATAATAACTCGTGAATAGTAACTCGTGAATAGTAACCCCGACATGAAAAAGTTCTAAATTTGATAAAAATTTCCAACCAATAATTCGGCATAATGATATTGAAAAAATAATATCATTTTCGAATAAAATAACATCTCTTACCTCGGAAGATAGTACTTCTAGTTGAAACACCGGATATAGGCTATGACTTGAACTTGCACCGTATAGCAATACTCAAAGTATACTCAAAATACTCACAAGAATACGCTCGATAATATAGAGAGAGAAAACTTCAGTTTCTGGTGTGATTTTCAATTCTAACCTAAGCACCCTATTTATAGAAAAATGCTTAAAACACCAAAGCAGAAAATTTAATATAATATTAATATATATTTTTCAAAACCTCATACGCACACTTGCCAACTGAATTCAGCTCCTACACATGTTAAATGAGGGCCACAAAATGAAAAACACATTTTTGTAAATAAAAATAATTATAACTTTCAAAAATCAATTATTTCGTAGCTTCGGAACTTCAATAATTCACAATAAATAGCCCTTTTGTCCGAAAATTCAAATCTCGCAAATTTTTATAGGAAATTCAATTCTCTACAACTTTGCAGAATTTTTTTTTTCTAAATTCCAAACAGAAATTGACCGAAATCCACAAACGGGAGATTTTACAGGCTATAATCAAATTTCGGTCAATAATTGTGTCCACCAACACTTCCAGGAACCGTTGACTTTGACTTTTCTGGGACATACTTTTGAGTCATCATTCCCGCTGGACTAGGTTTCGATACCGTACAATCTCGAGCGATATGTCCTTCTTTTCCACAATTATAGCATACCTTAAACTGTTGTGGGCAGTTTGGGCTGATATGTCCCTCTTTTCCGCATTTGTAACATACGACCGTTGGTCTTTCTCCTCCCTTGGAACCAGTTGATGCTGGTGCTGACGTCTTCGCAATATCATTGTTGAATCTCCTCTTTTTAAAATCTCTCCCTGACTCGTTTCTTCTATTTTCATGGCCACGAGTACCACCAGAGTGGTTGTCGCTCTTGTCCGTATTTTTCTTTCTCCACTAGTTATCGTTGTTCTGATGACTGCTGTCACCGGTATGATCCTGGTTGCGGTCTCTTGGTTGAACGTACTCGCTATCTCGCTCTAACAACTGAGCCCTGTTGATAACATCTGAATAAAGAGAAAATTTATGAGAAATGAGATACTGACGTATACCGGGTTCCAAACCTCTCAGAAACATCCGCGTCATACGTTCCTCATTCTCCACCAAATGAGGTGCAAACCTGAATAACTTAGCCTCGTACTGGGACACCGTCATGTTATTCTGTTCCAATATAATAAACTCCACTTCCTTCATATGTCGAATACTTTCAGGGAAGTACTTGTCATTGAAATGTTTCTAAAACGTCTCCCATGACATGCTGAGTGCAGCTGGATGGGTACGATTCACAGATTCCCACCAGTAATCTGCCTCGTTACGGAACATAAAAGTAGCGAATGGAACTTTCTGTTCCTCCGTGCATCCTAAGACATCGAATATCTTAGTAATTTTTTTGACCCACGTCTCCGCCTTAATCAAATCTGGCTTTCCCTAGAATTCTGATGGTCCCAACTCTTTGAACTGTTTGGCTGTGACCACCCGTGAATTGCTATCATTTCCTCCTGTATTTTGAACACGAGTCTCCCTCGTCTAATTTTGCATGAACTACAAAAAGCTTCTAAACATCCCCTCATTCATCATCTGCTCAGTGGTGTTGTTCACAGGAGGTACATTGCCAGCCTGTTGTACGTTCTCCTTGTTGGTGAGTACAGGCGTCTCCACGGTCTCATTTCCACTGTTAATATTCTCAGTCGACATTCTCAAATACTGTCATAAAACAAGGGTTAATTAAGGAAATTAATATATCACATAATATCCCTATATACTGACCAACTAACAAATAAGCTTAGGTAGGACACACTAGCGAATGATTTACTCATCTCTCCCCTCCTAGTTATATTCCTCGATCTCCGCCAGAGATCATATCCCTAAGCTCTGATACCAACTGTGACGCCCCCAAAATAGGTACATTCCATCCAACCCATTTTGAGTCGCCAAATATATGGTACAGAAATAACTACAACTTTATTAATACAAAAAACTATGAGTTTAAATACAGATATTGTCGTCTAGACAATATTCACACGCAAATAAATCCCTATCATAATTATTGATACATTTTTTTACAAAAATGGTGAGGACTACTAAACAACTCTCTCTAGAACCTTCATTCCATACCCCGACTAGTACTCGCTACATTCTCACCTCCTGAGAAGAAAAATGAAACAAAAAGGAAAAGGGTGAGCTCAACTAGCCCAGTAAAGAATATTATGACTAAGATAATATACAACAAATTATCGTTAGTTTTCAACAGGGAAAAATATAATAGAATACAATAGACAACCAGTTTTAAATCAACAACTGCAGCGGAAATAATAATTCATTAGAAGAGTTAAGTAGAGAATGCAAACTACTATCTTGTATATATGAATTTAAAAGTTCATCGTCGATATTTTATTCCTGTAACATCAATCAATATATATCTGGAATCAAATATTCATCTTTGCATTAAAGGCCAAAGATATATTAGTTGGTCATGTTCATCTAAACACATGTTCATCTTTGCACTACGGGCCAAAGATATTAATCAGTCGGTCATGTTTATCTCAACACCTGTTCATCTTTGCACTAGGGGCCAAAGATATTCATCAAGAAATCATTCATCTTTTTACTACAGGCCAAAGATATTCAGTAATATCATCATTTAGGACTGAGGATGATGAAAAATATTTTAAAGAAAACGAATCCAGTGAAACAAAAGAACAAATATTAAGGATTCGTATTTTAAACAATCCAAGTTCAAGAATACTTCATAAGTAATCAGAGTGGAGTAAAATTCAAGAATGATCAAAATATGGATACAATCAAAGCTAGTATTCATAATAGATATATTGGGCAAAAAGAAGAAATTTTATTTTTCGGTGAATAGTGCCGTATTCGTGAATAGTACTGTATACGTGAATAGTGTTGTATATGTGAATAATAACTCCGATACCAAAAGATAGAAATTTCACAAAAAACATCATCATGCTTCGTGAATAGTAACTCGTGAATAGTAACTCATGAATAGTAATTCATGAATAGTAACTCGTGAATAGTAACTCATGAATAGTAACCCCGACATTAAAAAGTTTCAAATTTGATAAAAATTTCGAATCAATAATTCGGCATAATGATATTGAAGAAATAATATCATTTTCTAATAAAATAACATCCCTTACCTCGAAAGACAGTACTTCTAGTTGAAACACCGGATATAGGCTATGACTTGAACTTGTACCGTATAGCAATACTCAAAGTATACTCAAAATACTCACAAGAATACGCTCGATAATATTGAGAGAGAAAGCTTCAGTTTCTGGTGTGATTTTCAATTCTAACATAAGTACCCTATTTATAGAAAATTGCTTAGAACACTAAAGTAGAAAATTTAATAAAATATTAATATATATTATCAAATTTCTTACGCCAACTTCTCTATATCTGAATTCAGCCATAGCACATGTTAAATGAGGCTCACAAACTCACCAAAAACATTTTTATTGAAAAATATAATTAAAACTTTCAAAAATCAATTATTTCAGAACTTCGGAACTTCAATAATTCACAATAAATAGCCCTTTTGTCAGAAAATTTGAATCTCGCGAATTTTTATAGGAAATTCAATTCTCTACAACTTTACAGAAGAAAGTTTTTCCAAATTCCAAACATAAATTGACCGAAATCCACAAATGGACGATTTTACAAGCTATAATTAAATTTCAGTCAAGAAATGGGGTCCACCGACACATAAAACATGCTTTAAATATTTTTGGTAACAAAAATACTCCTCCATATATACTCATATATCCCACATTCATCGTAAAAATATCATCATTATTATATTATTAAAATATAATAATATATTTAAATGAATTATTTTATCAGAAAAAGATAAAATTTCAATTTTCAATAATTGTCACATAAAAAAATTTTCTCCATCTATATCCACATAAAATCAATATTTTCCTCATCATATGAATTAATAATTAATTATTCACAAGTAATATTTCAGAATCACAATATTGACAACCAGGCAGTTCCCAGGAAAGAGGGGGCTTTCCAATAAGAATTTCTCCTTACTGGCGCGCAATTAGATAACCAAACCTCTCCTTAGAAAGAACTTTCTAGACATTGCCAATAATGTTATATAATAATATTATTCAGATAATATGAATTATTGCTTCGATAATGAAAAATACTGTGTAATGACAATTATTGAAACAAAAGTAATATAAAATATCAACGCAAAAATTATTAAATCAATAAAATAAAATACTGAACAGTAATTACTGTAACCATTATTGAGTAGTGCCTTCTTACGTAAGTATCAATAATTGGTGCAATACCGTGTGCTACTGTGTTTTAACCACCGAGTATTTTAACAGTATTAACGGTAACAACTATGCTGTTATTTTTTAAACAACTTATATTTGTCGTTTTCTTCATCCAATCGCTTTCCGTTATGGGGCCCATACAAGGCTGAGCCGTCGTACGAATATTCTCCGACAGCAAGAATATTCCACGACCAAACGAATATTCTCCGACAACAATGAGTATTTTATAACTACTTGCTTATTTGAAATATTTGCACATTTTACCCATAACTAACCACATTAATCAAATCAACCCTTACTATTTCAAAATGATAAATAGAGAAAATTAAATTTCATTAATAATAAGTTGGGGTCTTACAAAGAATATTTCCCGACCAATCGAATATAATATAACAACTTGCATACTTTGCAAAATTTATAAATATTACCCACAACTATAACTTTATCTCAAATTCACACCATAATATTCAAAAAAATATTTCGAGAAAATTAAATATTTATTCGTAAAATTTGGGGTCTCACAATATTCCATCAAGTAACTCAGCTCTTTATATAGGAAAACAAAGTAGCAACGGTAACAAAGATGCAACGGTAAAATAATAATGTTAATATCCCAATAATGCTATTAATATATAATAGTTGTTACAAATCTTCATAAATATATTAATTATAACTCATTTATTTTACACATTAAACTCTTTTAATGAATATATTTATTTTTATTTAACTTTATAATATTTTATTTGTATAAAATACAACAATCCCCCACATGTTACAAAATAAAAATAAAATAAATTTTGCGTAAGAAAATTAAGAATGCAGTGCGTTAACACTGGTGTCTTTTGGACTATGAACCAATGTATAGAGTGAATAGGACTTGATTCACAGGAATTTGGTGAAATAAAAATTTCTATGAACCTTCTTCCTTATTATGAATCAGTAATCATATTACTCACACTACAAACTCTAATTAGAAGTTGTTATACGTGATTTGGCACATTTTGGTCTTGCGCCATACCTGATATTCATGAGCGCTCTAGAAAACATATCTTATTTTTATAAGAGGCGGCCCCACCTCTACACTCATATAGGTGTTTCCATCAAATGTGTTCTACAGTTAAACACATCACCCAATAGGACTATGAAAAATATTAAGAGTATATAACTCAACCTCTAACACTGTAGAATTACAGTATCCTACACCATAGGGATGAACTCGAATATGTATAAAATGGATAGTGTCCCAACCAATCAACCAATGACTTGTTGTTACCCATATGAACCTACTTCCTAGGATTACCATTCATATAGGTTGGGTTACCATCACTGTTGATTTTTGTAATAGACAGTAGTCTCATCTCCCTCGATGTATTGCTCACTAGCCTCTTTTTTAGTGGCTTTGTCAGAGGATCCGCAAGATTTAACTCTAACAAAATTAAGGGATATAATCCCATCACATAACAACTGTCTCACAATATTATGTTTTAGGCGTATATGCCTAGTCTTGCCATTATAGCTCTTATTCTTAGCTCTGCCTATAGCAGCTTGGCAATCACAATGTAAAGACACAGATGGAACTGGTCTCGTCCACAAAGAAATATTTTCCAAAAGGTTTTTGAGCCACTTTGCTTCAGAACTTGCCTTCTCTAAGGCAATAAACTCAGACTCCATAGTAGAGCGAGCTATACAAGTCTGTTTAGAAGACTTCTAAGAAACTACTCCTCCTCCTAAGGTAAATATGTAACCACTCGTGTATTTGATTTCATCTGAATAAGAGATCCAGTTGACATCACTATAGCCCTCAAGAGCTGCAGGATTACCGCAGTAATACAAACCAAATCAAATAGTACCTCGCAGATACTTGATTATTCTATATAAAGCAGTCCAATTATCCTTATTAGGATTATGAGTGTATCTGCAAGACACCCCCACACTTTAAGATATTTCTAGATATATCACCTTAGTCTGAATGAATTAAAGTGAGAGGTTCAGATTCTCTAACTAATATTGATTGCCATGTCTTTTTAGTAGTTTTGGCTTCCACACACACTTGACATTTTTGGTATTTGAAATTTTAACACCTTTTAAAATTCCCAAGTAATTCACATGGCCTAAAATATCATCACGCAATAAACAGGCCATAAAATATCCATTGTTAGAATCTTCACACCTCAATTAATAGTAGATTCTCAACAATAATAACAAATGCAGTGCATGTAATTTTTCATTCATATTATATAACTTTCGTTTTGCTTTTTGTAGTCCCAGTCCTACAACTGGGTGTCAGCTACGTTGCTTTTGAAAATAAGTTCAAGCACTTTATTTCTACAGAGTTGACTACTTGAGGAATAATCAAGTTTTATGCTCTTTGCATGCTAACATTCCAATTTTCACCAATAGGTAAATAATATACACACAAATATTCAAATTTGACTATTCATATTAGAAATTGAAATTTTAAACTTTCTAGAATCTTCTATCCATATCTAAGTTGACTTCTCAAATTGATGACAGTGACCATCCCTCAGTTTCCACCTCAAATGACTATTATTAAACAGTAAACACTAGCAGAATTTTATGCATTAAAAAAAATTGCATTCACAGATTACTCCACTAAATCACACCTGAAGTAAATGAGTTGAGTTAAGCCAAACTTTAAGTTGCACAAGCTTCAGTCGTCATAATTAACTAAATTAAGTCTCAAATCTGCCTTGCGGAGTTAAGCCAGACTTTAAGTTGCTCAAGGTTCGCTCATCATAAGTAATTGTATTAAATCTCAAATTTTTCTGGCTTATCTTGCAAATTAATATCAAATAAGCCTCAACACAACTAGCTCAAATAGCTAGACATTTTATATTGTTTTAGAATTTTATAGTTACACCGACCGAGCTAATTATGTTATTTACCTCAAAATTTGATAAAGCATGAGTCATTTATTTTACTAATTGTTGGATCATGATATTTCCCCTATATTGGACCGGGTAAATTGGGCTTCTTTATTGATTTAATCTATTGGGATGTTATAATTAAGTCATTGGGCTGATGAGGCCCAATCATTGTACCAGCTTTACTTAATCCTATAAGACCGGGTCGGATCTATAGATTGACCCATTAGACATTTTAATATCTATTATCTTTGACTTGTGATGATGAAAAAGCATTATAGTTGACCAAAGTTCCTGCCATGCATTAATGTGGATGGGATCATAGTCGGCCGGCGGGATAAAACAGTGACCAAAAGCAGTAGATAACCCTTATGCAGTCGGCAGAACCCATCAGATGAGGGGGGTGTCAGGCAGTAGTGGTTGGCACGATAATTCATGCAGGGACAGTATATCTTAACAAGGAAGTCTTCTCTAACAGGTACGCTCTTATACCTTTCAATATATTCATATTCTCTCACCCATACATACGATCAAACATTATCATATCTCTAGACACTAGACATTACATTCCTCCATTGTTAACCTTGTGAACACTTACTAATTCTCACGCCTGAGCTATCCCCCGACGGAACCGCCGTCAAGCTTGAGGTGTTTATCGTGTTTACTGTGCAGGATCAGGACGTCTTACGTGATTGGGACGTGGCTCTAGCTTACAAAGTACTTCGGCAAGGGTACTATTGGCCTACGATTTTTAAAGAAGCAACGGAGTATGTCAAGAAATGCGAAAAATGCCAACTTAATAGTCCGATCCCACATCAGCCACCTGAAGAGTTATACTCGATTTTATCTCCTATATCCTTCGCTGTCTGGGGGGTAGATATATTGGGTCCGTTGCCTAAAGCTAAAGGGAAGGTTAGCTTCGTCATAGTTGCCATTAACTACATGACCAAGTGGGTGGAGGCGAAGCCACTTCGGTTAATAACGGAGCAAGAATGTCTAAAGTTCGTAAAAGAGTCCGTAGTGTTTCGCTTCGGAATTCCCAGAGTTTTGATATCGGACAACGGACGCCAGTTTGTAGGATCAAAGTTCGAGGCATTTTTGAAGGAGCTGGGAATTCAGCATAAGAAGACTTCGGTGGCTCACCCTCAGTCAAATGGGCAAGTTGAGGTGACCAATAGGACGCTGCTGAATGGGATCAAGCGCAGGCTGGACGAAGCTAAAGGAAGATGGCCAGAAGAATTGCTCAGCGTGCTATGGGCTTACCGGACTACGCCGAGGACTACTACGGGAGATTCACCTTTTCGACTAGCTTATGGTACTGATGCCTTAGTCCCCGTCGAAATTGGATCTCCAAGTCTTCGGGTAAGCCAATATAAAGAGATCTACAATGATGAAGGACTGAAGGCCAACTTGGATCTGCTGGAAGAAGTCAGAGAGGTTGCCCAACTTAAATTAGCTGCTTATCAACGAAGAGTAGCTAAACACTATAACAAAGGAGTCAAGCTTCGCAGATTCGAAGTTGGAGACTTCGTCCTTAGATAAGCCGAAGCTTCTACACCTCAAAACACTGGAAAATTAATGCCTAATTGGGAAGGACCGTACGAGGTGATTGAAGTATTAAAGTCGGGTACTTATCGGTTGAGGTCATTGGATGGTTCCGAGATCAAAAATACATGGCATGCTGGTAGACTTCGGAAATACTTCCAATAGAGATCAAGTCAAGTCATCGGAAGTCTGTATATTATTGTTCATTATCAATAAAAAGTCACTTTTTCGCTAATGATCCTGGTCCTATTTTGTCCTATGGACACTATGTTGTAAGGAGGTATGGTAGGACTTGCTGGCCATTCGATGGCAGCCTATTTGTTTGTCTACCCCAAGTGGTAGACAAAGGATCCTATATTGATTTTATCAGGGTGATAAATCAATGGTCACTAATGATCCTGGTCCTATTTTGTCCTATGGTCACTATGTTGTAACGAGGTATGGTAGGACTTGTTGGCCATTTGATGGCAGCCTATTTGTTTGTCTACTCCGAGTGGTAGACAAAGGATCCTATATTGATTTTATCAGGGTGGTAAATCAATGGTCACAATTGGTCCTTATATCTTGATCCTTATATCTTGATCCTTATATCTTGGTCTTTATATCTCAGTCCTTATATGAATGTTTTACTCCAAGTGGGAAACAAATGACCGATCTCACACTTCGGAACCGATAAGTATGTATTACTCTTTTTTATTTAAGTGTTGAGTTCAGTCCATTCTCTTCGGTTAAGTTAAATTCTGTCCGAGAAATATAATTCATTTCATTTTATGCATTAATCATTATATGTGTTAACTGGTTCACTGTATGAGTCCGTTCCTGCTAATATTGAATTATCGAGAAAGGAACTAACCGAAGACAAGTTAAGGAAATCACATATCCATCCTCAGGAAAACTAAATACACCAATGAAGAAACATTAACAATCTCAATAAATAAAATTTCATATATATTCCCAAAAACATAAACAGTTTAAACATAAATAAGTCTGAATAAAAACAAGAAAGACATTTAAGCATCGCCTTCGCCATCAGAATTGAGTAAAGTAGGATCCAGTTGGGCAGCAGACAGTTTTTCTTTGCCTCGTTCTCGGCAGTCTTCATAGCCTTCTGTGTAGACCTTCATGATATCCACATTGAGTTCGTCTGAATCCCTGTATTCTGCCTGGATCTGCTTTTTCAATTCTTCAGTCAGAAGAGGGCCTCTTCCTTCCAGCTCCTTTATTTTTTGATAAAGCCTATGACGTTTATGTTTATGTTTTCGCTCTTCATCTTTGGCCTTTGATTGAGCTTCGCCAAGTTGTATAGCCAGACTTCGGTTGGCTGAGGAAAATTCTTCATTTTTGGCCTTCAGCAGCAGATTTTCTTCAACCAAGCCGGTGTTCATTTCGGTTAAAGTGTGTTGACTGGCTTCCAAACTGGCTAAATTGTCTCTTGTGGCCCTTAGCTCATCGTCCGAAGTCTTGAGGTCCATGTTGGCCCGATCAAGATCTCGTTGGAGGCCATCGTTGGTATAGGGAGCATTTTCTTTTTCTTCCCTTTCTCGGGCCAAGGTCGATCTCAGCATATTGATCTCTTGACGCATGAAATCTTCCTCGGCCTCTCCATTTATGTGCCTTGGACGTAAACGTCCAAAGACAGCGTTGGCCTGAATAGGTTTAAAATAAAATTTCAGTCAGTATGTATATATCCAAACAAGAACAGAGATAGAACGTAAAGTAATGGTTATTTACCTTAGCAAGATAGCTCATCCCTTCGTCGAGCAGATTCCCATCTGTATGATCACTGAACCGATGATCATCGTTATCCCTCACAAAGGCCCCGAACAGGTCGAATGGAAAGTTAGCATTGAATTTAGGCCACAAAGTCGGAGACCCCATGGCCTCGGCATGATAACCTTGACCTGAGGGACCGGGTCTTTCAGGAGAAGGTCTCGACCTATTCGGGGAAGGAACGGTTTGCTCGGGAGGGGTAGGTTCAGGATCAGGGTCTGCATGTACGGTTTCAGGTGAAGGGGTTTTATTCTGGTAGGGTTCTTCGGAGGGAACTGCTGATGTAGATTGTGTAGGGCTTTCAGGAGTGCGCTTCCTTTTCCTCGACAAAGTTGGGAGAACTTCATCCTGATCACCATCTTCGGTCATCTGTATTTCTACAGGCGGTACGAAGGGAGGGATGATGGAAGACGGAGGTACCCTAAGATCTTCGGCCGTCAGAGGTGTTACCTTACTCTTTAATTTTTTCATTCGAAGGACGTTTCTTCGATCAGGGCGATCTAATAAACCTCCTCCTCGGGGAATAGATGCATTGGATGGCTCGGTTTCAGGGGTAGGTGCAGGGGGAGTTGGCAAAGGTGTTGATCTTGGCTTTCTCACTGCTCTCCTCTTCTGGCGTGGATGCAGGGTCTCTTCGGGAACTGGAACCTCTTCGGTTTCTGGTTCGTCAGCCCCGAACTCATCCGTGTGAATTTCTGGGGTTGGTTCAACTTCGGGAACAGCTTCTGCTGTTACGGTTTCAACAACTTCCGAAGACCTCCCAGATAAAAAATCTTTGAATTCTCTTATTTCTACAGAACTTGGTTTAATCAAAGATAATTTGTGGTCATATAGCCATGCTTGTTTTGAGAGAATTCCGTATTTCCATTCCTCTTTAGGAAAGTTGTCAAAAAATCCCATCATTTCTACTTCCCTTTCTTCCGAAATATCCCCGAAGTCAGCAGAAATTTTTTCATCAGTGGCCCAATCCGGTATCGAAGAGATTTCGGGACCTCTGACGAAGAACCACTTCTCATGCCACCCCCTGTTGCTAGAAGGAGTGTTTACCAGTGAACGTCTCTCAAATTTTTCTCCTGACTTCGGAGAATGCTTGCTGATAGCCTTGAACCCCTTCTCCCTGGATTGAATTATCTTGTACACGGTAAAGAAGAAGTCCAAGGAGGGTTCTACACCCAACTCATGACAGAAGGCCACGAAAGCTAGGATATGGATGTAGGAGTTCGGAACCAGTTGAGCGAACCCAACTCCCAGAAACCCTAGCAAGGTCACTATGAAAATGTGTAAGGGGAAGCGAACCCCCTTCTCCAGCAGAGTCACGGGAACGGCCGTCCAACCCTCTGGCCGTTGGAACATCTTTTCACCGGACCTCGGAACCCTGGCAGCGTGGGTGTCCGGAATGTGATACCGAGTCCGGATCTTCTTCAGTTCTTCCTCTTGATGATAAAGGGGGTATTGGCATGAGAGAATCGTTCTGTGCTCCTGTAATATTCAGAGGGAGACTTAGGGTTTGTTAGAGGAACATTCTTGTTGGACTTCACTCCCTTTGGGTTCGAAGTTGATGATCCTTCGCGAGTACCCACAGATCTTGGTGGAACAGTGGTTAGTGGGTTCACAAGTATGGGAGAGCTTGGATCAGGGCTCTGAGAGGCCATTGTTGACGGTTTTCAGAAGGAAGAAGAAAGTGCAGAGGAGCGGAAAGTTCAGAGGGCGCTCAAATTTCAAATGAACAGGTAAAATTGTCAAAATTGGTAAAGTTGCCTTTTGTACTGGCGGTTACACGTTACCCAAAGGCCGGCTCATTAAATGATAGTAATGATTCATAATTTGAATAGTAAAGGTCCGGTTCCGGATTCATGTATCTATTAAATTGGGCCTTCCCGGGTTGGGCTTCCTTTTATTTTCCTTTCATCTCGTGCACTTTAATTATCTCCTAGCATTAGCCTTTAGTAAATTATCCTGGACCACTTATAATTTTCCATTAAACATTTTGTTTAATAAAAAACTAGGGGGCAATGTTGGATCATGATATTTCCCCTATATTGGACCGGGTAAATTGGGCTTCTTTATTGATTTACTCTATTGGGCTGTTATAATTAAGTCATTGGGCTGATGAGGCCCAATCATTGTACCAGCTTTACTTAATCCTATAAGACCGGGTCGGATCTATAGATTGACCCATTAGACATTTTAATATCTATTATCTTTGACTTGTGATGATGAAAAAGCATTATAGTTGACCAAAGTTCCTGCCATGCATTAATGTGGATGGGATCATAGTCGGCCGACGGGATAAAACAGTGACCAAAAGCAGTAGATAACCCTTATGCAGTCGGCAGAACCCATCAGATGAGGGGGGTGTCAGGCAGTAGTGGTTGGCACGATAATTCATGCAGGGACAGTATATCTTAACAAGGAAGTCTTCTCTAACAGGTACGCTCTCATACCTTTCAATATATTCATATTCTCTCACCCATACATACGATCAAACATTATCATATCTCTAGACACTAGACATTACATTCCTCCATTGTTAACCTTGTGAACACTTACTAATTATCACGCCTGAGCTATCCCCCGACGAAACCACCGTCAAGCTTGAGGTGTTTATCGTGTTTACTGTGCAGGATCAGGACGTCTTACGTGATTGGGACGTGGCAAAAGATCTTGGCGTTAACACTAACCAATAGCTACAACTTTAAACGAAGTAACTTGATTCATTTTATAGACCCACTCACACACTCCAAACACACCAAGATAAGTGCGCCAAAGATGAATTTGGACTCGACCATAGCCAAAATACAAGTTTAAAGACTGGCCTAAATTCTGTACCCCTAATTTCTCCATCCATAGTCTAAAACAATTTGCAGGATTAAAATCACCATAAAAATACACCTATGCACAAACATATATAGTGAAACATATATATCTTGTAAAAGTATTAAATTTCTACTTAAGATTTTTGGATAAATACGAATAAAATATAGGATTCAAATATAAAATAAAGAACGGCAGAAATTTGACTTATCGATTATGTTGAGCAGAGGCGTGCAGTGCACTGTCCTTAAGTAGAAATTTCGCCCTTTGGAGAATTTTTCTCGGTGCTAAGGTCACTGACGAAATCCTACTCCAGGATTCAACGGCTCTTCACCCAACTAACCAGCACTTGAAATAGTTGAATGACACAGGAACAACTTTTAATTTTTCTCTACTCGAACCCAAATATAAGTCGTGTATATACAATAAAATATATGGAAATTACTGTTTATATATATATATATATATATATATATATAATGCTAGCAAAGTAGCAAGTGTACAAAGAAGCTATATAATAGAAGCAGCTTTATCAAATTGGCAGTAGAGTATTATATTCCACCAAGTAACTCAGCTCTTTATATAGGAAAACAAAGCAGCAACGGTAAAATAATAATGTTAATATCCCAATAATGCTATTAATATATAATACCAGTTACAAATTTTCATAAATATATTAATTATAACTCATTTATTTTATACATCAAATTTTTTTAATGAGTATATTTATTTTTATTTAACTTTGTAATATATTATTTGTATAAAATACAACATTGTGTACGTACATTTTTCCATATATATATATATTAATTTATTTTTTTACATCAAAGAATTTGGATCTTCTACTACAAAAAGCTTATCACCGTCTCTTATAACTTCAATGGAGTCAATTTCTGATCCTTCTTCATCTGTTACAATCGCATTTGTGGCATCAAAGCCAAACTTCTCACCTGCCAGAAATGAAAAATTATGAAACATGGGATTTCCATCAAATTAGTAATTACTAATTCAAATTTAGAATTTATTTGTATAAATAATCATTCCATCCCAACTTATTACTAGTTACTGGTTAATGGTTCTAATATTGAACTTAAAAATAATTGAGATATGATATTTAAAAAAAAAAAATGTACCTGCCATGGACTTGAGCTCCAGCAATGAACTAGGCAACTTAATTAGCCTCCCGGCTTGAGTGCAGCAATTTTCTCTCCTCTTCTCAGGATGGCCTCTATATATACTAACCCTAATAGAACACAATGATGATGCCTTTGCCTTAGACTCCCCTTCTTCATCTGGCTTGTTAAAAATCACTTGATAATTAACTGAGCTATCGGGCACATTTATCCGGTGCCCTACCTCTCTTTTTTGCAACATTTGATTCAAATTTAAAGAAGATAAAAACTTGTTATTACTAGAATTTTGAACATAATCTGTGCCAATATCTGCACCATTCATCACAAGAAGCTCAACCATTTCTGGGTGATTTTCTGCCAAGGCAACTTGGATAGGTGTTGATCCATGTCGATCTTTTGAGTCAACGTGTAATCCGTGTTTTAGGAGCTCTTTCGTTACTGCCAAATCATTTCTCTTTGCAGCTGTGGTTAGGAGGTCACCGGAGGTGTAGGGATCCGAGATGGAAGCCCAGTGGAAGAGTATTCGAAAGATGGAGTGGTGCTTTGCTGCAATAGCATCCCATATTGCACTGTTTCCATCCAAGTCTGCCATGCAAAATGTATATTACTAAATTATGTATACATGTTTACTAAATTTGAGTTTAGACACAAAGATATTATGAATGTTTACCTCTTAGGTGTATGTTACATGCATGCTTGAGGAGTACTAGTACACATTCTTCATGTCCTTTTGATGCTGCAATATGCTGATGCAAACCAGGGGGAAAAACATAATTGCTATGAGAAAGGCAGCAACAACAAGAAGAACTGAAGAAATTTTTAATACTCAGTGGATAATGATTTGCAATAAAGGGAATCCATTGAATTCATTAGATATCCAAAATGTCATTATTATTTTTGGGGTAAAATATATGTATATACCAGTGGTGTCCTTCCTTTGGAGTCTCCAATATCAGGGTCCAATCTTGCCTTGAGAAGTTCATCAAGAAAAGCAGCATTTCCTGTACTGGCAACTGTGAGCAAGTTGACAGACATGTTTGGATCATCATCTTCTTGATTCCCATTATCCACCATTAATTCCCCTATATTCAAATCCTTCAGACTTTTGTGATGCTGAAAATATTAACCCCATCCAACAATTATAATCCATCATTTACACTTGTAAACTAATAAAGACTTGTTGACTTTTATGTATGCATATTAATTAAGGTCTGTCTTATGCATACTCTTTTATTTATTTATTTTTTTCAATACGGAATTTTAGGACGAGGTAGTATAATACTATTATTACCAAGAACCAACATCATTTTTATGATTTAGACCAACTAACCTGAAGGAAGTTCTTAAGGATGGCAACATAATCTACTTGTTTGCTTTGCATTGCTTCAATTAGAGCAGTAGTTTTCATCCTCAAGAGCTGCGAAAGGGTCTTGGTTCGATATGTAACACTTTGAGGCCTACAACAAAGTGCACCAATTTCTCCAAACATGTCCGCAGACTGTAAAATCCCTACAACTTCCTCTTTCTGATCCATCTCAGAGTGATCAATAAGTTCCACTTCTCCTGATACAATTATGTAAACATCGTCCGCCGTTTCATTCTGCATTATCACATCCTCCCTGGGTGGTATGTATTCAGCCTTCATATCCGCAACCTGATCACATAACCCAAGTTCATAAATTTCTCAATATATGTCCCACATTTATGCTTCATCTGTCCCGATGAAATGAGAGTATCATTTGACTTTTCAACTATCTATTAAGATTTGTTTCTAACACACTAACTATACATAAATCAGGTAAACCTTAATACGCGTAAATAAAAAAGGTATATGATCATACCAAGAGCACTAGAGTTTCCCTTGAGACACCCTTGAAAAGATAGACTCTTTCCGCTGTAGGCAAGAACAAATGCTGCCTGATGCTTTTGCATATGGTTTTCGGTAGCTGTTCGATGAGTTGCTGCTGGTTTAAGCTCTCAGCTTTGAATCTCAAGCACATATATGCCAATATCTGCTCTCTAAGCCTAGTAGGCAAGTGATTTCTACATACAAAGCTTGATGCTGCTTCAATGCTATTTCTCTGCAAAAACAAGCACCACCACTCCATGAAAACTAGAACCCCCTTTGTTTTGTTTTTTTTCCCACAAGTGAAAAAAGGATATATAATAATTAGGACTAAATAAGACTACAATGCAAAACTGACCCTTCAGTTTGTCGCCTTGTGACAATTTTATTCCTCAATTTTCATAATTTTCAAGGGTACATTTAGCCGTTCAAAATAGACCCAATTTTCTACCGAATTCACTTAAAAATAAAAATAAAAAACTTACAAATTCCATGGTGCGACGAGTGCCTTCAACGATTAAATTTGTCATGTTACCAATAATGTAAGCGGTTAGGCCAAGGTTGATGAGCATGTAGACAATTATGAACACCATTTCCGCAGTGTTCACTGCGTGTAAGTCACCATAGCCAACAGTAGTCATGGTGGTGATGGACCAGTACATGGATGAAATGTATCTAATCCAAAGGGCAGTTTCTCTGAAATTCGGATTCGAAGCACCAATCCATGTTCTTCCTTCGTGAGGGTACAGTTCTGCTAGCAAGTAGTAGAGGCACCCGGCACAATGTACTGTGAACAACGTTACCTATAGATATCAAATAATCAATCAATCAGTCCCCCCCCCCTCTCTCTCTCTATATCTATCTAATAAAATACAAATAATTTTGAATTTTCCGCTCATTCAATAAATCATCTGGGCCGTCCAAAGTTTGGGATAAATCTCACCATCCATCTATCTAATAAAATACAATCTATCTAATTCTATCTATCTATATCTATATTCTATATATCTAATTATATCTAATAAAATACAAATGATTTTAAATTTTCCGCTCACTCAATAAATCATCTAGGACATCCAAAGTTTGGGATAAATTCGACCATCCATCTATCTAATAAAATACAAATGATTTTGAATTTCTCGCTCACTCAATAAATCATATGAGTCGTCCAAAATTTAGAATAAATCCCAACATTCATAGTGCCGAAGGCACGGGACTGTTGCTGGTATATATATATACTAGCAACAGTCTCAAATTTTGGACGGCCCAGATGATTTATTAGAATGGGCGGAAAATTCAAAATCATTTATATTTTATTATATAGATATATATTTTAATTACTCACATTGAGCTAAATTCCTTTCGTTTCAAAATATATAAGATTAATATTGACATTTTAAAAGTTAAATTTAAAATTAATATCCGCTAATTGTAATATTTATGTTTTCAAAATTAACTTTAATAAATCATGTAACTGAGCTATATTGCAAAAAGGAAGTGAATAAATTCGCAAAATTAGAAGATGTGCGTATATATGGCATTGGCAGGGGACTTGAGTGAATATATCTGAAAATTTTAAGGGTTAAAAGTGTAACTAAGCCTTTAAATAAGATGTAGGTTGCATATATATTACTTACTGCCAACAACCTAGCACATCTGATCCAGAAATAGCTGAATCTGATGTCTTTTTCAAGCCTGGATCATAAAACCCAAATTAAATATATTGAAAGTGAAAATAAAATTAAGATAACAACTTTATTAGGTATACGTGTGCATGCATGTATGTATAATTATAATTAATATTTTTGATAATATATATATTGCAGATAATTAATTAATTAACCTGGTGAAAAATTGTTTAATGCGACGAATACGCCAAAATCTAAGCAAACCCAAGAGGGAGTAAGGGAGACCCAATTCATGTTTGCCGGTGAACAAGATTGCTACCAGGTCGAATGGAATTGTTGATGCCAAATCCATCAAAAACCATGTCGATAGATACCTATATACATACATACATACATCAAATATATATATATATAAAATAATTTAAATATTTATTATTTTATTCAACTTATATAGTTCTACTATCTTTCCTTCTTTTTTTTCCATTTTACATAAATCACACGACTAAAATTACTTTTTTTTATATGTAATCCGTTATATTTAATTAAAAAAAATTCTGTTTAATAATATAATTTTGTAATAGTAGTCACGATTTAAATATTTATTATTTTATTCAAATCACGAGAGTAAGGTACAATAATTTAGGCCAAATAATTCAAAAGGATGGTTATGGTTATGAATAGATTGGAATTTGGAGTATCTAATAACTTTCTTTCTAAAACGATAAAGTGGGTGCCTAATAAATGTCAAGCTCGTGGTACTCTACAAATGGTCTTAATACTATTATTCTATATATAATTTTTTTTATATAAAAAAAGGAGAAAATATATAATTCTATATATTATTAAAAAAGTGAATATTATTCTATATATAATTTTTTTTATAAAAAAAGGGGAGAAAAATATATAAATTAAAAGAGGTCTCTCTCTCTATCTATCTCTCTCTCTCTCTTTATATATATATAGAGTCCGGTTCTGGTCCGGACGCCCACATTTTAGTAGCGTCCGGACCTTTATTTTTTTATACAACTAAAAAAAATTATGGAACTTGAATTTGTACATAATACAGTATTTTGGGTGTGATTTGAATACATATATCAAAACATGTTTGTATAGCCTGTGCAGACTGTACATATATTTTTTGGTATAAGTATCCAAATCACGCCCAAAACATTATATTATGGAAAAATTTCAGTTTCATAATTTTTTTATTTTTTTTTTTGTTGTTCTACAAAAAAAATCAGGATCCGGATTTTGGACCTGTCCGAGAGTCCGGACAGAATCCATTATATATATATATATTCCTTTTACAATACCTTGTATAAATTAAGAGACATTCTTGTAACTATTTTAGTAATAATTTTTTTATACTTTCTATTTAGTCCCCCAAAATTCATAAAATTTATAGTAGGTCCATATATATAAAAGAATTGAAGAAATACGTAGTAGTGACTGATCGACCTCTTGGCAATTTTGTTGGGAAGACGGATGATTAACTGAGTTTTGGGGTCAAAGTAGGCGAGTGAAAATGTTAAGAAGATATCAACGGCGAAGAAGAGATCCACGACGATATCGGCAATGTATAATTGAGTTCTTGGATCAGATTTTAGAAATGAAACCTCGAAGGGGAACACCCATGCTGAATAGAACACCAATAGCACCATCCATGTCTCCCAATACCTGCATTTAATTATTTATATATATATATATATATATATATATCACTTTGTTTGAGAATCAATACTGTACTAAACCTATCATTTCTTCTTCTTTTTTCTTTTCTGAAATTATACAAACCTTAACATACATACAAGGGTGAATCTAAAAAAAAATTCAAGCAGGCCGGGGCGGATTTTAACTAATTTTTTTCAAATCTATGAGCTATCGTCCCTCTCTAACTTTCTGTTAGTTGTAAACATACTTTGAAGAATTATATTATAATGGAATTTTTTCTTTTGTCCCTCCACGTTTAACTTTTTAATTTATTAATATGCCCCTTGAGTTTAATAACTTATAAATTCTGCCTATTGAATTTACCTATAAAAAAAGTGTCTATGCTGCCCTCTATCTCCATCTACTAAAATGTCAAAAAGTCAAATAAAATCGTTTATTTACCAAAACATCCCCTCTTGGTTGGGCACATGGATTGCACATTTATAGAAAGCAAGTTTGTAAAAATCGTTTGTTTTTTGCTTTTTTTTTAAAACAACTAAAAAAAAATTTATGGAACTTGAATTTTTACATAATACAGTGTTTTGGGTGTGATTTGGATAAGTATAACAAAATATATCTGTACAGTCTGGGCAGACTGTACATACATTGGTTGGTGTATGTATTAAAAACACACCCAAAACACTGTATTATGGAAAAAATTTAGTTCCATAATTTTATTTTTTTTAGTTGTTCTACCAAAAAAAAAAATAGGGTCCGGATTTTGGATCAGGTCCGGACTCCCGGACCTGATCTGTGTATATATATACAACACGGATCAGGTCTGGGAGTCCGGACCTGATCCAAAATCCGGACCCTATTTTTTTTTTTTTTTTTGGTAGAACAACTAAAAAAAATTATGGAACTAAAATTTTTCCATAATACAGTGTTTTGGGTGTGTTTTTAATACCTACACCAACCAATGTATGTACAGTCTGCCCAGACTGTACAGATATATTTTGTTATACGTATCCAAATCACACCCAAAACACTGTATTATGTAAAAAAAAAGTCCGGATTTTCTTAAAATCCGGGAGTCCGGACCTGATCCGGACTCTATATATATATATATATATATATATATATATATATATATATATATATATATATATATATATATATATAGAGTCCGGATCAGGTCCGGACTCCCGGATTTTATAAAATCCGGACCTTTTTTTTTTTTTTTTTTTTTTTGCTTTTTTTTTTTGAAACAACTAAAAAAAAAAAAAAAAATTTATGGAACTGAAATTTTTCCATAATACAGTGTTTTGGGCGTGATTTGGATGCCTATAACGAAATATGTCTGTACAGTCTGGGCAAACTGTACATACATTGGTTGGGGTAGGTGTTAAAAACACGCCCAAAACACTTTATTATGGAAAAATTTCAGTTCCATAAATTTTTTTTTTTTTTTTTAGTTGTTTCAAAAAAAAAAAAAGCAAAAAAAAAAAATAAAAATTTGGGGTCCGTATTTTAAGTCCAGTCCGGGAGACCGGACTGGATCCGTGGCCTATATATATATATATATATATATATATATATATATATATATATATATATATATATATATATTCGTGTGTGTGTGTGTGTTTTGGTCGGTGAGCATATAAACATGACATCGTATGCAAACAAGTAAAAGAAATTAGGGAACATTTTCTGGCAAAGTATTTCACATGCACACATGCAAAGTGTACAAAAGCAGCAACTAGTAAAATTAAATTACATTATTCTAACTAACAACGAAAAATCAAGTAATGGAATGTTTAGGGTTTATAGAAAAGAAGATGATGATGATTTATTTTCACTTGTCTCACCTGTATCTTGAGTTCATTGGAGATATAATCCTTCTTTTGTGCCGCCGCTGCTGCTGATGATGATCAATACCATGATTAGGCTGATCATTATAACTTGAAACACCCAATGGAGGAAGAACAAGCTTGGAAAGGTTTGATAGGTTCAAATCTTCCAAGTTTGTTCCATACTCTTCCTCCTCCTCATGTTGCTTATCCGACGGCCGGCCGTTGTTTTCGTTTTCCGGGCGGCCGTCGCGATGGTTCCATAAATCTATGATCATTTCTATACAAATTATATATATATTCTCACTTGCAAATTAAATGGGTGCTTTTGTTTGTTTTTGTGTGTTTGTGAGAGAGAGCTAGATTTGTGTAGAATTAATAATTGAG
Organism: Panax japonicus; assembly: GCA_020205505.1. Lineage (NCBI taxonomy): Eukaryota > Viridiplantae > Streptophyta > Magnoliopsida > Apiales > Araliaceae > Panax > Panax japonicus. Next base: position 63,400,179 of record CM035099.1, on the reverse strand, counting down.
GTGTGAGAATATGGGAGAGAATTGGTGGTGGGGAATTGCAAGTACCGTAGTAGTAGTAGTAGTAGTAGTGAATAAGGATTTGAATGTGGTGTACGTAGGTAGGGATAGATTGATGGATAGATGGGATGGGCCTAATGGAAATTACTCACACATTGATTGATGTTTGTTTGTGATAACTCACAAGGGTCCCTTCCCTTTGTATAAATATGGAGATGCTAGAATTGACGGGGCGCCTTTCCAAACCAAGAATTTTATTTGCCCTTTTTCTCATTCTAGCTCCCAAAATAAGATTCTCATCTATTTGCCCTTCATATTATATTATACATGACCATAAATTTATATCAATAACGTATGTATATATATATAAAAGAAGAGATCTTTGCACTATTTTTTTTATTTTATCTTTTAAAATTTTTTATTAGTCGCAATATAATTTCATAATGAGATTTGTCGCACGTTGGACACCTAGCGGTTATGAAAACCAAAACGTCCCGTGTTCCTTGGTTGACCACTAAAAAATAATCAAACAAAAAATTGCATGTGTCTGAGGAAAAAAATATGGTAGAAAATTATACTTGTGTGCATAAATAAGTCTTCAAAAAGCACAATATATTAGACTCTCAAAGGGGGACAAAGGGGGGATATAGATTTACATTTTTTAATAAATAATATATATATATATATATATATAATAGTTGAAAATGTGAAACGGTCAAGAATTCACTATTAGCAGAACAAATTTTGGAATGTGAATAATGTTAACCAGATGAGTTGGTGGCCTACTAGCTACCTAGTGATCCTTCCTTCTTTACTGCATGAAGTTAATTAGCATGAAGTTAACATTGATTAATATAGTGTCGACACGTAAATAGAAAGTAATCTCTCTGGGTGTTAACACTGTATTGATCAACTTATTATGAAGTTAATTTAATGATAATCGAATCTGTTTTTGACTTAGTTATACTAGACTTTTTTATTTACAAAATATCGAGTGCTTTGTAAAGCCCTAACAATGGATATATTTCCATGCAACGGCAATGAGACAATGCATTCATTAATTCTATATAATAATTAATTCCTATAATAATAAATGTTTTCACTTTCATAATCGGTTATGCGTTTTTTCAGCTATAAATGTGAAATATATTTTTTGCATTATTAGGTTGGTTCACCATATCAAATACATTATTAAAATATTATCAGTTATAATTATTAACGTAACTTGCAACAACAAAAATTGACGTATAAAATCGTAAAATATATTATTTTTTTAAAAAATTATATATAAATAAATAAAAACCAAATTAAACAAAGATGGTATGAGAATAATTTAAAAAATGTATTATATAAATGTTTGTCATGATTTGGACAAATGTTTTTTTGTCACTAGCGAGAACCAAAAATCAAACTTTTCTTTGTGTGCCAAATAATAAGATTGAATAGAATAATGCTCAACTTAATTTGTCACTACTACTTTATCGTAAATTTCAATATTATTATTATTATTAATAATTAATAAATTTGGAATTATTAAAAGTTTTTATGTTGTCGGTGGGCATATATTTTTCATTAGGCCTCCAATGATTCCCATGTAATTAAATAACAACAAATTTGATTGGGAGAAATAAAGAAAGAAGAAATAAAATAAAAAAAGAGACATTTGTTATATCTTAGAAGGCTGATTAGTCATCACTTTTACAATAAAATAAATAAATAAAATTAAGGATAAATTACATATATTAGTACATTTTAAAAAATAATTACAATAATGGTGCATCCATAAAATAATTACAAAAATAAAACATGTTTTCATATTTATTTACAAAATTAATACATTTGTGTATCTTTTAATCATGACCCACAATTATCTCCTTATCTGTTCCCGTTAATTATTATTTTCTCCCTTATCTCTGTTTCTCTTTCTCTCTTTTTCTTCATCCTTTTTTTCCTACTAATGGATTCTTCATCTTCTTCTTCTTCAGTCCTCGCAAGCTTGGATATCTCTTTACACTATACTTACTAGTTCTACTATTACTACTACTACTACTACTACAAATACACTACTACTAGACGATGGTGGTTTTGGAGGAGATAATGGTGGATCCGGCGCTGGAGGAAAACTTCGTGCTACCAGACGACGAATTTTGTTGTAAGAAGAACGATGGTAAAAGTTGGAGATGCAAGTCAAATAAAGATTTCTTAAGCAACCGGCCAAGCAATAAAAAGGAACACCATTCCCCTAACCTTCCTTTCCACCACTTCTCTCTCTCTCTCTGTTTTTTTTTCTTTCTTTCTCGTGTCTTTCTCTTTAATTTCCTTCCAAGACTCTTTATTAATGTAAAGCTCAATTAGAGAGTATTTATGCCCGAGTATTGACATTTATGCCCGAGTATTTAGAAAGTTTGGTGCTTTTAATCCTTCAGTTTCCAAAAAACAGATGAAAAAGGTATTGGATATTCCACTCTTTTTTCATAGTGCAGTTGGTAACCAAATTTTCATACCAAGGTAACCAAACCTCCATAACAAGGTAACCAAACATTCATTCCAAGGTAACCAATCCACACCTGCAGTTTTTTCATAGTGCAGTTGGTAACCAAACTTTCATCTCAAGGTTACCAAACTTGCAGTTTTTTCATGGTGCAGTTGGTAACCAAACCTCCATACTAAGGTAACCAAACCTTTATACCAAGGTAACCAATCCACACCTGTAATTTTTTCATAGTGCAATTGTTAACCAAAATTTCATACCAAGGTTACCAAACCTGCATACCAAGGTTACCAATCCACCTCTACACCTGCAATTTTTTCATATTGCAGTTGGTAACCAAACTTTTATACCAAGGTAAACAAACTGTCATACCAAGGTAACCAATCCACCTCCACACCATCAGTTTTTTTTATAGTACAGTTGGTAACCAAACCTTCACACCAAGGTAACCAAACCTTCATACCAAGGTAACCTTGGTATAATAGTTTGGTTACGTTAGTATAAAAGTTTGGTTACCTCAGTATAAAAAATTTGGTTACCTTATTATAAAAGTTTGGTTACCTCAGTATAAAAAGTTTGGTTACCAAGGTTTGGTTACCTTAGTATAAAATTTTGGTTACCTTAGTATAAAAGTTTGGTTACTTGGTATAAAAGTTTGGTTACCTTGGTACGATGGTTTGGTTATCAACATTACATTACAGATCACTCTCTTATCTCTTTCTTTCCTATTCAGAAAATAAAATTTGTTTATAAAACTAGAACTGAAGGTGTTCCAGTGCTATTATTAATTAGCTAGCTAGCTTATTACATGATGACATCAATTATGTCTTTATCTCTACCCGTGTCATGAAATCTAATTTCTCTCTGGTGCCATGACAATATTACTAATGATCTTCTCCTCTGCAGTATATCGAAAATTTCTTTTTATTACAGGAAAATGGCTGCTCCCGCCACAACCGCCCCAGCCTCCACCTCCACCGTCTCTGTAACCACCACCTTAGCCACCTCCGCCGCCTCCGCCGCCGCCACCGCTGCCACCGCCTCCACCGCCACTGCTACCTCCTCCATAGCCTTTTCTGCCGCCTCCGAAGCCACCACTACCACCTTCTCCGAAGCTGCCACCTCCTCCGAAGTTGCCTCCGCCATCTCCTCCAAAGTGCAAAATTTGTGCAGTCTTTCTTATGAAATTTGAATTTGAATTTGTTTTTGTGATTAGATCTCGGATATTTGAATTTGAATGATTAATTATGGCAATTATTTCTCCTTAAGTTTAGGTTTCCTTTTATTATTGGGTTGTTTTATTTTTATAATTATATTGTGTGTGTTTTATTTTTGTAATTATTTTCTAATTATTGTATATTAGTGTTAAGGACCCTAAAATTAAAGCTCTACTTTAGCCTTTCTGGACCTGACATGAGCCCATGACATTCACATTAAATATAATAATATTTTTCGTTGTACTGTGTATGTTATGTAAAATAAAATAAAAATTTTATATAATTTTAAATAGAAAGATAAAAATAATAATATAATATTATAATTAAATTTATAGTGGCAAAAAATAACATAATACGATTATACAACTGACGTAAAAAACGACTTTATAACGTAAACATTAGATTGCTTACTCAATTTTTAAACAAATTTAAAAATTATTATATAATTCATTATATTTATACTCATCTCTCTCCGACCCTCAAAATCAAGAGAGATTTAAGAGGAATCTCTCTGATCCCCAAATTAAGAGGGGTTAAAAAAGTAGTTATTTTTCGTTAACCTTTTAATGACCCATTACGATATTGTTTTCGTTTCACATAAAAAATTACATTTACAAATTTAAAAATATATTTTTCTTTTTAATATTTATATAAAAATTATTATTAATATTTTTTAACGTAACTAACAATTAAATAATCGACATAAATTTTTTTCTTTTTTTTACTATATTCAACTAAAATTTAACATCTGACAAAAATAAATTCCAAAATCGCGTCCATTCAAGTCTTTATGAGTATTTTTTTTTAAAATTCAGACATGAGGAAGAGACTTGGTAAAAAAACTGTCACACTTAATATATATATATATATAGGGATCCCTTCTATGGCAGCCGGTTGCTATGAGAACTGTGCAACACCCTCTTTTTGAACCGTTGATCAACTTATTGGAAGGCTGAGATTGGGATATATTAATACCAAGCCGTGACAAGCTCTACCGGCTTTCTATTTAAATAAGAGAGGCCCGCATTTTAACATATTGTCAGTATAGTTCAACAAAATGAATATTTAATATTAAAATATTCCGGCAGGTAAAAGTTGTACCGGCCTACTCTTTTTTTTACGCATTGATATTTTATCAGTTTTTAATCAAATATAAAGAGATTGTACAAAATATTAAAATATTAAAATATTTAAAAATATTCCGGTCAGTACAAGTTGTCGGTGCCTATTCTTTTTTTTTAACACATTCATGCTTTATCACTTTTTAATCAAATATAAAGAGATTTACACAAAATTTATTTTGACTTACAAATATAATGTTAAAAATAAATATTATTAATATAAAAATAAATATAATTATATTACATCTTGCATAATTATATAATTATATAAAGATGTAATATAATTATATTTATTTTTATATTAATAATATTTACATCTTTATTACATCTTGCATAATTATAAATAATATAATTATATATCTTGCATAATTATATATTTATTATATTTATTTTTAATATATTAATATTAAAAATAATATTAATATTTATATATTATTTATTTATATATTATATATCTGAATAATTATATTTATTAATAATATAATTATATATCTTGCATAATTATATTTATTTTTATGTTAATAATATTTATTTTTAACATTATATAAAGATGTAATAATTATGCAAGATGTAATATAATTATAACTATGCAAGATGTAATAATTATATAATTATATAAAGATGTAATATAATTATATTTATTTTTATATTAATAATATTTATATCTTTATTACATCTTGCATAATTATTACATCTTGCATAATTATATAATTATATAAAGATGTAATATAATTATATTTATTTTTATATTAATAATATTTATTTTTAACATTATATTTGTAAGTCAAAATAAATTTTGTACAATCTCTTTATATTTGATTAAAAAGTGATAAAGCATAAATGTGTTAAAAAAAGAATAGGCCGGTACAACTTGTACCGGCCGGAATATTTTTAAATATTTTAATATTTTGTGCAATCTCTTTATATTTGATTAAAAACTGATAAAGCATCAATGCGTAAAAAAAAGAGTAGGCCGGTACAACTTGTACCGGCCGTAATATTTTAATATTAAATATTCATTTTGTTGAACTATACTGACAATATGTTAAAATGTGGGCCCCTCTTATTTAAATAGATACCGGTAGAGCTTGTCACAACTTGGTATTAATATATCCCAATCTCAGCCATCCAATAAGTTGATCAACGGTCCAAAAAGGGGGTGTTGCACAGTTCTCATAGCAACCGGCTGCCATGGAAGGGATCCCATATATATATAAATGGGAATTCCATCCACAACAACCGGTTGTTGGGAGCAACCCATTTTGGCCAGCCGCTACAGGTTGTAGCGGCTTATAAAAAAAATTGCATAAGGGCCGGTACAGGCTGTAGCGGCTGGCTAAAAATGGATTGCTCCCAACAACCGGTTGTTGTGGATGGAATCCCATATGTATATATATATATATATATATATATATATGAGTCTCCATCCACAGCAACCGGTTGTTGGGGAGCAACCCATTTTGGCCAGCCGGTAGAGCTTGTACCGGCTTATAAAAAGAATTCTAAGGCCGGTACAAGCTCTACCGGCTGGCCAAAATGGGTTGCTCCCCAACAACCGGTTGCTGTGGATGGATACCCTATATATATATATATATATATATATATATATATATATATATATATATATATATATATATACGGTCCGAATTTTAAGCTCACTCATTATCTAACATACCTTGCTCACCCTCCTTTAGCAACGGAACGACGATTCAATCCGTCGCTATAAGTTAGGTCTATCGTTATATATTATTCATCGCTATATTTTATTCGTCACTAAAAGCTAAGACGACAACTCTATATATAGCAACAGACCAAATCGTCGCCCGATCCGTCGCTAAAAAAGAGTGAACAAAATATATTAGATAAAACTTAAGATCCGGACCGTATATATATATACAGTCCGGATCAAGTGCATACTCCTTATATTACTCACCCGTGCTCACCCCCTTTAGGCAACGGTTTCGGTCATACAACCGTCGCCTATACTTTTAGCGACGCTATATGTTTTCCATCGCTAAAAATATAGACGACGGTTGCATGACCGAAACTGTCGCCTAAAGAGGAGTGAGCACGGGTGAGTAAGATAAGTAGTATACACTTGATATATATATAGAGAGAGAGAGTCCGGATCAGGTCCGGACTCCCGCATTTTAACAAAATACGAACTTTTTTTTTTGCTTTTTTTTTAAAACAACTAAAAAAAATAAAAAAAATTATGAAATTAAAATTTTTACATAATACAGTGTTTTGGGTGTGATTTGAATGCCTATACCAAAATATTTCTGTACAATCTGGACAGACTGTACATACATTGGTTAATATAAGTATTAAAAACACACCTAAAACATTGTATTATGAAAAAATTTCAGTTCCATAAATTTTTTATTTTTTTTTAATTGTTTCAAAAAAAAGCAAAAAAAAAAAAATATTGGGTCCGTATTTTAGGACCAGTCCGGGAGACCGGACTGGATCCTTATTCTATATATATATATATATATATATATATAGTTGACATATCAAAATGTATATACAATTGTGTAGTATAGGCGACAGTTTTTTGAGCCAACTCTCGTCAAAGATAAAGTGCTCAAAGCAAAAGTAGTTTTGTAATTATTAAAATAGATACATTTCTAATTCTAGTCTAACAAGTATCAGGAAAAGATGATTTAAACTACAAGAATCTATTATTTACAATACCCATTTATAAACAGAAAGCAAGAACATTGTCTCCATCGATATTTTTTCCACAAATTGTCAAGTGTGAGGAGCAGCAAAAGGAGAAGTAACTTTGTCCTTCCTGTTCATCTAGAAGTTAAGGTGGGGAAGGAAGGTAAAAGTAAACTTATGATGTTCCAAGAGCTATTTAAATTTTAGATTTCTCAAGTATAAAACTGAGTGAGAGATACCCCACCCCAATTTATAGACCATTCCAAGTATGAGCAGCAGCCAACCGCCTCATGCGCATCCGGAGAAAAGCTCTACAGCATAGGCCTACCAAACAGAGGATAACCACCAAACTAATTGCACAAAACTCAAACAACCTAGGAGCAGGATAACCCCCTGCAGATGAAAGAAAGAAGATTAACCATATGGGAGTGCACCAAAGGGCTCGACCATCACAATTACACATTTACTAAGATAGCTCCCCCTGCTAAAATATTGATACAGGACAACATTTATATGTGTAATCTCAGATTCCACTTTCAAGTTTGAACGACAAAATTTAGTGTAGTAGTGTTCTAATTTTTCTGTAGTGGAATTGATTTTTTGGTTCTGGTGGGATTGTGTGATTTTTCTTCAGTTTCAAAACCTAATATATTATTAGCACTTTACATGTACACATAATTGCATAGTATAGCATGAAGATAATAGTGTATTCAGGTCAAAGAGAAGTACCTGTTGGAATGAATTCAAAAGGGCTGATTTGGTACAGTAAACCCAGGAGCAACTGTTTTAAGAAAGAAAATAAGAATTCACTTGAAAGAAAAAGAAGTGAAGATCAAAAAATTCATTGAAAATAAATGCATGTGATTCCAATTCATTTTTAATACAGGTTTAAGTACTTATCAAGCAAACCCAAACTTGGGCCCCATCTACTTTTGCCATTCACATTTAAATTCAAGTCCTAACGGCCTCCATAGGACACCCTTATTTGCGACTAGCAGTGAATAGCTTTTAGTAGTTTTGCTCTAGTAAGACTTCTATAGATTGTCATCTGCTTTCAAAGATGTTCTTTTTATCTAGATCTAGAACCAAAATAGAAACCAAATAATACTCGTTCAAATTCTTATTGCACGTACTACCTTATTCCTCAAGACAATTAGCACTCACCCATTTTGTTGTTGATTTATCAAACGCTACACCCACAACTTACAACAATAGGAAAGTTAGAGCTCTCTATGCACAACATTTATCGCCAGTGAAACCAAAAGGCAATGACACCACATATAAATAAGCCTTTCTCTTTATCACCATAATGGATTTGGAAAACCATATCTAACTGACATGACACTACACAAAAATGTTTATAACAAAATAAAATTAATCTATGTTTAAACTGGAGCACCATACGAACAGCAGACTAGAAAATGGACCATCAAGTAATATTCTGACAACTAAAACAAGTTAAAATATAGACATTAATGCTCCAGCAGTCCCAAACAGCTATATGACTTTGTAAGAACCCTTCCTTAAAGTAGCAAGGTGAATTGTAATATAAGAAATAAATCTACCATTTCTTTTGTAGATAACAAGCCACTGTAATTGAAAGACGGTTGCCATCTTGTGTCCAAGAGTATAGAAGAATTTCTTCTAGGAATAGAACCTTACACCATTTACCTGATTTAAATATGAGAACTTGAACTCACATATAGTGCTCCAATATTCTTAACTATTAGAGGACAGCCCAACTCCAATGATTATGCCCAAGATATCAGATGATTATGACCAAGATATCAGTGATTCTCCTCAATTGTAGCAGTTTATTTTGTCTTGTACATTTGTTTCCATATTTATAATTGTACAGCTACCATGTATCTTTTGTCTATAAATGAATATCTTCTCATAGCATATTTGCCGAGGCATTTCCTTTACATGGTATAAAAGCCAATAAGTCAACCCTTTACTGGTTGTTTTTTCCATGGCCGAATTCAACACTTCTCTGCTTCCGCTCAATACAATGGTTCACATGGTGACCATCAAACTCA